>JAENPR010000531.1:0-440586 GCA_018135685.1 Themeda triandra
TTAGGTTTCTTCTTTGGGGGTTGTATACCGAGCGAGTCGGTCATAAAGAAAACTTGCATAACATGTGAAGCGAGCACCCATGGATCATCATTGAAGCCTATGTTCTGGAGGTCTACGACCCTCAATCCGATTTCATTGATTTCAGGTTTATTGAGCCAGCGACATCGAAATAGGGCCACATTTAGTTCCTCAATCCCATAGTCAAGTTCCCATGTTTCCTCAATTATGCCAAAGTAGTCGACCTTTTTGCCCCCCTCGCCGATAGCCACAACTCGAACACCGCTGTTTTGGTTCACACTTTTACTATCCTTTGTGTGGGTATAGAATGTGTACCCGTTGATCTCATATGAACTCCAAGATGTCACTGTCTCGATGGCCTCGGCCCGCTGCGATGGTAATGGAATCTTTGGTTTCTCCAGGCTGTATGTTCTTGTCTTTCAACCATGAAGTTACGCGTTGCCTGTGTTGTTTCATGACCCAGTCACCTCTACGACCATTTGACTCCAACGAGATGATCTCAAGTGTTCACTAATGTATGGATCCATCAGTTTTGAGCCCGCCAAGACAGCGTAGTGCACCCGACTCACTTCTTGGTAATCTTCATCGGTGAAGACTTTCCTACCATTTGTGCCCTTCCCAGCCAGCCTATTCTTGTAGCGAGAATCGGGAATACCAATCCCTCTCTGTACTTTTAGGTACTCTTGACAGCACTCGATGACTTCTTCATTAGTGTAGCCCTCTATCATGGAGCCTGTTGACGGTGATTAAGTATCAATTTTATACCGTCAACGCAGCAAGAGAAAGGACTAATATGAGTTCACCCGTTAGATATAGGGGTTTCACTGACAGAATTCCATGAGTTTTGGTGATTGTCTATTTCTGCAGGGGGTTATCAGGAAAGAACCTAATGAAGGCCCACATGTCGGGATTACATAGAGATAAAGACCGAACGGGTAAAAAAGTATACTCTAGAAGACTCCAGAAGGCGACCCCTGGAAGCTGGGCCCCACCTGGCAGCCTCCAGGGGCGGCACCTCGACCAATGAGGTGGAGTCTCGCGGATCCCTGTTCCACCGCCTTTGAGGATGAATAATAATCGTCCATTTAGGTCGGTTTGATCCGAGGGCTGTGGTGCATCCTAGGGGGCTATATATTGAGCCCCTGGCCCTCGGGTGAAACCCTAATTCATTCTCCATTCATTCATCGAGAGAAGTCGAGAAGCCGAGCCACCATCTCAATTAGAGCTCCATAGTTTAGTAGCATAGCTACATAGGAATAGATCTAGAGGGAATCAAGCCTAGCTTGGAGTCCGGATCTGTCGGAGTTCTTGGTAATTCCCCTCTATATTCTTGTAATATTCATCATTGTTCGTGATACTATGAATAACACTTTATTCTATTCTATTATATCAGAATTGACTTTGCTCTATTTGATTATGTTCTCAATTATATCGTTCTTAGTCTACTTTGATTATATGTTTAGCATAGTTGGACTAGAATTATGTTTATGCATAGGATCGTATAGCGCTTGCTCATTAGGCCAATGGGTGAGTGATAGATATTGTGTAGGCATGGTGCCTGGACCGTATTTATCTCAAGCGATTGCACCCTATATTCCGGATCGTGAGGTAGATCGCGGGAGTGACGGTCTGTTGAGTCCTTTGTAGCCCTTCTCCCGAGTATAGGTCTAGCGAGAACACCCCTATTACATTGAAGTCATTGCTATGTCTCTAGTCTTCTCGGTAATATCACTATGCATAGATGTAAGCTTTTCTCGCCATGATTGCTAGATGTTCTTGCACTAATCATTGTATGCTTTGACTTTATAGTTAGAATAACATAGGATTATACCCTAGATCGTCCTAGTCCATGCTAGTGTTATAAGCTTAGAGTGCTAAGTTGAGATGGTTACTATCATTTTATGTGGCTAAATGCTCTCATTTATCTTATGTCAATTATCATTCATTCCTATATTTTATGTGACAGTTACCCTGTATGAGATGATCGATACAGACAAGGTTAAGCTCTCTATTATCGCATGTGCATTGCTCATCACTCATTATCCAGTGCATTCCCTTCCCAGTGGTAAAATTATAAATAATGATACCTGGATTACTCCTGGTTAAAATGCTATGATGGTCCTTTATGTGCGCTTGTGGAACCCTACTTATTTCAGTTGCACTTAGTAAACATCAACAAGCATTTTTGGCGCCGTTGCCGGGGAAGGTTGAAAGCCAATGGATAATGAGCAGCACTGCACTAGATAATGTGATTGAGTTGTCTTTGTCATACTAACCCTTCTCTATAGGATTACCCTTGTTTTGTCTACTTGTGTATCTTATGCAAGTTAAAAAAGACAATTCTTCCTGATAATTATATTGACAATCCAGAAGCTTTATTCAGGAAGGCTAGAAGCAAGTTGAAGAAGACCAATCAATCATCATCATCGACTCAACTTGAAAGTTTGTCGAAGCGAAAGTCAATCTTTCGTTCGAGACTTGACACCAAAGCATTTGAAGCCATGGCGAACAAGTCACTCCGTGAGTTCTCGGCTCCACTACGGACAACATTCGTACTTGGACCAGCTGCGGACATTGATAGAGCTTTTGAGCTCAAGCCTGCACGATCAACATGGTGCAAGCAAGCCAGTTCTATGGGAAGGCCCATGAAGATGCTAGTGCTCATCTCCAACACTTCCTGGAGATTTGTAGCACATTCACTATCAAGGATGTCCCCAGAGATGCTATACTACTTCGCCTCTTCCCATTCTCACTTTTGGGCAGAGCGAAGCAGTGGTTCTATGCCAATAAGGATAAGAATACTACGTGGGCACTATGTTCCACCAATTTCTTGGCGAAGTTCTTTCCCATGGGCAAGACAAATGCTCTTCGTGGGAAGACATCAAGCTTTCAGCAACAACATGATGAGACTGTCCCAGAAGCTTGGTAGCGCTTTCAAGATTACATCCTCGAATGTCCTCATCATGGCATGGAGAATTGGCTGCTTATGCGAGACATTCTACCATGGACTCGGCAACAAACACACGTGAGACAATGGATGCCGCTTGGAGGTGCATTCTTATCACTCACTATTCCTCAAGCCACGGCTCTTGTGGAGAAGATGGCATCCAACCAAGGTTGGAGTGAAGAAAGAACTCGAGACCCGCAAGAGAGGTGGAGGAATGCACCCCTGAAGGAGGTAGACATGCGTCCGCCAAAATGGATCTGCTAATGAAGAGGCTCGATGAGAGAGCCACGGAGAAGAAAGAAGTCATGCACATACATTATGCTCGCATGACATGTGAAGAGTGTGGAGAGACTGGGCACACTGGTGCTAAGCGCCCGTAGCTGAAGGAGGACGTGAACTACCTCAACAACAACAACAACAATTACTATCGTCCTCGCAGAATCAAGGTTGGAATCAACAGCGAGAGGCCTAACTACTTAGGCAATTATTCGGGCAACTATCAAGGTAACAGCTCCTCCTACAATAATTACAACCAGCCGCCTTTGAGAGAGTTAGTGCTGAATCAAGGCAAGTTGATGGACAACTTGTTGTTGGCGGTCCTTAACTCAATTCTAACCCCGCCAACTTTAGTCTAGGTAACACCAATTTTCACCTAGAATAGGGCTCTACTCTAACTATTTCCACAGTGTGGCGCAGATTCCTTGTTTTGCAGGTCAACACTGAAATACATATGAAATGGTCCAAGAAGTGGAGAAAAACTATGGTATGAGAAGGTGGCCCACTTACCATAATATCTGGGCCATGAACATGGTCCAAAATGCCAAGCATGGACCCGAGAGGTGGAAGCCCAAAGTCTAGACCAATTCTATCTTGGGCTGCAGGGCCATGTCTCAGTAAATTGGGCACCACGGATGCATCCGGACTCCAATTTGGACAAATCACCAGCCGATTCGAAGCCAGCTGAAAGGCCTACACACTAGCGGTGAAAGTAGAGGCCCAGAGGGCCCACAATGGGTGCGCGCATGCCTGAGGCGTGAGCGCACCTCCTGGGCTGGCTCCTGGGCCCATCTTTGGTCGGTCGGTTCGTGATTACGTGAGGATGTTGATTTCGGTGGTGCTTCTGGTATGGAAGGTCTCAAACCGCCTATGGAGGTCGGTTTTGGCCCTTCCATGTGGGGATGGCATATTTCCAAGGAGCCCCCTCTTCTCCACGTATAAAAGGAGGCCATTCCCCCTCTCAACACAATTCTACACAATGTAGACACACAAACAATTCACTATTTATTTTAGTTCTCACTCTTCACCACACCTCCACTCTACAAGTGTACAATAGAGAGAGTAGAGCCACTTTACCTAGCCTAGCTAGAATAGAAGTAAGGAGTGAGAGAGGAGCAAGAGTAGAGCATCTCTCCAAGAGAGCTCTTGGGAAGCTAGTCTTCCACGGGGCGGAGTGCCGGACTTGTCGGCTCCCTCCTCGCTTGTACCTCTACGGCGTCTTGCTACTTGAAGTAAGACATCGTGTTTATCTTTCGGTAATACCTTTGAGTAAGTTATTCTTGCTTGTTATCTTCTTGCGGGTTCGTCGTTCATCCCCGTGATGGAAGCTCTAGTAAGAGGACCCCTGATAGAGACGGGAGCTCCTGGCCACCGCTAGAGTTGTAGCAACTAGCATAGACGTGGTGTCTAGGCTAGGACCTACCTTCGTTTGCTTCGTAGTCCACGGTTGAGGTGGTAGGCGGCAGGTGGTGACAGCCCTGTCCGTCCCTTGTAATCCCCCACGTCCGGTTACGACATAGAGCCTCAGGCCGGCATCACCTGGCAGACCAGGTGCGATCCGGCGCCCGAAGTAAGAAGTATAGCATTGAGTTTAACCTTCTCCTAGGACTTTACCCTTAGACAAAATCTATCCTACTCCATCTCTGGGCAACCTCTGATTAGAACTAACTCACAAGCTGGTCTTCGTGAAAGAAATACGATACCCGATTACTCACCGGGTGAAGTGCTATAACAGTGATTTCCGTGCGCTTGCGGATTTGGCTGCATACGCTAAGAAACGCCAACACTTGTTCAAGAAGCTGGCATCAAATGACAAGGCCCTAGAGACCATCAGCAATAGAATAGATGGCTTTTCCAATGCCATCAAGAATCAGCTCAGCTTCAACAAAATGCTAGAGTCTCAGGTACAACTGCTTGCCAACTTTGCTCCATCCGCCGGCCAAGGTAACCGGCAGACAACCGGAGGAGCTCGAAACGGCAAATCTTGTTGTTATATTCAATGCGTAAAGTAGTTTGGAGTAACCCATCGAAAGGGTCATGGATTGATTCAACTCTGCCAATCAAGAAGGGTGATCCAGGGAGACCAGTCATTCCGATCTCCATTGGAAGTACCAACTTCAATGAAGCAATCTGTGATTTCGATGCAAGTATCAACATTATGCCAAGAGTGATATACAAGAAGCTATTCAGATGTCCCTTAGCATACACAACCATGTGCTTGCAGCTTGCAGATTAGTCACTCCGTGTTCCCTTGGGAATACTTGAAGACATATGTGTACAAGTGGGCAACTCGTATGTTCCTGCAGACTTCGTGGTAGTGGATACAGGCAGTGATGAAAGGTCCCCCATTATCATGGGATGACCATTCTTGAACACTGCTGGAGCCATCATGTATGCCAACACTGCCAAGATCATCTTCAACATCAAGGGCAAGAGAGAGACCTTCTTCTTCAAGAACAGAGTGTTGCAGTTCCCGGCACACCCTCATCAGTAGAACAATGAGAAGAAGAAGAATCCAGCTAAGAAGAACAAGACCAAAGATAAGAAGACCAAGAAGACGGAGACAGTGAGGATGGTCACTGCAGTCCACAAGGAGCATGACCACCTGCTTAGGTCCCCACGTCTGATCAAGAAGGATGACCCAGGAGTCCAACCATTCAATGCTCCATCAACAGAAGCTCTTTCAATAAAGCTGTCTGTGACACTGGATCGGGCATCAACATTATGGCCAAGATAACCTATGAATATCTATATGGCACAATGCCTTTGGAGCCCACCTATGCACAGCTATAGATGGCAGATCAGACATTCCGCTTCGTCGAAGGAGAAGTGAAGGATGTCCTCATCCAGATAGATGACCATTATGTCCCCACAGACTTCCTAGTCATCGATATGGGAGATGACTATGATCCTCCGATCATCCTAGGAAGACCATTCCTGAACACCACTAGAGCTATCATCTATATTGGAACAGGAGAGATTCATTTCCACTTCCCCACTGAGAAGGTACGCCGCTACTTCAACAATAATTATATAATCACTGAGGAGCCCAAGAAGAACAGAGCAAGGAGAAGGAAGCGTACCCGTCGCCAGAACAAGAAGAACATCACTACAGATGGATGGGCGGACTATGAGGGAGAAGTGTCTAGATATGAAGATCGATACCCAGAAGAAAAGAACATTGTAGAAGAAGAAGAGGTGCTACCAGCAGAAGGAAAACAAGTGATCCAAGAAGCTTCCTCCTCAAGGTCACCCTCTCCAACAAAGAAGGTGTGGAAGGTAAAAGATAAATTAGAATCAATTCCTACACATGAGGCGACGTCATCAGAGGCACCAGCCAATGACAAATGAGCGAACATGACAAGTCCTGTTCGGAGGACTTAAAACCACCAACGCTGCGCCAAGAGGTAACTTGGTATTTAACAGCATTTTCCTTTTCAGCATTACATTTTTTACCTTAGCATATTTATTTTCCTACTTGCATCTTAGTTGCATCTTTACTTTACTACCTCTCGCATTAGAAAAGAAAATAAAGATGTTGCGCATTTGCATCCAGAAAATCGTTAAGCCCCATATGGATAATCGTTCACTTGTGGTGGCACAAAAATAATTTCTCAAAGCATATTTATCTTTCCCTGTCTGCATTCCTTAAATAATAAAAAGACAAAAATTATTTCTTGAGATCCTGTTAGAACAAGTTTAAGTTAGAAAGTTCTAGACAACCAAGGCCTAGAGGTTTTATCACTAACGCTTAACCAGTTCCACAAGCTTTGTTGTCTATTTGAGCTTCACAGAACATCAAGGATCAAGAAGAGCTAACAGGCAGAAGGACATCCAGTCTCCTGACGAAGTGCTGTTAGCAACATTCAAGTGCTGTCCCGAACGGCAACCATCTACGGCACTCCAGGAGGACTAGAACGTCTTCATTGCCTATCAGCAACATCAGCAGACTATGTCAACATCCAGCTTGGGGGAGAGCATCCCCCGTGTACCAAGCTAAGTGTTTCCAACTTATCTATTTATGCCTTATTATAGTTTGCTTTGTTAAAACAACTAAAAAAGATGCATAACCATAGAAACCAGAAAGATTTCCTTATTTATCTTTTTCTACTTTTGGAGAGCTCTTGCAACTGTCTTGAAAGTAGTCCCTATAATAAACTCTACATGGAGATGATGAATAGTTGGTCACGCCGTAATTCCTTTCAAGTACCTAGTTTTCAACCTTGCACTCTCCCAAGTTTTGGACACAACTGTTTAGATTTGAGATTTGCTCGAACACGAAACTTGTGGGTAGCAAACACTTGATCTAAGTCTAGGTGGTTGACGGGTATGATATGGGAAAGTTTTGAGCTGCTTTGTCCATCTTGTTCCAAGAGATACTAGAGTTCGGAGAATTTATCTTTGAAAATATTAAATTCCTGCATGATGAGTTCCTTTATGATGAGAGTTTAAATTCCTACCACTGGCCATATATTCATGCTCACTAGATTAGGAAAACCCATCTATTTATATAGATCATTTTTGTAGGCTTGAGTGTAGTCTTTATAGGCATTGAGTGTGGTTATGCTATGGACCCAAAAGGAATCAGTCATGCAGTTAAAGTCAATACTATGTGCTCTCCATCCGTTGATCTATGCTACTTCTGTCCTCAGAAGCATGCACCCATTTTATAAATACTACATTCATTCTGTGCTACTTCTGTCCTTAGAGGTACCACCCACATATAGATCCATATCCACCACATATTGTGCTATCTCTACCCCGGAGATACGCACCTATCGCTCCTACCCCGGGAGTACGCATTTCCCCATTTATTGTCTTTGTCTCTACCCGGAGATATGCACTTATGCCTCCTACCCCGGGAGTACGTATCCATCCATCCATCCATCTACATATACATACGCCATTCATTTCACTTCATCCAGAAAAGGTTCTACTCCTATCCTGGGAGTGAACATCTAGAAATAATTATCGCCGTTCCATTGCCTACATAAAAGCTCCAGTCATTATCATTTCAAGTTATACCCTCCCCGTTGCTGTTGACACTAGATACGCACATGAAAGAATCAAAGAGAAATAATCCGCAAGTGCACGGATATTGGTGAGCACTTCACCCGGGAGATAAGTCCTGAGTATCGTATTTGTTTTTATCCACTAGGAGAAAACGTGCAATAGACTAACCCGATCTTTACTACTACCCCTGGGCTGCTAGTCAAGTAAGAATTAAGCGATATAGAGAGAACTCCTTCGTCGGTCTTCTTCTAACCTATGGCAAGCTTTGAGACTATTGTTCTAAGGGGGTACACGAGGAAAAGACACCGCGAGAGGATGCTAAACCGGGCACAAAGGACCTACTTACCTACCAACGGGAAGTGGATTACAAAGGTAATAAAGGGATTGTCACTTCCCTCACTACTACCACGGTTCCGGCCGAATAGGGAGCATCTACAAGTGAACCTAGCCTAAGCACCACGCTTATGCTAAAGAATGATTACTCTATTCCCAACGCAAAGCGAATAAAGTAAACTTGTAAACCAAAGAACAATAATAACAACGAACTTACTAGTATTAGAAGTTGAATTCTTTGAATGATCCTGAAACCAAGCCTCGGGTTAGGAGACTTGATCACGTAGGTACACTGGAGAGGAGACACCGACAGGCCGGGCTTCCTCCAAATCTACCTCCACTCTATACTCTCTCAATCTCTCTTGATACTAATACCCTATAGAGATAGATCCATTCGAGGGACCCTTCTCTATCTAATTCTCTCTCTCTGGAATGAATTAATCTGAAGTCTAGAATGAATTAGGGTTTTTCCCAGGGCCAGGGGCTCTGATTATATAGCCCCCTAGGATGCACCACAGCCCTCGGATCAAACCGACCTAAATGGACGATTATTATTCATCTTCAAAGTCGGTGGAGGCAGGATCCGCGAGCCTCCACCCGATTGGTCCAGTGGAGGGGCGGCCGACTGCGGGCTAGGGGCAGCCGCCCGGTCTATGCGAGTGGGCCCCCGGAGCTTCGTGTGTCGCCTTCTCGAGTCTTATAGATTATACTTTTTCATCCGTTCGGTCTTTTCTCTATGTAACCCGACATGTGGACCATCTTGGGTAGTTTTCACTGTCACCCCAGAAATAGATATTCACCAAAACTTCGTGGAATTACACGTCGGTGGTAACCCTATATCTATCAAGTATTTATAAATAAGTCCATTTGCATGCTAAGTTGACGGTTAATTTTATGAGTTAACGACCGTCAACAAACTCCCCCACACTTGTCTTTTACCCGTCCTCGAGGAAAAGGATGAATTACTTTAAGCATAGCCTCAAACCAAGACATCAACATTAGATTATCCCTGATCATACCTACACTGCGGGATTCAAAGTGTCTACCATTGAACTTTGGGGAGTTGAAAGATGGAACATCGTGAAGTAGAGATCCTTCCTCTATCAATCCTGTCACTTGGAGTTTTTATAATATTTTTGCAAAGAAAACTTAGCTTACCCTTCTCCATCATGTAGCACACTCGAATCACTCATTATATGTGGTATTTGTAGAACTCACCATTATGTATAGAGCACTCAAATCTCTCAATGTATGTAGTATTTATGGAACTCACTTGAGGCATGTGAAGGGTATGCCTCCTATTCTATAAAGGCTTATGTGGAGTTTAAGGTATTTCAAGGAATAGCATTTTTACCTGCGTATATTGATTAGTCAAAAACGGGAACCACGGAGAGGGGGACCTTACTCTAGATCAAGTGTGTGCAAGTGTGTGGAATATTTGGTGGCTAAATTTATGATAATGATGCTCCTTCCCTCTCTTGCACACTCTTCTCTTGAACATTGCTTTGCTGATCTTCTCTTGAATGATGAATTGATCTTCTTCTGATTAACTCTTTTGAACTTCTTTGAACTTCCTTCTCTTGAGAGCAGAATACTTTGGATCTCATGGGCTATCTCTTTCTTTCTTTTCTTTTTTTTTAACAACTGTTTTTTCATAGCCTATGTCTCAATCTTGGACACAATAACTTTCTTGAACATGATGATGATGATACATGATGGTGACGATGATGATATTAATCTTCTTTCAATATACCAGATGATGATAACAATCCTTGGAGCGTATAGAAGTCCTAAAAAGTGAATGTATCCTCTCCCAGTGTAGGAGATGGATAAATGACGGAAAGCATGTTTTTGCGTACTCCCAGTGTAGGAGCAGCAGATATATATGTGGGTGTAAGTGCACTTGATCATATGAGTAAGAGACCCTTCTCTATGGCTCTAACACCGCCAAGACTATTCTCAACACAAATAAAAAGCTTATGTGCTGGTCTTTCAGAATTTTGCCGACGAGGCTCTATAGGCATTTATTACCACAGAGGAGAAGTGTAGCTAAAATTTTAAGATTTTTGAAAAGAAATTCTCCAAGCAACTAGATATCAAGAAATCAGGTTCTCATGGTTCATGCTATCTCACTGTCCACAACAACTTAAGTAAAATGGGGTCCCTATAAATAATGTTCCCAACGGAACGTGGATTCCCGGGAATTATCATGGTGTGAGTCTATCTTGGGGTCATGATTAAAATAATCTACCTTCTCAGTATATATAGCAGGTGATTTAAATCAAGGTGTTCCCCAAACGAATCGGAAAAACGTGATCGGTACAAAATTTGGAACGTAGGGAAGCAAACCTGACCGTGGACGAAAGCTGGAGCCAAGTGGGCCCACCTCAGGGGCGGGCGCCTCAAGATTTGGGGCGGCCGACTCTGGCAGGTGGCCCCTCGGGGTCCACTTCGTCGAGCACGATCTTTTTGTCATATCTTTTCAAATATTTTTGCTGTTTTTGATATCCGTTAGTTTCGTCGTCGGTTGCCTCCCCCACACTAGATTCTGTTATCTTCATTCACAACAAGGTGGAGACAAAAGAGGCAACACATATGCAATAATAAATATAACTAGAAACTTTATTTCATCTTCATTAAGGCCTAGATTACAAGTATTAAAAGGAACTAAGATCGATCTAACGAGCAATCTATATCTCACTAGGCCTTTTTGATGCTAAGATAAATGTTGTCTAATCAACTCGCTTCTCCGAGTGTCTAACTTTTTCTCTAACTTATCCGTCCTCTTCTCTAGCGCACGAAGTCTATCTATGACAGTGACAATACTACTGCTCTGGACACATTGGCAGTTTTGCAGAGATGCAACAATTTTGCGCTGAGTTTCTAGCTCTTTCTCTAAGTGAGCAACGGTCTTGCGACGCTTCCTTGGAGCTTCTAAGGCGGCGAGAGGAGGGATGAACTTGACCTTGCTCGGGTGAGCACGGACTCCCTCAAAATAAGAGCGCTCTCCAGTGCTATATCTAGCACAGACGATCTCCCCTTGCTTGTTGGTCTTCACTCCCATAAGCATCTCATTGTGCTTAGGAGGGAGGATCTTGGTGCCTTCAGGGAGCTTCACAATAGGACCCTTTGGTGGAGGTCCGTCTAGGAGCAAAGGCTTGGGTGCAGCGACGACTGGTTGAGCAAAGTAGCAATCGCTGTAAGCTTGGGGTTTTGGAGGGATAGAGGCTAGAGGTTTTGGCTCAGCAAGAACAATGGCCTTGCACTCAGGCTCCTCCCTTGGGATGGTGTTGAGATCAATCCCGAAGCGGATTAATCTCCTATCTAAGTTTACTGGCTCTGGCTTCACCATTGCTGCGTAGCAAGCTTGATGCTAGGAGGAGGAGGCTTAGATGGAATGAGGTTAGCCTAAGGCTAGGCTTCTTTATATAGGGGGCTGGGAAAGCATCTAAAGGGAATCTCCAAAGGAATAACGCGTCAACGCGATCTCAAAAACCCTAATCGGCAAAAATTCCCGAGGGAAGAGTGTAGAAGGATCATGAATGCAAAAGGCGGCGGCGAATGGGCGAAGCCACGGGGCGGCCGACTCTAGGTCAGAGGCGGCCGCCTCGCGAGGTGGCCTCCCGGTCGGGGTTTTTCGCAACCTATTTTACGTATTTTTGTCATTCACAAAAATACCCTGGACCCCGAAAAATGAAAAGTAAAATGGTCGGGCCCAACTACCTAATTGAGAAAGAAATTTAATTCATCTATTTCACCTATTTCTTCAATGGGCTCTAAAAATATTTTAAGACGTTGACCATTTACCTTGAATATCGTACCTTTGTTGTTGCGAAGCGTAACGGCTCCATGCGATGATGAGCTTACTACTTCGAACGGTCCTTCCCATTTGCTTCGAAGCTTTCCTTGCCCGAAAAGTTTGACCCTGGAATTAAAAAGTAATACCTTGTCTCCGGGTGTGAACTCCTTGATCTTGATTCTCTTGTCATGCCATCTTTTCACTCTCTCTTTGTATATCTTGGCATTGTGATAGGCTTTTTCTCTCCATTCTTCTAATTCAGAGATTTGCATCCTCCTCTTCTCTCCTGCTGCTTCTAGATCCATATTCCATTTCTTGATGGCCCAGTGAGCTTTGAATTCTAGCTCTACTGGTAAGTGGCAAGTCTTTCCATAGACCAGTTGATATGGTGACATCCCAATGGGTGTCTTGTATGCTATTCGATATGCCCATAGTGCATCGAAGCTTGTCCTTCCATGCAGTTCCCATTTCATTAACTGTCTTCGAAGAATATTCTTGATTTGCTTATTTGATGTCTCGCTTGGCCACTTGTCCGAGGGTGATACGGAGTAGCAACATTATGGCGTACCCCATGCTTCAATAAGTATTGCTCAAAACGTTTGTCGATAAATGTGATCCTCCATCACTTATGACTATCCTTGGGACACCAAATCTTGGAAATATTATTTCTTCGAACATCTTCTTGGAGCTTGAACTATCCGCCTTTTTGCATGGCAGAGCTTCGACCCATTTGGACACATAGTCCACTGCTACAAGGATGTATTCACATTTCTTCGACGGTGGAAATGGTCCCATAAAGTCAACACCCCAAACATCAAAGAGCTCAATCTGAAGATTGTTGACGAGTGGCATGGCATCCCTTGAGTTGATGTTGCCATGTCTTTGACAAGGACTGCATCTCCGAATGAAGTCTTTTGTGTCTTCATACATTGTTGGCCAGAAGAATCCACATAGCCAAATCTTCGCATGTGTATGGAACACCCCATAATGGCCTCCATATGGTGATGAGTGGCATCTTTCAATAATTTTGATTCCTTCTTCAGTGGGCACACATCTTCTGAGCAGGCCATCAGAACACACACAGAAGAGGTAAGGCTCATCCCATATGTGAGTACGACTCTCTTGGATAAGTTTCCTTTTGTTGCCTCCTGGTGGTACGTAACCCGTAACCATAAAATTAACAATATCTCGCATACCGGGGTCGATCTCGTTGATTCCGTAGAGCATGTCATCCCGGAGTGCGTCGTCGATGGGTAGTTCCCTGTGGTTTCTCAAATTGCATTCTAGACAAGTGATCGGCAACGAGTTTTCTACTCCCTTTTTATCTTTTATTTCTAAGTCAAATTCTTGGAGTAATAAAATCCATCTTATCAAACGAGGTTTAGCATCTTTCTTGGTGAGTAAATATTTCAAAGCAGCATGATCAGTGTAAACAATCACTTTGGCACCCACTAAGTAAGATCTAAACTTATCAATAGCAAAGACAACAGCTAGAAGCTCTTTTTCAGTAGTAGCATAATTAGGCTGAGGTCCTTTCAAAGTTTTGCTAGCATAAGCTATTGCGTGATGCTTCTTATCCTTAGTCTGTCCTAACACTGCTCCCACAGCGTAGTCACTTGCATCACACATAATTTCAAAAGGTAAAGTCCAATCAGGGGGTTGAATGATTGGAGCAGAGATAAGCGCTTTCTTAAGGATCTCAAATGATTGCAAGCAGGCATCATCAAAATCAAAAGGAACATCCTTAGCCAATAAGCGGGTAAGAGGTCTAGCGATGAATGAGAAATCTTTTATGAATCTACGGTAAAAACCAGCATGGCCAAAGAAACTTCTAATCCCTTTCACATTGATAGGGGGAGGTAGTTGCTCAATTACTTCTATTTTGGCTCTATCTACCTTGATGCCTCTTTCAGACACTAAGTGTCCTAGCACTATTCCTTCTCTAACCATGAAATGACACTTTTCCCAATTAAGGACTAAGTGTTTTTCCTCACATCTTTGCAAAACTCGATCTATGTTTTCAAGGCACTCATCAAAAGTTTTTCCATAAACAGAGAAATCATCCATGAAAACTTCCATAATCTTTTCAATCATATCAGAAAATATAGACATCATACATCTTTGAAAAGAAGCTGGTGCATTACATAACCCAAAAGACATCCTACGATAAGCAAAGGTTCCATAAGGGCATGCAAAGGTCGTTTTGTTTTGATCATCGGGATGGATAGGGATTTGATGATATCCGAGAATATCCATCAAGGAAGCAAAAGTAAGAATGATTGGCTAATCGCTCTAGCATCTCATCAATGAAAGGCAAAGGAAAGTGATCTTTTCTTGTTGCCTTATTAAGCTTTCTATAATCTATGCACATTCGCCATCCCGTGACGGTTCGTTGAGGGATTAACTCATTCTTCTCATTTTGGACAACGATCATGCCTCCCTTTTTAGGCACAACTTGGACGGGGCTGACCCACTCCTTTGTGTGGCACGGGGTAAATAATCCCGGTGTGCAACAATTTTAAAACTTCTTTCTTAACAACTTCCCTCATCGCATTATTGAGTCTACGTTGGGGTTCTCTAGATGGTGGAACATCGGGATCTGTGGGAACGCAATGGGTACAAAGGGCAGGACTAATTCCTTTGAGGTCCTGGAGTGAGTAGCCAAAAGCTTTTTGATGTTTTTCTAGGACGGCCATTAAGCGAAAAGTTTGCTCCTGAGTGAGAGTATCACTTATGATGACAGGAGACTCTAGATCATTTCCTAGAAAGGCATATCTAAGACCGGC
The DNA here is from genome assembly GCA_018135685.1 of Themeda triandra. Taxonomy (NCBI): domain Eukaryota; kingdom Viridiplantae; phylum Streptophyta; class Magnoliopsida; order Poales; family Poaceae; genus Themeda; species Themeda triandra. The sequence goes on from JAENPR010000531.1 coordinate 15,173, forward strand.
TGGTAAGAGTTTGAACTCAATAGGAGGCCTAGGTGGTAGGGTAAACTCATCTAATGGTTCATTCTCGAAGGGTCGACTTCTTCTTCTATGAAGAATCTAGCTTCATCTTCTAATTCGGTTTAACTAGGAATTCTAGGGAAAGCTGCTCTAAATTCCTCCAATGGATCATAATGTGGATAGGGCTCGGTCCTAGCATTTAAAGAGTGTGAAATGGACATTGCAAACTGGAGTTTCTTGCCTAAACAAATGTTAAGTTTCCCAGTTTGTCCTTCATAAAGAAGTCTTCTAAATGGTTGTCCTATCAATAGGTGGAAATCCCCTATGTCAAAGACATAAAAGCTCAAGTGGACAGGGGTTTCTTCTACCCGGAGTGGTAGGACATGTAGGATTCCTAAACAGGGAAGAATTTGTCTCGAAGGATTTCTTATGAACTTTACTGTTGGGGTTAATGTCATGTCTCTTTGCAAATATTTTGCTAGTGTGGTAGACATGATATTTATACCCACAACTGGATCATAGAGAGCGTCTATACGATCATTGTTAGTTATGCAATGAATGGGGAGAGAGAATGAATCCAAACGAATTATTTCAGAGGAAAGCTCTGACTCTTCTAACCATTCATTGCTCATAACAGACACTAGCTCTCCTGAGGTCCTTCCTGTTGGAATATCCTCATCAATTTTGCATGGCTTGATTGGGTAATATTTGCCTTGTGGCTTCTTCACTGTGTGATAGTTGAAGATGTTTCCAAAATCGGAAAACAGATCAGGTTCAATATCTAGCATAAAATCAGGAAGTGGAATGTCTTCCTTGTCTTGCTCAAGACATGGGTTAGCTAAAGTTGATGGTGTATCTGGCAAAGATTTGGCTTCAGCTACTTGAGGTTCTACTTCTAGGAGGTTGTCTAATTCACTGGATAGGATTTGGTCTAGGATCGATCTTGCTTTCTCAGCAGAGATATGCAAGAATGATCCTCCCAAAGTTGTGTCGAGCAATTTTCTACTGTCTCTACTCAGACCTTTATAAAAATGTTGTAAAAGAATGGGATCTGGTAGACTAAGGTTCGGGCCTGATGCTAAAAGTGTAGTAAAACGATTCCAGGATGAGGCCAAAGATTCTTCAGTTCTTGCTTAATAGTCGAACCTTGACTCTAAGGTCGATGATTTGGGAGATGGGATACAAATCTAAGCAAAAGTTGGAGCGTAAGGCTCCCCAATCCCCTTGTTGCTTACCTACAGCTTTATCATACCATTGTCTAGCTTTTCCCTTTAATGAGAAAGGAAATAGCTTCCAACGGAGGGTTTTGTCGGACATGCCTTCTATGCGAAGACAGTCACATGTTTGCTCAAAGTCTCTAATGTGAAGGTAAGGGTTTTCGTCTCCTTCTCCCGAAAAGGATAGGCTTTGGACCAATGCAATCAACCGCGGACTCGGCCTATAGCTAGGTGTTTGGATAGGTTGTGATGACTCATGTGGCACTAGGTGGTCTCCGTGGGTGCGAAAATTGAAAGATAGGAATGGAATTTGAATTATCCATAAGGATAGAAAAAAGATAAAATGTACGAAAAAGTAAACTGGACGAAAAAGATAAATGTATAGGTACAAGGTAGAGCAAGATTTAGGTTATCTAAGCAGACCGTCTTTCTCCCCGGCAACGGCGCCAGAAATGCTTGTTGACACTAGATACACACACGAAAGAATCAAAGAGTAATAATCCGCAAGCGCACGGATATCGATGAGCACTTCACCCGGGAGATAAGTCCTGAGTATCGTATTTGTTTTTATCCGCTAGGAGAAAACGTGCAATAGACTAACCCGATATTTACTACTACCCCTGGGCTGCTAGTCAAGTGAGAATTAAGCGATATAGAGAGAACTCCTTCGTCAGTCTTCTTCTAACCTATGGCAAGCTTTGAGACTATTGTTCTAAGGGGGTACCTGAGGAAAAGACACCGCAGAGGATGCTAAACCGGGCACAAAGGACCTACCTTACCTACCAACGGGAAGTGGATTACAAAGGTAATAAAGGGATTGTCACTTCCCTCACTACTACCACGGTTCCGGCCGAATAGGGAGCATCTACAAGTGAACCTAGCCTAAGCACCACGCTTATGCTAAAGAACGATTACTCTATTCCCAACACGAAGCGAATAAAGTAAACTTGTAAACCAAAGAACAATAATAACAACGAACTTACTAGTATTAGAAGTTGAATTGCCGAATGATCCTGAAACCAAGCCTCGGGTTAGGAGACTTGATCCCGCAGGTACACTGGAGAGGAGACACCGATAGGCCGGGCTTCCTCCAAATCAACCTCCACTCTATACTCTCTCAATCTCTCTTGATACTAATACCCTATAGAGATAGATCCATTCGAGGGACCCTTCTCTATCTAATTCTGTCTCTCTGGAATGAATTAATATGAAGTCTAGAATGAATTAGGGTTTCTCCCAGGGCTAGGGGCTCTGATTATATAGCCCCCTAGGATGCACCACAGCCCTCGGATCAAACCAACATAAATGGACGATTATTATTTGTTGGGTGACAACCGGGACCTGGGCACCCCGTCCCGCCGAAACGACGAGTTGTCTATTCGGTTGACCAAACCGATCGGCCGCTGAGTCAATTCGGTCCGTTAAGCCGGCCGATGGACGATGAACGGACGTTTCGGTTGTTAACCGAAGAGTACTAAGGGCGATTCGGTTAATTACGCCTGCCCGACGGGATGATTGATGAATTAGCCACCGGGCGCCGGGAAGCCGAAGCACTGGGCAAGAGGGGCTTCGGTGCCTTAGCCGAATCACCACCGGGTGGCCGATGATATGTTTTGCTTGTGCGGGAACACGACGCCGCCGCTCCTTTGAAGATTGCTCGTCGTCTGGTGGGCCTAGGGTTGTCGGCCATTCGGACCGCAACCCGGTAAAGCACCAAGAAGACCGTTACGCCCCGCTACCTACCCACGTGAGAAATCAGGAGAAGCGGCTCAAGGGCATTATAGTCATGTAAATGCCTACGGGCTCCTATAAATACGGCCCCGATGGGGACCGTAAACGGATCGGAATATAATGGAATGCGTTGAGCTTATGTTCTGTCCATTTTGTGTTCCGTGTGTCATTTCGTAGCTAGATTCAGCATTTCTTGTTGGGTATATTCGGGTTTACCACCGGAGGGGTTCTAAGGTTTTGCCTTAGAACAACATTGGCGCCACCGTGGTTGTCGCCGAACATACCATGGCTCCGAAAGGCAAGGCGAAGACAGTGCGAGGTCATCCAAGGAACCCGCAGCCGCAGATTCGGTTGCACCCACCGAAATTCTACAAAGGTCCGGTACTTTGCAATCGGGAGTATCCATTCAAGCAAGCCGAAGGTGCGGTGGCACCAAGCATTGACCAACGACGCAGCGGTCCAGTACAATCAAGAGGGCGGCACAAGCGAACTTGGTGCACTAGGAGGTGCGCTTCCGGAGGCCCGCATAACCGAAGACCCCGAAGAAGAAGAAACCGAAGAGCCCGAGGGATCGGACGTATAAAACGCCCGGCCTCGAAGCGGTTAGAAGAGCGATCTGCCAAGGTGAATGCCCCGGGCAAAGCATCGCGATCGTTGCGAGCCCAAACGGCGACACAAAACCGAATGCGGCAACCCAAGAGGCAATCAACCAAGCAAGAGAAGAAGCGAGAGAAACTAGAAAGGGAAATTCGGACCCTCCGATCATCCTCGGGGAAGAATCAAGAGAAAGATGTTATCATTACGGGAGAAAAATCACGAAGGAAATAGCCGAAGCAATAGACTTGGCATCCCCATTATCACCGGAAATCCAAAGATGTCCTTGGCCACCGGGTTACGGACGAAGTTGCCAAGTTTCAATGGGCAATCCAACCCGAGAAGATTTATTACAAGTTATGAAGCATGTGTCCATTCGGTGGCGGCAACGGCATGATCCTCGCAAAATCGTTGGTCATGGCCTTACGGATGTAGCATACGACCGGTTCGTGTCCCAACGACCATTGTCGTCACTTCATGGCATCGAGGTGAAGGCGGACCTACTAACTACCTTTCGGGGGTTCCAAACGAGACAAGAAAACAACGGCGGATCTCATGAATTTGTTCCGGTCGGACGACGAATCACTTGTCAAAATACCTTGAGAGGATAATTCGGTTGAAAGCTCGGCTACCGAATGTGTCGACGATATTATCATTGCCGCGGCGATCAAGGGACTCAAGATAGGGCCCTGCGCTCAAGCCATGTCGGGTGTAGCACCAACAACAATCAAACATTTGCTTTTTGATCGATGCGCCGATTCGCTAGATCGAAGAAGACTTAGTGCAACGGAAGGCAACACGGTATAACATCAAGCAAGCATCACCCAAGTCCAACCAACCGAATCAAGCAAACTCAGCGGAAGAATGAGCCAAAGTCCACCGCCGTAAACAATGTGCACGAAGACTCAACCCAGAACCGCCGAACCAAACCAAAAATTTTGGTAACCGGGCGGAGGCGGTAGAGGTTCCGGCGGCGGGCGCGGAAGGGGCGGCGAGGCCGGCCAGGAATGCGGTATTGTGTTGTGTGTGGCGAGGACAAGGGCTATACAACGAAAGAGTGCAAATATACCCGGCTAGCAAAGGAGCGGCGGGAAAAGGACGAAGCGCCAAACCGAATGAGGCGGGGAAAGCACGTTTATCACACCATGGCACCTCATCGCAGGCGTTTCACCATCCGGTTTTCACCCGGGCACCATGTAACCCGCCACCGGTGCAAGTATATCGGCAACCGATGGCGTGGCCGATGCCCCATATGGCGCCATATCACCAACCTATGTCAATGCACAATCGGGCATTTCGAGCGGCCGCATCATCTTCGGCCACGATCGATCGGCACGCAAAGGCAGTCGGTCAACGAATCCGAAACTTCAAGAGAGCTGCAAATAGTCAACACAGTTGCACCAGCTAACATGATGAACTCCAGCGGGCATATCTACGCCATCACGGGTGGATCCAACTTGGAGCACGATAACAAGAGGGCCAGACGTGACTTTGTCAAGAGAGTGTTGACCATCTCACCAAAAACACCGATAGCGCACCCTGCTTGGAAGACAGTCCCTATCACCTTTTCGGAATCCGACTTCAGAGTGAAGGACTTCCCACACTGTGATGCCTTGGTAGTTACGGCGTATGTCGGAGGGTACACCCTCCACAACATTCTAATCGACAACGGCGGTTCAGCGACATACTCTTCACCAAGGCATTTGACGGTATGAAACTAGACCGAAAAACACTTGACCGGGCGGGAACCCTCTATTCGGTTTCGGTGGAAGGAGAATAGACGCGATTGGCAAGAAAACAATCACGGTTGCGTTCAGCGAGGATACAAAAGTCAGAGCGGAAGAAATCGCATTCGATATAGTCGACATTGATTACCCGTATACTGACCATTTTCGCGGAGGTATCATCGGCAAATTCGACATGGTGATTCGGCAAACTCACTGTGTATGAAAATACCTTCACCCACCGGCATCATTTCGGTATTCGGAGATCGGATCTCGGCAAGGAGAATCGACGGAAAACCAATACCGGGATACGGCATGGTGCACGAGGTGAAATCCAAACTCAAACGAAGGAAGAGGAAGACCAAAGTAACAACAAAGAGCCAAAGGCGCTCCCTGCGAAGAAACAATTCGGGTGTCCTTGAGCCCGAATCGGCTGACGAATGCGTCAATATCGGCGCATGTCCGGGTCGGGGTGAAGACTCAAGATTGACGGAATTCCGCTGGAAAACCGAGACGTGTTTGCTTGGTCAACACGCGATCTGCAGGGGAGTAGACCGAAGCCTTGCACAAAGCCACCGGCTGAACGTGAACGGGTCGGCCAGGCCTAGAAAGCGAAGCTCCGCAAAATATCGACGAAAAGAGCGGCGGCGGCGGCGGCCGAAGTGCGAGGCTTTTGGATGCCGATGTAATCGAAAAGTGCAAGTACCCGAATGGCTAGCAAAGCGTGGTCATGGTAAAGAAGAAGAATGGCAAATGGCGAATGTGCGTTGATTTCACCGACCTCAACAAGCATTGCCCGAAGGACCCATATCCATTGCCCGGGATAGACAAATTGGTGGACATTGCGGTGGTTGTGAGATAATGAGTTTGCTCATTTGTTTTTCGGGTTATCTCCGGATATGGCTTGACCCGGAAGACCAGGAAAAGACAAGTTTCATCACACCAGGACGGCACTTTTTGTTACAAGAGAATGCCCGAAGGGCTAAGGAACGCCGGACCGACTTTCTCCAGGTTGACGACGAAATATTCCGGGAGCGAAGAAGAAGAACAATCTCGTTTCCTATGTGGACGACATTGTGGTAAAGAGCGACCAAAGGGACGCACACATCGATGATCTCAGAGAAACATTCGCAAATCTGCGCTCAAGTGGCCTCAAACTTAACCCCGACAAATGTGTATTCGGTATCAGCAAAGGGAAGCTACTCGGTTGTTTGGTCTCCGCCGGGGGCATAGAAGCCAACCCGAGAAAAGATTGCAGCCATCGCAAACATGGCACCGCCTCAAACAGAAGCGGGTGCGAAACTCACGGGGAGAATCGCAGCCTTGAGCGGGTTCATATCAAGATCGGCCGAAAGGGGATTACCATTTTCGAGCACTCCGGAATGCATCGACTTTCGGTTGGGGACCTGAACAACAGCAAGCTTTCGAGGAACTCAAGAAGTATCTCACTAGACTCACCACATTGTCGAAGCCAACATCCGGAGCAACTCTGATATTGTATCTATCAGCAGCGCCAGCAGCAGTAAGCGCAGCATTGATTGAGGAAAAGGAATATGAGGGTAAAATGCAACAATTCCCCATCTACTTCGTCTCAGAAGCCCTTTCGGGTGCTAAGGTGAATTACACTGAGCTGGAAAAGATTGCATACACGAGTAGTGATGGCTTCCGAAAGCTCAAGCACTATTTCCAAGCACACCCGATTCGGGTCTTGTCATCTCGGCCCATTTGGAATCTTTATTTCGCAACACCGAAGCAATAGGCCGAATCGGCAAGTGGGGCCGAGCTGAATGAATACATAATATCATTTGAGCACAGATCAACCATCAAGTCACAGGTGTTAGCGAGACTTCATAGCAGATCGAACACCGAATGCGGATGACTCCACAAAGCGGTTTGTGAACCCGAATGGACCGTACATTGCGACGGGTCGTGGTGTTCAACGGCGCAGGAATCTCGGCCATACCGACACCACCGAATGGGCCAAGAATACGGTACGCGGCTAGATTGCGTTCCTCACCACAAACAACACGGCCGAATACGGCGATCTCTGGGGTTACGAAAGCTCGAGCACTCGGAGTCCGACGTTGTGTGATTCGGTCGACTCACGAGATAGTGGTCGGCCATGTCCGAAAGAATACACAAAGAAAGGACCCCGAGCTAGCCACATACCGGCCACCGTAAGGAGAATGGAGAAATATTTCACGGGTTTCACCCCGAAGTATATTCCAAGGTCGGAGAACACCGAAGCCGATGAGTTAGCAAAAGCGGCGGCCAATGCCGGTCCATTGCCCGGTGATGTCTTTTACCAAGTCCTAACGAGTCAAGGTCTGTCAAGGAAGAAGAAGAGTCACCCTCGGTCGTTCATGCAATCGCAAGCGACGATCGGAGGGCGCCCATCCGGGCATACCTCAACGGCTCATACGAACCAGCCTCAAAGAAAGATATGCACCGAATGAACTCCAGGACGAAGCAATTCTCCATTATTGGGGAAAACATGTACAAGGAAGGTGTAGTTGCTCCAATGCTCAAGTGCATAAGTAGAGGAGAAGGAAAACAGCTGCTTACTGAGATACATTCGGGTTCATGTGGAGCTCACAGAGGTCATCACGAAATTGCCCATAGAGCAATGAGGCAGGGATTCTACTGGCCGACGGCCGTAATCGACGCTAAAGAGATTGTGAAAACATGCAGGGGTTGTCAGATGTTCGCAAAGAAGCAGAATTCTCCAGCTAACCCTACGTCACCTGTATTCCCGACCTGGCCGCTTCAGCGTTGGGGTGTAGACATAGTTGGACCATTACCCCCAGCTCCCGGGAACCTCAAATATGCAGCAGTGGCTCTGGAGTACTTCACCAAATGGGTGGAAGCCGAGCCGCTAGCTAAGATAACTTCGGGGACTTTGGTGAATTTCGTATGGCAGCGAATCATCTGCCGAATCGGGGTACCCTCGTACATCACAGTTGACAATGGCAAACAATTTGATTCGGCACAATTTAGAACGTTTTGTGAAGAGTTGGGGATTAAACTGTCATTCGCTTCGGTGAATCACCCGGAGTCGAATGGGGCAGTTGAAAGAGTAAATGGTGATATTTTCACTACCATCTCAAAGACGCTCGAGGAATCAAAGAAAGGGAAATGGGCCCAAGAGCGGTCACCGCTGTTTGGGGTCACAATGTCTCCAGGTCCAGAGCTACGGGTTTCACCCCATTTCGGCTGTTGTTTGGTGAAGAAGCCATAACGCCAGAGGAAGTAAGGATGGGCTCGTTCAGAACAGAGATATCGCCCACCAACCCGATTCAGAGAATGGTAGACGTAGAAACGTCAGACCAAAGGAAGCTTCAGGCCGCAGATAATCTAGACAAATATCACGCCGAAACCAAAAGTTGGAGGGACAAGAAAATCTTGAGGAAAGACATTAATCCGGGGGACATGGTTCTTATCCGCCAACCAGATAAACAAGGCAAGCTGCAGTCACCATGGTACGGACCATACATCGTGGCAAGAAGGGTCAGCACTGGCGTATTCACCTTGGTAACCGAAGATGGAAGCGAATCAGCCCACACTTGGAACGCAGATAATCTGCGTCGATTCTATCCATGACTATGGCGTGCTCCAGAAAGGGAGATGTAATAATTTAATTTCATGTAATTTCGGTATTCTTGTCTAAAGACATTCGGGCTCGCACTCTTTTTCCTCACCGAGGTTTTTTAATGAGGCATCCCATGTAATAAGTTTAACTTCGTCTATGGTTATGCTTCGCGGAATTATATTCATGTCGCGACACGGCTACCGAATATGCTTCGGTTGGCAACAATAGGAAGAGGTTGTAAGCAACCTACAAAAGCCGAAGAGAAGGCCGGGAACGCCCGCAAGGAAACGCGCGGAGATATCCCAAACGTACGGATAAGTCCGTACGATTGGTTGTATGACCGAGTTACTCGTAAAGGCAAGTAACATCGCTACACAATCACCGAAAACGGTCGAGGCAACAAGCGCTGTCCATATATTCGGTATCAATTTAAAAGGTTGCAAGCAACGAGAACAAGCCGAAAGGGCAAGAAAAACCCCCAACACACGGTCATGTGCGTTGCAACGAGCGTAATTAATAACGAAAAGTACTGTCAAAATTTAATAACCAAGGTAGTTCAATGTAATTATGAACCCTAGGGTCTGAGAACCCTATATAAGAGCACCCAAAACTCTCTTGCGAGATCATTCCATCAAGAATGTCCTAGCTCAAACATGAGAGAGGTGTTAAGTCATTGTCAAATAGGCATGAGAGGCTTCAGGAAGGAGCGAACTTGGGTGGCAGAGAGATACACCACATTTGGTTTCAGTGTTCCTGGTAAGGACAATTCGGTCCTCACAAGATATACCTCAGCGGTCACAGTCCCAAGGTCAGACCCGGGCTCAGTCCGCCAAGTGGCCGAAGAGCACGCGCCCTTCACCGCGTTCTGTTCTGCATGACCATGTGCCAGTTAATGGTGATGTGGAATCATAATGAAGTTCCCATAGATCATGGTGCAACGCAGCGCGATGTCAGCATCGGGGCCTGTTGCCAGGGCTTCGGTTAGCTAACCGAAGCCAATACCCCGCGTGTCTTGGCCGGTGTCAGCAGCCACAAGAGCAACCGCATCCACCACGGGTTTCTGCATCCTAGCCACAAACTGCAGAGCCACATGCTGGCCTCGGTCAAACCAAAGTTATTTCGGGTGGTGATGCGCAACCTTCAATTGTAACAGTGCACACTTGTAACAAGAGAATAAAGAGAAATATTACTACATTTTGGTTTAAAACTATTCCCCCAGTCCAAAAAGACGGGGCGGAATGATTTGCAGGACTCAATTATCGAATCCTACAAACACCAATTCGGTGCAATGCCCGAACAATTCGGACTAAGCTAAGCAGCGTGCACCCCTTCGGTCTAAAAAGCCAGGGCGGGACGGCGCTTTCCAAACACACCTCAATCAGGTATGAACACCGAAGGGTGGCACGGCAACTATACGCCTAACAAATGCAATCAGATAAAGTTGGCACGTACTTGGCCTCAAAAAACAATAACCGCCGTACGGTGGTGATTCGGTTACGCAAACCAAATCCTCATTTAAGCTTAACCAGTCATTCGCTCTTCGATCTAAAAAGACGGGGCGGGACGGCGCTTTTAAAACACGTATTCGGCTCGAAGACCGAAGAGCATCACACATAGAAGTAAACGCCAAATCCAGCAACACGCATTCGGTCAAACTAAACATTAACACCGAAAGTATCGTTCTAGGCAATTCGGCTTTAAGAGCCGAAGCCACATCCCGACTTAAACTTGTAGCAATACAAAACACCCACATACGACCAACACGGCGGCCGAATAAGTTCAACAAACTTAACGTAGTATTACGGCAAGTCACGACCACATAGTTCAAATTCCAGCGCGAGGAAGAAGCATTCTAAGCGGGAGCCCCATGAAGGTCGGCGGCCGAAGTGGATTCGGGTTGTTCTCTTTCATTACGAGCGCCGAGTGCCTCGTGCCCGGCGGCGGGATCTTCGGCGAAGCATGAGGAGCTTCGGGAGTGCCAACCGGTGTCTGCACGGCTGGGGAACCCTCCCGGGCATTCCGCTCCTCCATATAAGCCTCGACCCTAGCTTTAATAGCTGGCCGCTCACTAGGATCCTGCGAATTGCAATACGAGTCATGTCAATTTCGTCAACAATAGCCGAATACGCAGGACACACCGAATGCTAAAACCAAACATGATAATACAAGTCAGTTACCCTGGCGCAAGCATAAGCAGCCCGAAGCAGCGCCAAGTCTCGCCCCCCGGCTTCGGTCCAGAATAAATCAAAAAACCATCTTTTTGCGGCAGTTTGAACATCCTCATCAGGCTTCCAGTAGGTCATGGCATCTCCGAAGCATGTGGCTCTAGCAAAGTGGTCACAGCCCTCCTCCTTCACCGCTTTCATTAGAGCACGGGCGGTCTCAAAACCAGCATACTCACGGCCCAGTTGGATAACATGGTCGAGCTGGGACATCTCTCGATTGAGAAACCGAATCTTCGCAAGCGCCGATTCGGTAGCAGCAGGGGGCTCGCAGTCTCCACCAACGCCATTTAAGATTCGGCGGATTAAGAGAGTTAGCTCATCCGGCTTCTCACCGGCGGCGCGTTCGGCGGCTTGGCCCCTTTCGGCAAAGACGACGCGCATCCCGCTCAAGTTGCTTCTGGGTCTCTAGAGCGGCTTCGGCTTGCCTCTGGGCATCCAGGGCCGCTTCGGTCTTCCCAACCTCTTGAGCAAGAAGGCCTTCGGTGTCCGCCAGTTTGGCCTCCAGCCGTTTAATTTCCTTCTCCCGAAGGAGAAGTTGCTTCTCGGCATGGGCAAGGGTGGCATGGCCCTGCTTTAGCAGTACGCCGGATAGGACCGAAGCCTGCGGGAAAATAAGAAGATAAGCACCCATACTAGCGTAAATTCTTGGGAAATAGGAAATCGAACATTTGGGCGATTCGGGATACATACCGAAATAGCATGAAAGTTAATCGCCGAAAGCATCTCGTTTCGGTCCGTCGCCGCCAGGCTTGTTCGGTCGGGTCGGCCGAAAAGGACGAGCCACATTCTTGACCGAAGCCCAAAGCGGCTTGGGAAGGCAGAATACCCACTTCGCGGGGTCCACATACGCCACCAAACGAGCGTCAGTCAACTCCTAAAGCACGAGCAAGTTCGTAAGTCTCTTCCCGGTCGGGGTTTGTGCTCGTCGCAGAGCACGAGCCTGAGTACACCTTCATTGGGCCAAACCGAAAGCTCGACGGCTCAAGGGAAACAAACCCCTTGCCGAATAAGACATTCGGGGACATCTCCGGTGTCATGCGCGTAGATTCGGCATGAAACCGAGACTTACCATGACGACGACTAGCGGGGTGATCTTTGCGATGCCCGCCGGCAACCTCCCGCAAGCTACCCGAAGTAGCTTGAGCCGTCCTTTCGGTAGCCGGGCACCAGCTTCGGCGGGGGCACCGAGGCTTAGGCCACTGGTTGTCCCCCTAGGCGGAAGCTGCGAGATGGGCACCGAAGTGGCCCCATCACGAACCTTCCTCCTCTTAGATGGCACCTTGAAGCCGCTCACTGTCGGCAGATCATCGATCACCACATCACGGGCACTCTTCATCTTCTTGCCAGCCATGGATGAAACCTCTTCGCCGGATTCAAGCAAATTCCTGCAAGACGAGAGAAAATAACCAAATCAAAACAAGCCGAATCAAATAATATAACGACAGCGGCTAAAACGAGTTAGTGGTTCAAGAAAGGTGCGAGCTAGAATTCCAAGCCAAGTCTTTCTACCGTATGCCCGGACACAACCGAATCAGCTTCAGGCGCGACAATAACTTGATTGTGGCTCTGTTTTATGGGTTTCACCCATTCTCGCTTGGCAAGCAGGCGACATACCCGAACGTCTTCATCTTCTCGAAGTCGTTTCGGGCGACCAACTTCACGGCGCCATTGTGCTTCGGCTTGGCGCGTACTACGAACAATGTGGGCGCCACGGCCTGGAGCCCGGCCGCTTCCGCGACCGCGCGGCGCATTCGGTAGTGGAGCCGAATCAGTCGGACCAATTGTAGCATCAACTGCACGTCTTCTCATTGGGGGAAGCCGATCAGGGTACTCTACATTCATGCACTCCCAAATTCGGTTGAGGCGCCGAAGTGACCCAAGTTTAGCCATGCTCAAGTCATACTCCTTGTCGTTGTACGGGTCACATAGCCGATTGGCCCGTTTCTCCATTTCTTGGACAAAATCAGAATTTGAATCATACCCGGCTGGTCGGGCTAGATTGACTGAGGGCCTTCGGTACCCTTGGTGATATGAAAAGCCATCAAATCTCATGCTAGTGCACAGTGGCCACCGACCAAGAGAAAGCATCTCCTCAACAAGATCTCGGCTGGTTTGCCTTTCGGCCGTTTGCCGATAGGACTCGCCGGCAACATCATCAAGCGGTCCCATAGCCATCTCGGAACCGAAACAAGACCTTCCATCGAGTCATAACCGAAACCGGAGGATGGGCTTTCGGTCGGTCTTGTTCCTTAGCGAGTGCAACATCGGCATCATCACAAACTCGGTAGTAAAACCGGTGCTTTTTCCGATCCGCCATTTGTTCTTAAAGGTTGGAACTATGCGGGCCGCCGTGTTACCTCGAGCGGGGACAAAGTTATAAGAGCCCACCTCCAACCGAAGTTCTTTCGTCTCGGCTTCATCGGTCCCATATGTGGAGTAAACTGAGTTTCATAGTGTCTAGTAAACACCGGCACGCTCGGTTGGTCGCCCATCATCTTTTGCGCCATGGCGTAACAGTGAGGCGCACAATAGCATTCGGTGTCGATGATGAATCCGTAAGTCAAACGCGTCCAAAACCTCCGAAACAAAACCCTCAAGGGGGAAGTGTAGCCCGGCCTTGAAATAGTCCCCGAACACGAGAGCTTCGGTAGGCTCGGGCTTCGGGTACTCTTGATCCCGTGAGAGCGGCTTCGGCTACGCTCATCGGCGGTCAAAATACCGTCACGTTGGTATTGATTCAGCATACGCACTTGTGGATTTCGACCGGCCAAGGCGGCACGTCCAGCCGGTGTGCCTCGGCGCTTTCGGTGGCCTTGGCGGTCGGATGGGAGCAGGTCGGCTACCTCTTCAAGCATGAGGAGCCGAACTACCTTCGTCCTTGCCCCGAGCGGCACGGGCCTCCTTTTCACCCCTCGATGAATCAAAGCATTCAACATATTCATCACCTTCCTCTTCATCGTTTGTTTCATCGATTCTCGGCGCAGATTCGGGCAAAATAGCTCGAGAGGCATTGGCCTTTTCCCGGCGGAACGTTACGCCTTGCTTTCACTAGAACTCGACCCGGAAGCGGACTCAGAAGCCGAGACCGAATCATCAACCGTCTCGGTTCCACAAGCCGAAGTATCAGCACTAGTTGGGACCCGCGACATTATTAGCAATACACAGTGAAAAAACCCACCGCGACTATAAAAGGAAAAATGGGGAATTAAAAACAAGGCAACAAATCCAAGTATACCGAATACGAAATTATGAACACTTCGGCAAAACCGTTCAGTGACGAAGAGAAAAAAGCAGTAAGTCGTTACCTTGGAGAAAACCGAAGGGGAGGACTTGGCGGAGAGAACGAAACTCGCCGAAACGAAACGCCGAAACGGACGCTTGAGCACCGAATCAACAGACCGAAACAGGTGCTAAGGCAACCGAATCGGCAAGGGGGGCTCAACGGCGCGCGCGGCGGAAAGTGACCGCTGGCGGTCAGGGGGGCCTTTTATAGGCACCTGCCGCGGGCCGTTCAGCGGTTAAGCTAACCGCCTCGGTCGCGCATCCCGAGGCAGATCAACGGCATTGACCTTAAAAAAAAAATTCGTCCTCTCCACGGGACGGCGCTTAGTACTTCGGTTATCATCAGTAAGTCAGCGGCAGCCGAAATGAAAAAACAATCAATTCGGTTACCGCTGAGGGGCTATGTTGGGTGACAACGGGACCAGGCACCCGTCCCGCCGAAACGACGAGTTGTCTATTCGGTTGACCAAACCGACCGGCCGCTGGTCAATTCGGTCCGTTAAGCCGGCCGATGGACGATGAACGGACGTTTCGGCCCGTTAACCGAAGAGTACTAAGGGCGGTCGGTTAATTACGCTGTCGACGGGATGATTGATGAATTAGCCACCCGGCGCCGGAAGCCGAAGCACTGGGCAAGAGGGGCTTCGGTGCCTTAGCCGAATCACCACCGGGTGGCCGATGATATGTTTTGCTTGTGCGGGAACACGACGCCGCTGCTCCTTTGAAGATTGCTCGCCGGTGGGCCTAGGGTTGTCGGCCATTCGGACGCAACCCGGTAAAGCACCAAGAAGACATTACGCCCCGCTACCTACCCACGTGAGAAATCAGGAGAAGCGGCTCAAGGGCATTATAGTCATGTAAATGCCTACGGGCTCCTATAAATACGGCCCTGATGGGACTGTAAAACGGATCGGAATATAATGGAATGCGTTGAGCTTATGTTCTGTCCAATTTGTGTTCCGTGTGTCATTTCGTAGCTAGATTCAGCATTTCTTGTTGGGTATATTCGGGTTTACCACCGGAGGGGGTTCTAAGGTTTTGCCTTAGAACAACATTATTCATCTTCAAAGTCGGTGGAGGCGGGGATCCGCGAGCCTCCACGATTGGTCCAGTGGAGGGGCGGCCGACTCGGGCTAGGGGCGGCCGCCTCGGTCTATGCCAGTGGGCCCGGTGCTTCAGTGTCGCCTTCCGGAATCTTCTAGATTATACTTTTTCACCCGTTCGGTCTTTCTCTCTATGTAAACCCGACATGTGGACCATCTTGGGTAGTTTTTCATTTGTCACCCCCGGAAATAGATATTCACCAAAACTCGTGGAATTCGTCGGTGGTAACCCTATATCTATCAAGTATTTATAAATAAGTCCATTTGCATGCTAAGTTGACGGTTAATTTTATGAGTTAACGACCGTCAACAGTTGCTAAAGTGTTGTTTTCAGAGGGTTGGTTGCTCTAAAAAAAAGAAAAAAAAAAGGAAAGAAAGAAAAAAAATAGAGAGAAGAAAGAAGAGCAGCCAAGTCCTTCCTTCAAGAAGTTTCAAAGTTTCTGAATAAAGGGAGTCATATTATCCCCAAAGGAGCAAGTGTAGAAGTAGATGTTCACCAAGTGATCACCCCTCATAATCATTTCCTTATCATCATCATCATCCTACCATTCATCCCATTTCCTCATTCACATGCACATATGACTTTATTATTATTTTAGTTCCTGTTGGATCCATGGTTTAACCGTGCAATATATGCAAGTGAGTTTGAGTGTCTCCCCACCTATGAGCTCCACATAAGCCTATTAGAAAGTAGGGTGAGAGAGAGAAGGCACTTTCCACTATGCCTGAGTTCCATAAATACCACATATTTTGAGAGAAGAGAGAAGGCATACACTACTCATGCCTTGGAGAGGATCCAGAAATACCACAAATGAGAGACCTGAATACAAGGAACTCTGAGTTTTATTTCAAAACTTTGCAAAAACTCCAGGATAATAGCTGATCAATGAGCGAGAAACATGGTGCTTGACTTGACCGTTCTATCTTTCAACTACTCAAGACCCAAGTGATGGTTACAAGTCCCATGGTGAAAGGTAATATGAGTAAGTTTTGAGTCGAATAGTTCACTCTAATCCGGATGAGAGTTCTTGTTTGAACGCATGTGTACTTGTGAGGAGTAAAAGCATTGTAGCAACTCCCGATCCATCGAGTCTATCTTTGCTCGGGGACGAGCAAAAGGTAAGCTTAGGGGAGTTTGTTGACGGTGATTAAGTATCAATTTTATACAACGCAGCAAGAGAAAGGACTAATATGAGTTCACCGTTAGATATAGGGGTTTCACCGATGTAATTCCATGAGTTTTGGTGATTGTCTATTTGCGGGGGTTATCGGAAAGAACCTTATGAAGGCCCACATGTCGGGATTACATAGAGATAAAGACCGAACGGGTAAAAAAGTATACTCTAGAAGACTCCGAAGGCGACCCCACGGAAGCCTGGGCCCCACCGGCGGCCTCCGGGGGTGGCCGACTCCCCCTAGAGGCGGCCGCCTCTCCACCTCGACCAATGAGGTGGAGTCTCGCGGATCCCGTTCCACCGCCTTTGAGGATGAATAATAATCGTCCATTTAGGTTGGTTTGATCCGAGGGCCGTGGTGCATCCTAGGGGGCTATATATTCGAGCCCCGGCCCCCGGGTGAAACCCTAATTCATTCTCCATTCATTCATCGAGAGAAGTCGAGAAGCCGAGCCACCATCGTAATTAGAGCTCCATAGTTTAGTAGCATAGCTACATAGGAATAGATCCAGAGGGAATCAAGCCTAGCTTGGAGTCCGGATCATCGGAGTTCTTGGTAATTCCCCTCTACATTCTTGTAATATTCATCATTGTTCGTGATACTATGAATAGCACTTTATTCTATTCTATTATACCAGAATTGACTTTGCTCTATTTGATTATATTCTCAATTATATCGTTCTTAGTCTACTTTGATTATATGTTTAGCATAGTTGGACTAGAATTATGTTTATGCATAGGATCGTATAGCGCTTGCTCATTAGGCCAATGGGTGAGTGATAGATATTGTGTAGGCATGGTGCCTAGACCGTATTTATCTGTGATTGCACCCTATATTCCGGATCGTGAGGTAGATCGCGGGAGTGACAGTCCTGTTGAGTCCTTTGTAGCCCTTCTCCCGAGTATAGGTCTAGCAGAACACCCCTATTACATTGAAGTCATTGCTATGTCTCTAGTCTTCTCTGGTAATATCACTATGCATAGATGTAACATTTTCCCGCCATGATTGCTAGATGATCTTGCACTAATCATTGTATGCTTTGACTTTATAGTTAGAATTACATAGGATTATACCCTAGATCATCCTAGTCCATGCTAGTGTTATAAGCTTAGAGTGCTAAGTTGAGATGGTTACTATCATTTTATGTGGCTAAATGCTCTCATTTATCTTATGTCAATTATCATTCATTCCTATATTTTATGTGACACTTACCCCGTATGAGATGATCGATACTGACAAGGTTAAGCTCTCCATTATCGCATGTGCATTGCTCATCACTCATTATCCAGTGCATTCCCTTCCCAGTGGTAAAATTATAAATAACGATACCTGGATTACTCCTGGTTAAAATGCTACGATGGTCCTTTCTGTACGCTTGCGGAACCCTCCTTATTTCAGTTGTACTTAGTAAACATCAACAGAGCCCTCTGGGTCTGCACGATTATGCACGTATTGGCTTAGAATCGACATGAACCGCTCGTACACCCACATTTCATGCAAGTAGCAAGGGCCCAACGCCTGTATCTGATGAACCATGTGAATCATGAGATGTTCCATTGTGTCAAAGAAAGCGGGAGGTAAACACATCTCTAGTTGGGCCTGGGTCTCCACGATGAAATCATGTAGGTCATTCAGCTCATTCCTGTTAATCTTCTTCTGCGTTATCCTGGACCAGAAGTAGCACATGCGGGTGATAGTCATCTTCAAGAACTCTGGCTTGATAGCCCTGACTGCGATTGGTAGGAACACCGTCAGCATCATATGACAATCATGGGCCTTGCAGTTTTTGAATGACAGGTCCTTCATCGACACTAGCTTCTTTGGGTTTGCCGAAAACCCAGTCGGGACTTTGGTCCCCTTCATAGAAGTGCATATAACTCTCCTCTCTTCCCGTTCTAGGTTGAAGCTAGCCTGATTGATGGTGTATTTTCTGATTTTTGGGTCATGTATCGGGTGAAGCACTGGCATGACCTTTAGCTGCTCCATGTCCCTCCGTGCTCTAAGACCATCCTTTGACCTGGCTGTGTCCATCAAGATAGCGATGAGACTCTCAAAGACATTCTTCTGCACGTGCATAGCATCAATGGCATGGGGGACCTCCAATTCAGGCCAGTATTTAAGATACTAAAAGAAGATTGACTTTTTCTTAAAAGGCACGCCTTCGATAGGAGGTATGCTTCTGTCTCTGGGTGTTCCATCTATTTTCTTCTTTCCATAGATGACGCTTATGTTTTTCACCATTTGGAACACATATTTTCCATCATGACGTCTCACCGGAGGCTGGTCTTCATCCTCTTCGATGTTGCCGAAGTACTTTAAGTACAGCTTGCTGCGGTACTTGTGGCCTTACTTTATAAAGCGACGGTTCCTGATGTAAACAACCTTCTTGATCCATCAAGGAACACCCATTTAGTATCATCCAGACAGACTAGGCATCCTGTCTTGCCTTTGAACTGTCCAGACAAGGCATACAACGCAGGGTGGTCGTTGATGGTCACAAATATTATTGCTCTTAGTGTGAAGGTCTCCTTTTGGAATGCATCGTACATCAGCTCCCCGGTCCTCCATAGTTTCTCAAATTCTTCCATCACGGGCTCGAGGAACACGTCCATATCAAAGCCTGGTTGCTGTGGGCCAGAAACAAGAACGGTGAGGAAAAGATACTTTCTCTTCATACACAACCACGTTGGGATGTTGTACATCATCAGGATCACTGGCCAGGTACTGTGTTTGCTAGTCCTCTCGTTGAAGGGATTCATTCCATCCGTGCTCAAGGCGAACCGTACATTCCTTCGGTCATCACTGAAATGCGGGTTGTTTCTATCGAAGTCCAACCACTGACTGCCATCGGCCGGGTGTGCAATCACATCATCATCGACCGGGCGCTCATCGTACCACCATGTCATGAGCGTGGCTTCCTTAGGGTTTAGGAAGATATGCCTCAACCGGTTGATCACCGGCAGGTTCCACATTACCAAGGCAGGAATTTTCCTCTTCCTTGCATCATTGCCTAATGGGGTGTCCTCTGGAGGATGAGATTGTTGTACCGCCTTTTTGGAACTCTTCTTACTCCTCTTGTTCCCGGCGATGGCTTCTCCGCCACTGTAAATGTCATTGTCCTTGTACCGGCTTGCCCCACAACGAGGACATTTATCCAGGCCTCCGGATGTTTTACCGCGAAAAAGGATACAATGGTTGGGGCATGCATCGATCTTTTCAACACCCATTGTCAATGGATTTATGACCTTCTTCGCATGGTATGTGTTGGATCGAACTAGGTTTGGCAGTGGCAGCACGGATGACAGAAGATGCAACAGATTGTTGAAGCTGCAGTCGGACCAGCCGTACTTAGCCTTCAGGAGTAGTAGCTCGAGCACAAAACGGAGCAGTGTCCACTGTTTTGGGCAGCCCTTATCAACACCATACACAGTCGCCCTCAACGACGCTTTCACCCGCTCATAATTTTCTAGACCCTTCTTCTCCTGTAGTATTTCTGGTCCAAGGTCTCGAAGCATTTGCTCTAAGTGGTCAAAGTTTTCTGCATCACCCTCATCACCTGCTCCGCCATAATTATTGTCGACACCGCAAGCATGAACATCATCATTGTCGACACCACCGGCATCATCACCACGTGCCTGTTCATTGGCCAAATCATCTTGCATCCGCACGTTAAACCCACACTAATCGTCGGCGGCGGGCAACTGGTCGTCAATGGCATCATGCCATTCGTTGCCGTCATCCACCATTACTTCACCATTGTGAACCCATACCGTGTAGTCCGGAACAAATCCTCGCCTAACCGGATGTGATCGATCACGTCCCCATCATAAGTTGTCATTTCGTTGTTGCAATCTTTTCAGGGACAAGAATTGAACGATTAGCCCCTGATTGCCTTGCATGATTCACCGCGGCTTCAACAAACTTGTCCACCTCATCGAAAAGGCATTCGAGTGCCTTGGCAAACAATACATCCAAGTAGCCCCGTCCTCCATCCTTAAAAAGAATTATGAACGTAGATTAAATAATTATTAGTAAAGTTGAGAATGATTATTAGTAACACAATTATTAGCTACTATTATTAGTAACACACTTATTAGTAACATTCCAATAATTCCAAATAGTGCCAAATAATTCCAAATAGTGCCAAATAATTATTAGTAACACAATTATTACCTACTATTATTAGCAACAATTATTAGCATCAACTGTGTTGGAAAATATTTGCAGGAACAATTATTAGGCACAATTATTAGTAACAATAATTATTATTAGCAACAATTTTAATTAGCAACAATTATTTTTTGCAACAATTATTTTTTGCAAGAATTATTATCTACCATTATTAGCAACAATTTTAATTAGCAACAATTATTTTTTGCAACAATTATTTTTTGCAACAATTATTATCTACCATTATTAGCAACAATTAGCAACAACTATTAGTTTACCAACAAGTACTCATATGCCAACCACACATTCCAATAATGTCATGATATAAAAAAAAGACCACCTTAGATCTAGAACATGCCCTACATCAAACTACAATTAATCACCACTAAAATCAAGCTATATCATCAAATAGAGGGTGCAAGGTCATGTCTCTACCTAATCAACACTAGTACCATCAAAGATAAGCTCCAATTTGGGCAATACATGGCTCAAACACCATTGAAGAGAGAGAAAAGAAGAATGCAAATTGCTCACTAATCAACGAATGAAACTTGGATTAGAGGGTGGGAATGGCATTCCCTTACCTTAAACAAGCTTTCCACCAAAGGAATTGAGTTGAAAACCTCCCCCCCCACCCTTCCTAGAGCAATTTTAGGGAGGTGCCCAAAGCCTCCCAAGCCTTTTTTTTGCGAGTTGGAGTGAGTGGCTCGGGGAGGAAGAAGGGTGGGCAAGCCACTTATAGTAAGGGCAGCTGGATCACCAGCCGCCCCTACAGTGCATTAGCAGGGGCGGCTGGTGATCTGGCCATCTGGCTCCCAGTGCCGGCCACTGTAGGGGCGGCTGCATCACCAGCCACCCCTATAGTTTTTTGCCAACCGCTCCTGTTGTAGGTTTTTCACGTAGTGATCATGGCATCAGTTTCCTTCTCCTATTTTCATGTACGTCCATTTTTTAAAAACTATGTATGTCTGTCGAGTTCCAATGTTTTGCCTCCCCTTTTTATGGCTCTTGTCACCCTTAATGATGGTGGGGATCGAAAGATGCCACCAACCCTAGCTAACATGGTGTTAGGATCCAAGGAAAATCACTAATGATAACAAGTAATCTGTGATAATTTGAACAGAATTTGGGAAGAACAGCAGGGGAATTTTGGGGTTCAGAGGAAGAACTAGAAGTTGTTCAAAGGTTTTGGGAGAAAACCAATTCGGTTACAAGTTATTCGCTGGTTTGGCCAGCAAGCTACCTGGCCTACTTATACCACTACTTGGCCTTTGGCCCAATTGGCGATACTTCACGGCCCAACATCGCCCTGCTTCAGCCACGCCTCTAGCCCGACGCTGTTGCTTCACACGATCCCGTTGCTGGATTCTTCACAGTGCTCCGCGCTGTGAAATTGCCCCCCTCTTGAAACCCAGCTTGCCCCCAAGCTAGGCTAGTTGGAAAACACCTCCTCATGTCTTGCAAATCTTCCCAGGTCTTTGGTTCAGCCTGTGATCCATTCCAACAGATTTGCACCTGAAAAAGCACCGAGCAACCAACTCTGACATGTCTGCTAGCTAGCACTTGAATAGGTTGCAACTCTGCATCAGGGTCCAATGGTAAGTGGCACAGTTCCACATCAGTCTGATGCATTGGCACATGCAGCTTCAATTGAGACACATGGACTACATTGTGAATTTTGGCATCAGGTGGTAGCTCCAATTTGTAGGCCACTGGACCAACTTTAGCCAAGATCTTATAGGGTCCATAATATCTGAAAGCCAATTTGTTGTTACCTCTCTATGCCACTGAAGATTGTATATAATACCAAATCTCCCAGAGCAAACACTCTTTCACTTCTCCCTTTATCAGCTTGCCTTTTCATTCTTTGTTGAGCTCTCTGCAAATGATAGCTCAGAACATCATTGAGCATATTTTTCTCCAATAGCCACTTCTCCAAATACTCTGGGTGCATACCCATACAAGGCATGGAAGGGAGACATCCCAAATGCTGAGTGGTAATTTGTATTGTACCAAAATTCAGCCATGGCAATCCACTTACTCCATTGTCCTAGGCAGGAATACAGACTGCATCTCAAGAATGTTTCAAGACATTGATTCAGTCTCTCTGTTTGACCATCAGCTTGTGGACGGTATGATGAGCTCATAAGCATCTGAGTATCAGAAAGCCTGCACAGTTCCTTCCAAAATGTGCTTGTAAATACTCTGTCCCTATCACTCACTAACCCTTCAAGCAACCCATGAAGCTGATGGACATTGTCCATGAAAGCTTGAGCCACAGTTTCAGCTGTATAAGGATGACTGAGTGGAACAAAGTGACAATACTTGGTGAATTTATCGATGATCACCAAAATAGAATCAAACTTATTGGACTTTGGGAGGTGTTGGCGGTCCTTAACTATGATTTTATACCGCCAATTTAAGATGAAAAGGGAGAATTATTTATTTTTATACACATGTACTTTTACTATTAACCCAATTCCACTTGTATTGGAGTTTGAAACACTTTGCAGGAAATACACCAAATACTGAGGAATTGCATAAAGAAAATACGCCTTTCGGAGAAGCGTAAAACCTTGGGGAAAGAAGAAATGACAATTGAGAGTCATTCTGGGCCAAACCCCCAACACCACTGCGGGCCATGCACCAACCCACCTGTGAAAGGCGGTCGGGGGGAGGTGCCACCCAGGCGCCCCCCCGACTGACCTGTGGGTCCTGCTTCCTGGAGGCGGTGCATTGATGTCCATAGGAGGGTGGTGCATTGTGGGTTTCCTTATTAGACCCCCGAACCGACCTCTCCACATTATAAGAAGAGAAGTGGAGGCACACCGAAGACACACACCACACAAGAGTCAAGAGCCTCTCTCTCCCTCACTTGTATCCTCTTCTTTAGTAGTTTTAGTTATGTAGTTGGAGCAAGGCAAGCCTCGTTGGAGAGCTTGAACCTCTAGGAGGATCTCGGTACGAATAATATCAAGGTCTCTCTTATATGTTCTTGTTCTTATTATGTTCTTGTTCTTAGTTGTTCTAGTTCTTAGATGTTCTTGTTCTTGTTCTTAGATGTTCATCTTAGTTTTATTAGTATAGTTGTGTCATAAAACTAGAGCATAGTTCTTATGATATGATCTTGGCGTATGAACTAGAATATAGTTTTCATGTCTTGATCTTATCATATAGAACCTAATGTTTAACACAAGTGCATGCATGTTTCGACCTAGGGCTAGGTTGTGATGTTAAGGTCTATCTTAACGTAGTCTTGGTCAATGTTGGCTTGCGGGTTCGTCGTCCATCCCCGTGGCAGATGCTCTAGTAGAGGGTCCCTGATGAAGACGGATAACCCTGTACGACGCTAGAGTAGTAGTCGCTAGTGTAGACGTGGTGTCTAGGCTAGAGGCTGCCTTCGTTTGCCTCGCACTCCACGGGTGAGGTGGTAGCCGGCAGGTGGTGACAGCCCTGTTCGTCCCTTGTAATCCCCCACGTCCGGGTGTGGCGTAGAGCTACAGGCCGGCATCACTTGGCAGACCAGGTGCGATCCGTTGCCCGAAGTAAGTTAATAGTAGCCTAGCTATCTTAACATAGGATCTCACTAACATGCATATGTCTATGTGATCGTCCGTTGTCCTGACATAGTTGTTTGGGAATGTCTGCTCCAGTTTAGGTTATTCTTTATTCTTTCTCTTATCTTTATCCTTGAGTTTGGCTCGAGTGTGTGTGTGTCAGTTATCCTTATACAAAACCTTCATTACCCCTTTTATGAGCATTGGTCTATTATGCAATCTTGTTATTTTGTCCATGTCCATATTAGACTCTTTTATACCATGCCTTCTTTTGAGAAAATATAAATAACGATACCCCGAATACTTCAGGGTGAAATGCTACAATGGTATTTCCGTGCGCTTGCGGACTTGTTCTGTAAACGTTGCAGAATAGCAACCGATGTTTGTTGACGTTGTTGCTAATTCTAGTGATGACGTTAAGAAATGCCACCAAGCATTTCTAGCGCCGTTGCCGGGAAGGCATTGGTTAAAAAGAATTTAATAGGACATGTTCTTGATAACTTGCTTGTAGCCATTGCTCATAGTAGAAAAAAATAATTACTTTTATAAAAAAATATTTTATAAAAATATATTTTGTTACCTAACAATATTTTGTTTCCAAAAAAATAATTATACTATTTTATCCCAAAAGTATTTTCCAAAAAATATTTTGTTTTAAAAATATTTATTTATAAAACTTATTTATTTAAAAAATAAAAATATATTTTATAAAAAAAATATATTTTATAAAAAAACTATTTTGTAAAACTATTTTAAAAATATTTTTTGTTTTAAAAATATATTTATATAAATTATTTTTATGTGTCATCCTTTTAATAAAACCAAAATATAAATATTTTATTTTTGCTAAATATTTATATATAAATCTTGGTTTGCTTTCAAGGTGTTGCATGAAGCATGTTTTGGTTTGAAGTATGATTTCTGTAGAATCATATCTTCATAGGCTTTTTAAAATTAAGCATGGAGCTTAGATTAAATCGCCTACTTTGATTAAATGACGTGTTTAGTCACTATTATAAAATTGATGTGTGTGATCTTTGAATGATTAAACCAAGTCAAAAAAATCATCTTTTTGGAACAAGTTCTTTTAGCCATGTTCATGGAAGCCAACCATAGCTTCGGCTATAAACTTGCGTCCTAACTTTGGCGGTCAAGCTTATGACCATAAAGCAAGCACTGCCGGGAGATACCCCGGATTATCATAAAAAAAACTTTTCTCTTGCCAATAAGGCAAGGCAATGTTTTCAAGTTAGTATGCACCTTCGGGTATTCTTGGTCGCTAACCATTTCAGGTGGAGATTAAGAAGAACAAGGGATATATGATACGTGAAGACATAGGAGTCACATCAGATAAACACTTTGATGCCTTTGGTAGTCCAGTCTTTGCACACTTGACTTTCACACAAAAGTCTAAGTGTGGGGGTGGATGACGAAAGTCTCACCATAAGGACGTCATGGTTAAAAAAGAAGAAGAGATGTTGGCTCTACCTTGCTTGAGAAAAAAGAAAAAAATGAAAAAAAGAGATGATGAAAAGAAAAGAAAAAAGAGAAGAAAATAAATTATGTGAAAAAAGGGGAGAATAAAAAAAGGAAAAATTGGAGGGGTGAGAAGAAGTCGGCCGGTCCACAAATACATACCAATGGGTTGCCGACCTTCACCCAACATTGCTTCCACCAGCAAGAAGGGGCTCACCTCCAAGCCTTTGCTACTACCGTCAAGGCCCCGGCCCATGCACCTCCACTGGGTGTGTGGCCCGACCTTGATGTTTGCCTGGGCAAGTACATCATGCTCACTACTGTAACAACCCGATGCTTCATCCATATACCGCCAAAGCATATGGACTCAGGTACACAAAGGTAATGTTCACCAACTCATTTACTCGAATTTATCTCCGTGCGAATATAAAATTTGTACTTCCTTTGTTTATGATAATGCTCTAGTTTGGATGTATTCTCGAGATTTTGACTCTAGTTATGATAATGCTCTAGTTTATGATATTTGATAATGAACCTGAGTTATGATAATGCTCTAGTTTATGATATAAGCATGGTGCATAGGTCAAATTAGCCTTCTTTAATCAAATTTTGACTTGGTGTTGAAATTTGATTAATGAACCTGAGTTATTGTTGGCGGTCCTTAACTCCGATTTATAACCGCCAATTTAAGATGAAAAAGGGAGAATTGTATATTTTTATACACATATACCTTTGCTACTAACCCAATTCCACATGTGCTTAGCAGTTGTAACACTTTGCAGGAATATACACCAAGTGCATGGAATTGTATAAAGAAATGCGCCTTTCGGAAAAGCGTAAAGCCAAAGAGAGAGCAAATGACAAATCTAGACCAAACTAGCCCAAACCCTCTTACCAGAGTGCCGGAGATCCAAACATGAGTGCAAGTATCCAAGATGAACCCATGAGGTGAAGGGCCAAAGTCTAGAACAATTCTATCTTGGGCTGCAGGACCATGTCTCAGTAAATTGGGCGCCACGGATGCATCCGGACTCCGATTTGGACGAATAACCAGCCGATTCGAAGCCAGCTGAAAGGCCCACACACTGGTGGGAAAAGCAGAGGCCCTGCAGGCCCACAATGGGCGTGCGCGCCAAAGGAGCGGACGCGCCTGAGGCGGCGCGGGCCCAGCCAAAGGCGGTTCGTCCTCTTTCCATGTGGAGAAGGCGGTCCCGCGGGTGCTTTTGACGATAGTGCCCCCGAACCACCTTTCACGCCCTATAAAAGAGGAGGAGAGCCTCCCACCTTACACACACCTCATTTGGAGCCTCCTCTCCACCTCCTCTCTTGTAGTACTTAGCCTTAGTAGTAGTTTAGTATTAGTAGTACTTTGGAGTAAGGCAAAGCTACTTGGAGAGCTTGTCTCCTTGGAAGAAAGATCAAGTCTTGGTAAGATTACTATGAAGAGTTCTTCCATATTCAAGTTCTCCTATCTTTTATATTGCATTGCATATGAACTAGAGTATAGTTGTTATCATGTTATGATCTTGATATATGAACTAGTATATAGTCCAAATGTCATAATCTTAACATGTGCAACTTTATGCTCAATCATTCATGCAACACTTGTTTATGACAGAGTAGAGATGACGGTTTGTTGTACTTTTGGGTTTGCCTATGTCTAACTCGTCCGTTCGTAGGGTGGGAGTCCATGGGGTCATAGGTAGTTCCTTAGTATGTGGACGTGGTGTTCGGATGCGAGGGGGCCTTCGGATATGACGGCATGCCACGGTTGAGGTGGTTGGTGGCATGTGGTGACATCCCTGTCCGTCCTTTGTAATCCCCCACATTCGTATGTCATGTAGGAGTTCGTAAATGCCGCCATCGACTAGCAGACCAGTTGCCGCGGTCTCCCTGTCTATCTCATGCTCAACTCTAATTACAGTCATATATGTTGTGTGATCATTGACTGGTTCTTTGCACGGCTATATTAGAACGCCTGCTCCACATAGGAATATTCTTTCATTCTTTGTTTTCCATTTATCGTTGAGGTTGGCCCTAGTGTGTGTCGCACTATCACAAAACTATCATGATTCATCCCTGTATCGAGTAGTGGTTTATCATACAACTATGTTCCTACTTTGGACTCTTACATCATGCCTTCCTACGGGAAATTATAAATGAACGATACCCGAATACTCCCGGGTGAAGTGCTACAATGATAATTCCGTGCGCTTGCGGATTCATTATGTAAACAAATAGAACTATCGTTGAGGTATTTCTTGGCAACGTTGAAAGGTCACAATGGCTAGAGGGGGTGAATAGCCTAATAAAATTTCTAGCAAAACACTAGACCACAATTTAGATAGCAAGGCGGCAAATGTGCAAAGCTAAAGCTTCGACTACTCTATGAAAGCCGTCCTAAACAAAGCTAGGCTACTCAATCCAATTGCACAACAACCACGGTGATCAAACTACACAATGACGGTTCCCGACCGAACAAGCAATTCTACCCACGGGATTTAAACTACACAAAGAGTGGTTCCCGACCGACCACAACAAGCAATTCTAACCCACGCGGTTTTAGT
This sequence comes from Themeda triandra, assembly GCA_018135685.1. NCBI lineage: Eukaryota > Viridiplantae > Streptophyta > Magnoliopsida > Poales > Poaceae > Themeda > Themeda triandra. Next base: position 43,581 of record JAENPR010000531.1, read on the forward strand.
ATACACAAGTCGAGGTACGCGGCCAACCTCACAAGCAATTCTACTTTGCGGAAATGTAATGAGAGGATGGAGGTTTATATCGCCGCAAAGAGTAGAAGATGGCCAATCACCGATGTAGAAGCCAATCGCCTAGAGAGCTCAAGCACACGCACAAAGGAGGTCGAAGCCTCGACAATCACGAATCAACACAATGATTTTTACCAAGGTTCACTTGCTTCCCAGCAAGCTACTCCTCGTTGTGGCGATACACTAGCTTGGTGAGTTGCCCGCTCAATTGGCTCGGTGTCAAAGACCCCAATGGCGAGCCGCAATCTCCACACAAGACAAAGATCCACAAGCCACAAACAATCCACTAGAGTATCCTTTCGCGAACTCCTGCGGGGAAGGATCAAGAACCCCTCACAAGAACCCGGTGTGGCCTCGAACAATCACCAAGTCGAGCTCAACCACCACCCGCTGCCCCAAACCGTCTACGGTGACGGGAATCACCGAAGAGTAACAAGAATCCGCAGCTCACTTGATGAACAAGTGCCTCTAGATGCAACTCTCAATGCAAATCACTTGTTCTCACTCAAATCTCTCTCAAGAATGATCAACCTATCCAAGAGATGAGTGGGGAGGAGTGTCTCTAGCTCAAAGTTTGCTCAAGAGTGTTAGAATGGGCAAGAGAAGCCTCCCATGGCCGGCCATCCCATATTTATAGAGCCTCTAATGAAATAGAGCCGTTGCTCTCTCGGGGATGCCAGGTCAACAGCGCCGGACGCGTCCGGCGCTGCCCGCCGGACGCGTCCGGCGCTCTTCAGCCGCGTGCCGCCGGTGACCGTTGCTGATTCGAAGTGCTGATGATGCCAGCGTCCGCCGCGCCCGTAGCCGTGCTTCCGGCGTGCTCCGCTCGGTGTCCGTCGCCCGCGTCCGCCAAGGCGCTGAGCTTCTGGACTTTCTGGAGTGCGTCCAACGGTGCCTTCCTGCGTCCGACGCTCAGCAACACTCGCGTCCGACACTGTGATGAAGCCAGCCCAGCCCTGCCTCGACTTGTCTTACGCCACGTGTCGCGCAATCGCACGCCGGACGCCGGAGTTGTGCCGTACCGCGTCCGCTGGAGGGACAGATGCGTCCGCCGCCGTTGAGAAGCCGGAGCCTGCACTTGCACCGAGACCGCCGGACGCCACACGGCCGCGTCCGGCGCCGGCCGTCGGCTGTGTCCGGCACAGCGCTGTAAATACTTCATCATTTGATGCGCCGTTTTTGCTCCAACTTGATCCAAACCAATTCTCTTGCCTTGTACACCAACTCCACCATGCGTAGATAAAATCTCAAGCACTGGAGTTAGCATTTCACACATGAAATGTCACGCAAGAGTTAGCCCTCTAGTTAGTCTCTCATGCATCATGCAAAGTCGCAACTAGAGGCACTTAGGACCGCGAATGAACCGAGGAAACCCCCTTGATAGTCGGTTATCGATCCTAAATGTGGTCACACTCGCTAAGTGTCTTGACCACCAAAGCGGAAAGCCCTATCAAGTATACCTTCGCCTTGATCTCCATGGGCCTCCGTCGGAGTTCGATCATGCCACAAGGCCGCCTTGTCCATCGTCATGATCACCATGCTCCATCATCCACCGTCACATTGCTATGTGTCTAACCACACTTAGAGCAAAGCATTAGCAACGTTTGAGTGTCATTAATTACCAAAACCAAACCGGAGCTTTCAATCTCCCCCTTTTTGGTAATTGCTGACAACCCTTCGCAAAACTCACAAAGATATGGAAATTGAAATCAATATGAAATTGAATTGCTTGCCCAAGACATTTTGATCAAAAATCTTGGATTGGACAAGCATTTCAATTTCGGTTTTGGTAGTGGTAGCTCCCCCTACATGTGTGCATCAAATGTTTGGTCGATTTTCAAGCACACATTCATAGATGAAATTTGTGTGAGAGTTACCACAACCAAAATGGTACTAAGGTTTATAGAATTGGCCTTTGAAGCGTGATACCAATCGGAGTGCGATAATAAACCTTCCTTAACACCATGGGAATCTAAACATCCATCAAAACTCAAAATACCTCATGAGATCATACTAGAAGCAAGGTACTTTGAACAAGAGAAACTCTAAGTCTAGAAACCACCTATGCATGCTAGTACTTCATTTCGTCAATCAAGTTCTATACTAGCATTACACCAAACAAGCATGAATATTGAATTTAGCTTGCAATGCTCCATATCAACATGTATGCACACACAATATGCAACAAATAGTCTATGAGCTTGCTCCCCCTATTTGTGTGCTCATGGTTGGGTCATATCATAAAAATCGACCCTCTTCCATTGCTCCTTATGACTTCTTTCTCCCCCTTTGTCAACAATCACCAACAAGGGTGCATAAGATGAGAGAAACAAGTCAATCAACTATGGCCAAATCTAAATCACATGCCTAGACTATGTATCTTGGTTTGAACCAAGGGCAAGCTTCTTCACACCTCATAAGAATAAGGGTTATCTTGAACATGTTGAGATACACATCATGAGCAAGTGCTAAAGATTCAACACTAGGTTCACAAGCTCACAAACAAGTCATATGCCACCACTAGATCAAATCAAGCATAGAAACAATAGTGGTGCCATATATCCTTCAAACTCATTTGATTTGCAATGAATGAGCCTAGCAAGATGCACATGTATACATGTCTACACAACTAGCAAAGGATGCATGAGATGCAACAAACAACTTTGCCTTGCTATGTTGGAGAAGAGGCATGTCATATATGGGGGTGCATCAATCCATGTTGGAGAAGCTAAGTATGTTCAACTCATTCCTCAACTTGCAATATCTTTTCTCATCAAGAGGCTTGGTGAATATGTCACTAGTTGATCTTCAAGTGCCAATGCTTTCAATGCTAATATCACCCTTTTGTTGATGATCTCTAATGAAGTGGTGCCTCACATCAATGTGCTTGGTTCTTGAATGTTGAACCGGATTGTTTGTCATCTTGATTGCACTTTCATTGTCACAAAACAAAGGCACATGCTTGAACTTGATCCCATAGTCCTTCAAGGTGGCTTTCATCCATAGCAATTGTGCACAACAATTCCCCACACTAATATATTCGGCTTCGGCGGTGAAAAGTGCCACACTATTTTGCTTCTTTGAAGACCATGACACTAGAGATCTTCCTAGCACTTGGCATGTTCCACTTGTGCTCTTCCTATCAATCTTGCAACCAGCATAGTCGGAGTCGGAGTATCCAATCAACTCGAAGCTTGACCCCTTGGGATACCATAGGCCAACATCTTGAGTACCCTTCAAGTATCTCAACACTCTCTTGGTTGCGGTCAAGTGACTCTCTCTTGGAGAAGCTTGAAACCTTGCACACATGCACACACTAAACATGACATCCGGCCTTAAAGCAGTAACATATAGCAAGCTTCCAATCATTGATCTATATAGCTTTTGCTCAATCATCTTGCCACTATCATCAATGTCCAAGCCACCATTGGTTCCCATAGGTGTACTAATGGCTTTAGCATCTTGCAACCCAAACTTCTTGATCATGTCCTTGATGTACTTCCCTTGACTCACAAAGGTGCCATTCTTCATTTGCTTGATTTGGAGACCAAGGCAGTAGCTCAACTCTCCAAGCATAGACATCTCAAACTCACTAGCCATCATCTTAGCAAACTCCTCACAAAAGAATTGGTTGGTTGACCCAAAGATGATATCATCCACATAGATTTGCAATACAAACAAGTCATCTTCTATCTTCTTGGTGACGAGTGGTGTCAACTTTTTCCATCTTGAAGCCTTTGGAGATGAGAAAGTCCCTTAATCTTTCATACCATGCCCTTAGAGCTTGCTTCAAGCCATACAATGCCTTCTTGGGCTTGTAGACATGATTGGGCTTCTTGTCATCTTCAAAACTGGGAGGTTGTGCAACATAAACTTCCTCATTGATCAACCCATTGAGAAATGCACTCTTCACATCCATTTGATAGAGCTTGATGTTGTGAGCACAAGCATAGGCTAATAAGATTCTAATTGCCTCCAATCTTGCCACTGTTGCATATGTTTCTCCAAAGTCAAGACCCTCAACTTGTGTGTAACCTTGAGCCACTAGTCTTGCTTTGTTCCTCACAACTAAGCCATCTTGATCTTGCTTGTTCTTGAAGACCCACTTGGTTCCAATCACATTGTGTTTCTTCGGCCTCTCAACAAGTTCCCACACTTCATTTCTTGTGAAGTTGTTCAATTCCTCATGCATGGCATTGATCCAATCCGGATCCTTCAAAGCTTCATCAATCTTGGTTGGCTCAATGAATGACACAAAGGAGTAGTGCTCACATATGCTATCCAATCTTGATCTTGTTTGTACACCTCTTTGAATGTCACCAATGATATGATCTAGAGGATGATCTCTTGCAATGTTTGAAGGTTGAAGAACTAGCTCATTTGCATTGCTTACTTGACCTTGATCATGATCTTCATGTTGAGTACCACTTGTGCTTGCCTCATTTGAATCATCAATCACAACTTGAGTTGGCACTTGCAACTCATCACCATCATCCACTTGCCTTGGCCTAATCTCACCAATGTCCATGTGCCTCATTGCTTTGTTCAATTGATCTCCACCCACATCATCTTGACTTTGATCCTCACTTTGAGAGCCTTGGGTTTCATCAAATTCAACATCATGAACCTCTTCAACTAGCCCACTAGCCAAGTTCCATACTCTATAAGCCTTGCTAGAAGTAGAGTAGCCAAGAAGAAATCCCTCATCACATCTCTTGTCAAACTTGCCAAGTCTTTGCCCCTTCTTGAGAATGTAGCACTTGCAACCAAAGACCCGGAAGTAAGCAATGTTGGGCTTCCTTTCATTCAAGATTTCATATGGAGTCTTTTCTAACTTTCCATGGCAATAGAGGCGGTTGCTATAGTAGCAAGCCGTGTTGATAGCATCACTCCAAAACTTCTCACTCACATTTTACTCACATAGCATAGTTCTGGCCATCTCAATCAAGGTTCTATTCTTCCTCTCAACTACACCATTGGATTGGGGAGCGTTGGTTGGTGAGAATTGATGCACAATTCCAAGCTCATCACACAACTCTTGAACTCTTGTGTTCTTAAATTCACTCCCATTGTCACTTCTAATATTCTTGATGGTAGTTTCAAACTCATTTTGCACCCTCTTGACAAAAGTCTTGAATAGATCATAGACTTCACTCTTGTCATAGAGAAAGAACACCCATGTGTATCTTGAGTAGTCATTCACAATCACAAAGCCATACTTGTTGCCCCCAATTGTTATGTAGTGGGTTGGGCCAAACAAGTCCATGTGCAACAACTCAAATGCTCTTGAAGTTGACATCTCATTCTTCTTGGGATGTGAGTTCCCATGTTGCTTGCCGGCTTGACATGCACTACAAGGCCTATCCTTCTCAAATGTGACATCATGCAAGCCTCTCACTAGATCATGCTTCACCATTCAATTGCTTCATGCCAACATGTCCAAGGCGCCTATGCCATAGCCATCCCTTGCTTGACTTGCCAATCAAACATGATGAAAGTTGAGCTTCACTAGCATTGAAATCAACCAAGTACAAGCTTCCATGCCTAAACCCCTTGAAGATGATATTTGCTTGATCCTTGCTCACCACCTCAACATACTTCTCATCAAATATGCACTTGTAGCCAAGATCACACAATTGTGCCATCGACAAAAGATTGAAGTTCAAAGTATCAACTAGCAACACATTGGAGAGATCTTTGTCATTGGAAATTGCAACCTTTCCTAGCCCCATGACATCACCCTTGCTATTGTCACCAAATGCGATGGAGTTGAATCCACCATTGTCATTCTTGTCAAGTGATTTGAACATACTATCTTCACTAGGTCATATGATTTGATGCACCACTATCAAGCACCCAATGCCTCCCTCCGGCTTTGTAATTGACCTACAAGAGGACATGAAGCTTTAGGTACCCACTTTTGCTTGGGTCCTTGAAGGTTAGTCACTAGAGTCTTTGGCACCCAAATAGCTTTCTTCTTTGAGCTCATCCATGGTGTACCAATGAATCTAGCACTCACACCACACTCACTCTTTACAAGAATGTAGGAAGCATTCAACTTGTAAGAGGAAGCACTAGTGTTCTTGTTCTTGCATGCATGCTCTAAATGACCAACTTGCTTGCAACTAGTGCAATAGCTACCATTCCTCTTCACAAAACTAGTCTTGTGAGGAGCAAAGCCGGCCTTGCCTTTCTTGGGGGTATAGCCCAATCCCTCTTTGTAGAGAGAAGCTCTTTGGCTACCCAAGCACATAAGCAAGTAGTCCTCACCACCATAAGCCTTAGCCAAGGTGTGATTGAGCTCCTTGACTTCCTTCTTAAGAGACTCATTCTTAACTACTAGTGAAGAATCACATGAATGACCAACACTACTAGATGAAGTAGAGGCATGAGAGCATGAAGGGTCAAGTGATGCAACAACAATTGAATCATCAAGTGAATCACATGATGTGCACACCCCTTTCTTTTCTATGTTCACCACTATTGACAGGAATAAAGACCAGTTTTGGTACACTCAGAAACCCGTCAACAGTCCTCGATAGAAGGAAGATAAGCATCACATGAGCATATTATCACTAATAAAGTTCCACTTGTATTCTTAGCTTGTGAAATGCAGGAAAGCTGGAAATAGGCTCTGTGAGATCGAAATCCAGGTCTACTGACCTGATTCTGGTCTCACCAGGATCTGACCACCAAGCAGGATCCCTGATACTACAGGAGAACCTGATCCTGGATCCAAATGTACCACACATCAACATTCCACCCAATTGGTGCATTGGACCAAGGATCCACATAGAAGCAAGCAAGATATCAAGTGAACCCAACTTCGGACAAGACTACACGTGACAAGCCAGGACAGCATTAGGAAGCTGCCACTTGGGCCAGGGGCCCAGTGCCAGGTCGGCCGACCAACATTTGGTGGCCTGACACCTTGGCACTGCTCCCACTGCCACCTGGACCTTCTAGAAGAGGAGTGGGACCCACAGGTCAGCCAACCCCTGGTCGGTCGACCTGCAAGTAGGGCCCACTCAAGGTCGGTTTGCTTCCACCACCTTCCTGCATGACTCCCACGTGTCCTACACCGAGAGACGTCCATTCAAGTCGGTGGGAAGATCGGTTTGATTCAACGGAGCATGGCGGAGAGCACACGGATCGGTGACGTGGCGCTGGAGTAAACCCTACTCCACCTCCACTATAAATACCCCCCTAGTCCCTCATTGTAAAGTGTCCCCAAGTAGTTCATAATAGTGTTCTCAAGCTCAAGCTCTCTTGGGAGATCAAGAGTAGTGTAGTCTAGTCTGGAGTGGGAGTTAGAGTCGAGTCGAGCGAAGCTCGGGTCTCCGAGTCGTCTTGGAGAATCTGGTATAGCTCTTGTACCTTTACTTTCAAAGTACTTTTCTTATATTAATATAGTCTTGCTTTACTTTATTAAGTCTTTACTTTGAGTACTTTACTTTCAGTATTTACTTAGTGCACTGCTATACTAGTGTAGTAGTGTTGTGTCTTAGTCTCATTAGTGTAGAGTCTGAACTAGTTTAGTGTCTAGATCCTTTGTGTGTGTTTCATTACCAATTGGGGCCGAGGTTACTTACGTGGTAGCCGGAGTCTTAAGACTAGATTAAGCGAGGTGCTTAGGCTAGTGCTTAATAGTGGATACACCCTATCGTTGATTAGTATATCCATTCACTTTCCGACGTATATTAGCGGGGGCGGTTGTGACAGAACGCAGACCCCCAGTTGGCGTATAGATTAGAACACTAGGAGTATAGTTAGATACATAGGAGTCCTTACTCACTCGTTGTCCTCCCACCTAGCTAGCTACCTACTAGTTACCTTTAGTTTATCACTCATATCAACACTTACCCCTTTATCAATATCAATAGCTTAGATTGGGTAGAATCACCACGGGTATCCATCACCCATTTGCTAGAGAGTCTTAATCCGCTTCCCATGAGTGAACTACAAATTCGACACCGAAATACTCACCCGGTTGAAGTGCTACAGTGGTACCTGTGCGCTTGCAGAGTTACCCTTGGTCAGTCTTATGTTGTCACTAGGCTCTAGCGTAGCTTAGCATTCTTAGGCTGTTGCCGGAGGAGGAATTGTGACACCCTCTCTCTGGTGGTAGTTCGGGTTTGTAGTAGGCTTAGCTACCAGATGCCAGTCGTATTTATCTATTTCTAGTGATTGCGCTAAGATCTGCCAACAAGCATTTCTGGCGCCGTTGCTGGGGAAGCGCCGCTTTAAGAATCTCTAGTAAATTGGAACCCGTGGTCTACTCTTAATCTAAGTATCCAGTAGTGTTAGGGGCTTTCCCTTCACTTGTCTTGTTTTTCTTGCTATCATTTGAGACAAGTGCATGAGTGGTTTCCAATTGCCGTCAAACTTCGTTGAAGATCCCGAGCAATTGGTGATGAGAATTAGACGTCATCTAGTTCCTCCTCGAGGTTCATCTCGAGAACCGAACCATTTGTGGAAGGAAGTCCCGCACCGGTTGTTGAGGCGTCATGGCTCGGAAGACCATCGCCGAGTTCTCGTCGCCGTACCTGACTTTGTCGCTATGGGTCCAAACATGAACTTGGGCGATGCGACTTTGAACTCAAGCCCGCGATCAACATGGTGCAAGCAAATCAATTACGTGGGAAGCCACATGAGGATGCCAATGCCCACCTCCAACACTTTCTGGAGGTGTGCAACACCTTCACGGTCAAGAACGTCACTGCAGATGCCGTTCGCCTTCATCTTTTCCCATTCTCGTTGTTGAGAAAGGCAAAGCAATGGTTTTACAACAACAAGACCGAGGTGACAACTTGGGACAGATGTGCCAATGCATTCCTCAAGAAGTTCTTTCCCACGGGCAAGACCAGTGTCCTGCGCGGGAAGATTTCAAGCTTCCAACAAAAGTCCGACGGGACGTTTCCCGAAGCATGGGAACGTCTCAATGAGTACATTCAAGTCTGTCCCCACCACGGGATAGAATAATGGCTCATTATTCAAGGTTTCTACCATGGGCTGACTGGCGTAGCCCAGAGTCACCTTGATGCTTCCGCTGGAGGGGCATTCCTGCAACACAATGTCAGGGATGTCAAGGAGCTCATTGAGAAGATGGTGGTCAACCAAGGATGAAACGAAGAGCGCCTTCAGCCCAAGAAAAGAGGTGTCCATGCCCTTAGCGAGGTGGACATGCTCTCTGCCAAGATGGACCTCCTGATGAAGAAGATAGAGGGATCGACCTCTAACAGGGAAGTGGAGGCCATCCAGACTCCTGCCGCTATCTGTGCTGTGGGTACTGACCCATGGTGTGAGATTTGCGGAGAGGAGGACCATTCGGGCAACAACTGCCCCATGACTCAGGAGGAGGTGAAATTCGTCAACAACAACAACAACAACCACTTCAACAACGGGAATCGGCCCCAACAACTGCAATGGAGTTCACGCCCCTTCTACCAAGGCCAAGGTATGGGTTACAATAATAATTCTGGTAATTCTTTCAATAACCAACCTTCCTTGAAAGAACTTGTCTTTGGTCAAATTAAAATTAATGATGGTCTTAATAAAAGAATGATGGCTAATGACAAGATCTTAGAAAGTCTTAGTGAGAAAATGGATAGCTTTAACTCTGCTATGAAAAATCAATTGAGCTTTAATAAAATGTTAGAAAACCAGTTAGCTCAATTAGCAGCAGTTGTCCCCACCTATGAGCAAGGTAAGATTCTGGCAAAGCCTGAGGACCCTATTGAGGGCGTCATTTGGTAACTACGAGGTTCGGTAAGCCTCATTCTCGTTGTTCGGGTAAAGGTGGATTCACCTTTTGTCCCGAAGAAGGAGACCCGGCATGCCGACAATCACTTGCGGATCGGACCGAGATCTTCGACAACGTTTCTGCGACCTTGGATCCGGTGTCAACACCATGTCCAAGGTAACTTATGATAACCTGTTAGGGAGCCCTTTGCACCCTACATATGTGCGTTTGCAGATGGCGGACCAAACCATCCGGTTTCCCGAGGGGTTGGCACGGGACATCTTACTCAGAATTAAGGATGAGTATGTCCCTGTCGATTTCCTGGTGCTGGACATGGGAGCCAACGTCGATGTACCGCTCATCCTGGGACGACCATTCCTGAACACGGTGGACGCAACCATCTACGTGAAACATGGCGAGATGTACATGTCAGTCCAAGGACGGTATGTGAATGTGCCTTTCAATGGTTTTAAAGCTAACATGTAGGCACAAGCACCCCAGAAGCCGCGTCGCCAACACCGTCGATGGAAGAACACTAAGACCACCAAGCCGGCCAAGAAGGCCGAAGCAAAAGAAGAACCCGCCGAGGAGAAAGCCGAAGTCAAGCAAGAATGGCGGAAGAAGGAGACACCCTCAAGGTCCCCATCTCCGGGACCGACTGAGGTGTCCACTGAATGAACCCGACAGGAGAGGTCTGCTCTATGGACCTAAAACACGGAGCCCTCACGACCGGGTATGTCGTAGTTATCTCATGTTTATTTTTTATGCATTTCAATTTCCCTTTCCAATTGCATGTTTACTTTCACAAGCGCATACTTTTCATTTCAATAAAATAAAGTTAGATATAGGTAATAAAACTTGAGAAGAGTCTTCGAGAAAAGCTAAGTCTGGTGGGGCCACCAAGGCACGGTCGACCGACCTGCCTTTGGGGTCCACCACCTCTCTTCACTCGGCTAGAAGCGGGGATCCAAGGAAGTGCCTTTGGATGCCCTGGGGCTCACAAGCCCAGTCGACCGACCTGGACTTGGTCCCCCCGGCACCCATTTGTCTCCCCACCGCCGACACACATGGATCCTATGCCCATCCCACTAGCCAGAATTCGAAGAGAGATGGTTCAATGCTCAAGACTTTAGCTTAGGATGCAACTTTAAGCATGGGAATGATTTAGGGAACATACCAACAGCCAAATCAAGCATAGGGAACAGCAATGCATGCCTGGAGACAACCTTTATTCTTGTCTCCACTTTTGCCCTCTCCTTTTCTCTTTCACCAAATACTAGACATAGGAATCCGAATCAACCAGCAGGAATGGGACCGGGACCACCACCACCTTTATCGACAACCGGACAAAACATGTCCAAAGTGGTGGGGTGCCGGATCACCGGTCGGCCGACCAGTGATTCTGCCCATCTTTCTGACTTTTTGCAAGCACGAGGCTAGATTCCTTGTCTAAAGTGAGACACAAGAGAACATGGCCCTATGAGGTGGTCGGCCGACCGGCCCTTTGGGCAGGTTGGCCTTGCCCTTTCACCCCTATAAATACCACCCCAATGTGAGCTCAATCCCACACCACAACCAGCAGAATCATTCCGAGCTCACTTGGCCTTCTCTTCTCTCTTAGTATTTCAAGCCTTCTCAAGTCTAGTGTAGTAGTAGTCATAAACCCAAAAACCCAAAAACATTTTCCCTTCTCTCTTAGTAGTGTAGTAGAAAGCTTGGTCTTGTTTGCCCACTAGTGTAGTTAGGATGAAGAATCCCTTCCGAAAGTCTAGCAAAAAGAAGGGTGATGGCTCGTCTTCGAGCTCTCGCCAATCCGAAAGAAGGAGTCATGAGAGGGAGGAGGAAGAACAAGTGCACCATCTTGTTCCTGCCATCATACCTGGCAGGATGATGGAGCCTCTTAACAACCTCATGGTCACCCATGAGGAGTTAGGAAAGCTCTATACTCTTCGCACTTGCGGTTTCCAGCACTCCGCACTGTTCGACCAAGAACTCCTCGACAAAACAGGTATGAGCATCGACTTTGCCACAGTTTTTAATACCATTGGTTGGTCCTCATTTTGGCAAATTCCTGAGCGTGGTATAACGCTACTCACCCAAGAGTTTCTTTGCTCGCTAAAATCAAATGCTTTGGGTGTTAGCTTTCGCATGTTTAACAATGACTATAACCTGTCTTGGAGTGAGTTGAGTGTTGCTCTAGGCTTTGATCATAATTGCATACTAGATGAAGAGGTTGCTTTAGCAAATTTTAATCTTGCTGTTTTTTGGAAATCAATCTACGTGTCTAATGACTGGTCCAATCCGAAACCTAAGCAAATTCATAATCCAACCTTGAGGTTTATGTTCTTTTGGATTGCAATCACCCTTTTCCCTAGGACTGATTTATCAAGAATAGGTCTTAAAGAGATGCAACTCATGTATGTCATGGTTAATAAAATCAATTTTGCCCCTGTTAAAATGCTAGTACATTTTTGGGAGAACTCGTTGTTCAAGAAACACCCATAGGCTTTACTTCATTCATAACTAGAATTGCTTGAAACCTTGGGTTTGCTTGAGGGAATGTTTACGAGTTTATGCCTACGGAGAGACCAATTATTCTTGAAGAAATGTTTATACGTGTTGGTCTAATCAAAAGAGATCCAAGAGGTGCGCTTAAAATGCCGTATGGGACTGATACATTCGAAGTCTCTCTCCCTAATGAGGGACTTTGGCTGTATAATGTCTCATCATTAACCATGGATAGAAGGGGAAGACCTTGTCCTGTTGCAGGGACGGACAGAATGATGAGAGCACGAACCCATGCTGCTCAGGAGCAAGCTGGCTCCTCTCATGCTGCACACTCAGAGGAAGAGGAGGTGAGCTCTTCCCACATGGGGCACCTCCTCACTCCAGGACACCTTCCTGGGCACACACTCCTCGCCCTCGCAGAGGGAGGCGTCAGCCGCCGATCGAGATTGAAGCACTCACCCAGGAGGTGGAGAACCTACACATCGAGCAGCAAGCCACGCTGCAAATCATGCAACAGAACTTGTACATGGTCCAAGGCATCATTACGGAGGACGGGCACCGCTGGGACCAATGGAATGAGTGGTTCTCACAACAGTGAGCAAGAGACAAGCTTGGGGGAGATCCTCTCCCCCACTAATGTAAGTTCATCCAAGGTATGTTTCCAATCCCCCTCATTTAATTCTTGTCTTTTTGCATTTTAGTTATTGTTTTCTCACATTTAAAAAAAATCTAAAAATTCAAAAAAACCAAAAATATTTATTTGCTTTATTTCCCTTTTGTTTATATGCTTCATGTGTGCTAGTCTTTCTATGTATGATGATGAAATTGCTAGTTAATGTTTCTCTAATGCTTGTTTACAACTTAGCACTTCTCTAAGTCTGGATTACTTGACACCTTTAACCACCATGAACTTGATCACCTAGTGGGTTGCGAGTGCTAATACAAAGTCTAAGTTGTTGTAAGATATGAGATAGTTAAGATAGGAGCCCTACTCTATTGTTCTAAGCACGCATGATTACCAGAGATTTCCTTTTAAAAAAATGAATGAAAAACTTAATTGTTCCTCAATGGTGTTGAAATTCCTACCACGGCCATATATACCTTGATATATCCAAAAGCCTTCTACATAAGCTACTTGCTTGCATTGAGTTTGTTTAAGAATTGTAGAACCTTTGTTAGAGGTTTGTCGTGGCTCTAAGATCAAGATCCACAAATCACCAAATATGCTGCTTCTAATCCGGAAGTACGCAACTATGCTGCTCCTACCCTGGGAGTACGCATCTTACTACCATCATTAATGCTACTCCTATCCTGGGAGTACGCATCTCACCTCCATCATTATGCTACGCCTACCCTGGGAGTACGCATCTCACCATTCATCATTTATGCTACTCCTACACTGGGGGCACGCATCATCATCATACCACCATTCTTGTGCTGCTTCTACATTGGAAGTACGCACCTTCACCATTTTTTGTCTTATGGGTTGCTCCATGCTCCAAAGTTAGAAATTCTCTCTCAGTTGTCATTTGTTAGGTGAGACACATCTCATAAAGGCTAGGCATCTATTGAAAAAAAATGATGATGAAAAAAAATGATGATGAAAAAAAAGAGAAAAGAGAGAGCTAGCCTTGTCTCAATAGAAGTAGAGAGAGAGATAGCATCAAATAAGGGAGCAACCTCATCCACCATACATCCATCCTTTCCTCATTACCTTACCATTTTATTACATTAATCCATTCCATTCACATCATCTTACATCTTGATCTAAGGGTATGGTAAGTCTCTTCTGTGGTCCAAGATTTTATTCTTTCTTAACTAAGACAACATATGGCTTGCAAGTATGCTATTCCTTGACATACCTACTTAAGCTCCACATAAAGCCTTATTAGAGGTAGGATGTCTTTGAAAGGCAAACACATGATGTGCCTTAGTGAGGATTCATACACCACTTGAGTGACGAGAGAAATCATTTGAGGAACATTAAGACTTCTTTTGAAAACTTATCAAAAACCTCTGGCATGAAACTTGCTAAAAGAATGAGAAAAGTAGATGCTCTAGTCAAAACTGTTCTGTCTTCCAACATCCCAAGGCTGAGTTAATGCCATAAGCCCCATGGGTGCTAGAGTAATATGGGTGTGTTAACATTGCTAAATTTTCCATTCAAGGAGAAGTTCTTTGTTGTGCACTTAGTACTATTGAGATGTTAACTTAGTAATAATACCGACCCAATCGAACCAAGTTTAGATCGTTTGCTCGGGACGAGCAAAGGTTAAGCTTGGGGATCTTGTTGACGGGAATAAAGACCAGTTTTGGTACACTCGAAACCCGTCAACGGTCCTCGATAGAAGGAAGATAAGCATCACATGAGCATATTATCACTAATAAAGTTCCACTTGTATTCTTAGCTTGTGAAATGCAGGAAAGCTGGAAATAGGCCCTGTGAGACCGAAATCCAGGTCTACTGACCTGATTCTGGTCTCACCAGGATCTGACCACCAAGCAGGATCCCTGATACTATAGGAGAACCTGATCCTGGATCCAAAAGTACCACACATCAACATTCCACCCGATTGGTACATTGGACCAAGGATCCACATAGAAGCAAGCAAGATATCAAGTGAACCCAACTTCGGACAAGACTACACGTGATAAGCCAGGACAGCATCAGGAAGCTGCCACGTGGGCCAGGGGCCCAGTGCCAGGTCGGCCTACCAACATTTGGTGGCCTGACACCTTGGCACTGCTCCCACTGCCACCTGGACCTTCTAGAAGAGGAGTGGGACCCACAGGTCAGCCAACCCCTGGTCGGCCGACCTGCAAGTGGGGCCCACTCAAGGTCGGTTTGCTTCCACCACCTTCCTGCATGACTCCCACGTGTCCTACACCGAGAGACGTCCATTCAAGTCGGTGGGAAGGTCGGTTTGATCCAATGGAGCATGGCGGAGAGCACACGGATCGCTGACGTGGCGCTGGAGTAACCCCTACTCCACCTCCACTATAAATACCCCCTAGTCCCTCATTGTAAAGTGTCCCCAAGTAGTTCACAATAGTGTTCTCAAGCTCAAGCTCTCTTGGGAGATCAAGAGTAGTGTAGTCTAGTGTGAAGTGGGAGTTAGAGCGAGGCTCGGGTCTCCGGAGTCGTCTTCTGGAGAATCTGGAATAGCTCTTATACCTTTACTTTTGAAGTACTTTTCTTATATTAATATAGTCTTGCTTTACTTTATTAAGTCTTTACTTTGAGTACTTTACTTTCAGTATTTACTTAGTGCACTGCTATACTAGTGTAGTAGTGTTGTGTCTTAGTCTCATTAGTGTAGAGTCTGAACTAGTTTAGTGTCTAGATCCTTTATGTGTGTTTCATTACCAACTGGGGCCGAGGTTACTTACGTGGTAGCCGAAGTCTTAAGACTAGATTAAGCGAGGTGCTTAGGCTAGTGCTTAATAGTGGATACACCCTATCGTTGATTGGTATATCCATTCACTTTCCGACGTATATTAGCGGGGCGGTTGTGACGTAACGAGACCCCGAGTTGGCTATATTTGCGTCGGGGATAGGTTTGTAGGGCGCCCATTTAAGTCAAAGGTCCGCTGGAACTGGTGATGAACCCTCCTGTTTGTCAGCCGACTTCCCCTATCACACAGATTGTCTAGGCATTAGTTTAGTTAAGTCATTACACAAGTAAGATTAGAACACAGGAGTATAGTTAGATACATAGGAGTCCTTACTCACTCATTGTCCTCCCACCTAGCTAGCTACCTACTAGTTACCTTTAGTTTATCACTCATATCAACACTTACCCCTTTATCAATATCAATAGCTTAGATTGGGTAGAATCACCACGGGTTTCCATCACCCATTTGCTAGAGAGTCTTAATCCGCTTCCCGTGAGCGAACTACAAATTTGACACTGGAATACTCACTCGGTTGAAGTGCTACAATGGTACCTGTGCGCTTGCAGAGTTACTCTTGGTTAGTCTTACGTTGTCACTAGGCTCTAGCGTAGCCTAGCATTCTTAGGCTGTTGCCGGAGGCGGAATTGTGACACCCTCTCTCTGGTAGTAGTTCGGGTTTGCAGTAGGCTTAGCTACCATACGCCAGTCGTATTTATCTATTTCTCGTGATTGCGCTAAGATCTGCCAACAACCACTTGTGATTGCTCTTTCTCTTACTTCTCAACTAGAGAAGAATGAGCTTGTTCAAGCTTGGAGTGAGCATCCTTTAGTTTCTTATGGTCTACCTTTAGACTCTCATAAGAAGCCCTCAACTCCATAAGTTCTTGCTCAAGGTTTTGTTTATCCTTGCGCAAGCCCCTATGTTGGTGTTCGCTCCAACGACCGAACTCCAGCGAGAGTAGACCGAAAGCTAGAACGAATGTAAAGGCGAAAGTAAACAACGAATGCTTACAGCGAAATGAAACAAACAGCTTTATTCCATTCCAGCATCGGTCCATTTACAAGGTGCCCCTGGGGGTCTATTTATAGTAGTCCGTAGACTTTACATGACCAAAATACCGCCTGACTCACACCTACTAGACTTGCTCCAATGGAGGGTAGAACTGTCTTTCATCCTTCAAGCCAGCTTCTGCGGCCTCCTCTCGTGGCCCAGATTGGCCCAGGCCAGCCCACGAAACTCGGCCCACCATTTGTCCATTGTCCGGGGAGTCCATTGTCTCAAATCAGAGATGAAAAACCATAGCTAAACGAAATGACAATCGAATCGCCCAGGAAAAACCCTCGGGCGGAAAAGAAGGCGAAAGCTATAACCCGCTTTCGCCTCCACTCTTGTCCTGACCTGAGAGATGCAGCTTGACGGAAGGAACAGCGAAAGTGGCCTCACGCTTTCGCCTTTGCTCTTGACTTAATCGCAAAAACATAGTTGTCGAAAGAAATGGCGAAAGTGACAAAGCACTTTCACCTTTCTCCTTGTTCGCGGCAACAGCCGATAGTGAGGGCGAAAGCTACTTCCTGCTTTCGCCTCCTCTTCCGCTTAGGCACGCAGGATGAGTCAGAAGAAATGGCGAAAGTGATGACTCACTTTCACCCTTACTTCCGATTAGTCTGCCTAGACTGAGTCCAGAAGTGAAGTCAAAAACGACAAACCACTTTCAACTTCATTTTCGACTTTTGTCGCCCTGCAAGAACTACGAAAGCTGCTACAACCTTTCGCCTTTTACTTTCAGGGCGCTTAGGCTGGAGGGGGCGGATCACTTCTGAGCATGCCCCAACAGTAGCCCCTTAGGGTTGCCTTGGCCTAGTTCTCTTTGCCGAGACACGCTAATCATCATTCGCCTAACGCCGCCCCCAAAACTTGTTCTATAATCGCTCACACTTGAATTTCTTGAGATTTGTAATTTTGGAATTCGAATTTTGAACGAGTTTTTGTCATTTTCTGTGTTTTTACCTTTTTTCCTTTTTTATGATTCATTTTTATTATTAATATCGCCTTGGGATGCACGCCCGGTGGGGACCGCTGCGACGGTTCGTGCCCCGAGGCGTCCGTTGGCGTCCGCGCTTATAAAAAAGGCCCGAGCGCCCCGGGGTCATTTGCCCCATAACAAGCGTCTGCATTCTTTCCTTGCTTTCGCTCCGTCATTCGCTCTCCTCTTTCGCCCTTAACCTCGTTTTCGTCTTTCGATCGAGCTCAAAAATTCTTTCGGCCTCGGAGTGAAGCCTGGTCCAGAAGAATCACTTTCGGTAAGTTTTTTGGCTTCATTCTTCTTTCGACTTTTTCTCTTCTTAGGGTAGCGGGGCGTATTTTTATTTCGTTCTTTCGCGTTTTTAGATGACGAGTGAATCCACTCCTGCCAACTCTTCTCTCTCTGACTCTTTGGATTCTTCGTCTTCCACCGATGAGAAGGGAAATGGTTCCCCACAGACTAGTTCCGATTCCGAAAGCAGCTCGGAATATGGGGGAAATCCCGCATCGCCTATTGCCGCGATTCCGCTGCGTGCGGAATTGCCTTTTGATGATGAAGAAAACATTGACATTGATGGCTCTTTTGAAATTCGTGAAGTCCCTGATGTCATGGAGACTGATAAGGCGGAAGCTGAGCATGAGTCTGCTATGGGTAATGGCTCTGATGCCGAAAACGGTGAATCTGAGAGCAAAAGTGTACAAGGTACTGTGACTTCTCGAGTCACCCTCAAGCCGCAGGAAGTGACCCGTGTTTCGGTGTATACGTTGAAAAGATCGAAAGTTGATGATGAAGAACTGGACAGCTATGTAGAGAAAAATTACATGAACCAAGAAGTATGAAATGAATGTTGCGCTCCTGGCGACGAAACCATTCCTCAGCCTAAAGCCTATGAAGCCATGGTATTTCAGGATTACTTTCACGCAGGGCTCACTATCCCTTGTGAGCCTTTCGTTCATGAGGTGTTAGAAAGATTTGGGTTGCAGCTTCATCGTCTTACTTCGAATGGCGTTAGTCGCCTTAGCATTTTCGCTATGGCTTTGAAGTTTATCGGCGCCGACCCCCATCCTGAGTCCTTTATTCGCAACTACGGCGGATATGGTCGCTTGGATGCTAAATCCGACCGCAAACGCCGCGTGCGACTGGCTTCTGAGTTTTGCGGATACAACTTTACTTCTCACCTTCATATTCGCAATCAGAGTTTGGTTCCCATGTACAAGGCTAAATGGTCTGCTTGGAAAGACTTTTGGTTTTATATTAGTGTTGGGGGCAGGGATGGAATTGGCCACCCCGTCCCCTGCGATAACGCACGCCTCTTGTGTTTTCCGTATGCAGGCAAGGCCGATAGCGCGGGCAGGCGCGCATTCGGTGTCAGCACCGGGCGCCAGGATGGTATCGCCGATAGTGCGGGCAGGCGCGCATTTGGCGTCAGCACCTGGCGCCAAGATGGAATCGCCGATAGCGCGGGCAGGCGCGCATTCGGCGTCAGCGCTTGGCACCAGGCTGGAATCGACGATAGCGCGGGCAAACGCGCATTCGGCATCAGCACCTGGCGCCAGGCCGGCATCACCGATAGCGCGGCCTCGGCGCGCATCCGGCGTCGGCTCCTGGCACATGCCGGAAGGGCCGATAGCGCGGGCCGATGTGTTTTCGGCATGACTGCGGGCGCATTCGGTGGCTTAGCTGGAAGACAGCCCGGATGAGCGCCGGTCGGTGGTTGGCCGACAAAGGTGGGCCCCCAGGGCCATTTACGTGTTTGCCCTTGGTCGGCTCTTCGTGTACGTTGAAAGTAGAATTGTTAGGGGCAGTTCGGTCAAGAACGCACCATGACTTCCTATAAATACACCCCTGAGTGGACATTGTAAGGGAGTTCTGAGCTCCGTGCGTTTTAGCCGGAGGACAAGGAATATAAGGTTCGTGTTGTTCGTTTCATTTTGTAGCTTTCGTGTTTCTAGTATTTCTTGTTCCGGTCCTTAGGGGGTCCTACCCTAAGTGGCCGAAACAACATTGGCGCCCACCGTGGTTGTCGCACGGACTTGTCATGCCACCTAAGGGAAAAGCTAGAAGTTCGGTTGTGAGAAAGCAAATGCCAACCATCGACGAAACTGTTCCTTCAGCAGCAACCGGCTCGGATCCATTACTCCCCGAGGCCACCGCATCGGGGGCGGCGCCTCCGCCGCCGATTCCGACGCCTCCGCAGCTAGATCCGGCCCCCAAAGAAAACGCCATCAGAGCAGCCGACGGAGCGCCGGTCCCGTCTGATGTGGAAGCCGCTGTTGCCGAGGGGGCGGCGGATGACGCGGAGGCTGACCTGGAGCCAGAAGCCCCGAATGCGGTGGACGGACTGATGCTGCAGAATTCCAGGCTGTTAAAGTTGCTGGATGAGCATACAACCATAATCGAGGAGCTAAAGGCGTATCGTGATCAGTTGCAAGGAGACATCGAAGCAAGAAACAGGATATCAGTGACCCAGGTAGTGGTCGACCATGCAGCGAGAGAAGCAGAAAGTTTACAGCGGGAGATTCAGGCACTCGGAGCAAGAGCCGAAACTGAGAGTGAGGTCAGATACCTGGGTTCGGCCTCGTGCAAGGGGGTCCCAGATGTGGTTGACATGGCGTCCCCTTTGTCCCCTGAGCTGCAAAAGTACCCATGGCCACCGGGGTATAAGTCTAGAATCCCACACTTCAACGGTAAATCCAATCCAAGAAGGTTCATATCGAGCTACGAGGCTGCAATATATTCGGCAGGGGGCAACGAATCCTTGTTGGCCAAAACTTTGATTTTGGCAATGCAAGATGTGGCGCACGACTGGTACATGTCCTTGCGTCCACTGTCCATCCGGTCATGGAGGCAGGCAAAAGTGGAGCTGCTGGCAACATTTCAGGGACTTCAGGCCGACAAGAAAACCATTATGGATCTGCTCACCTTGTATCAGCCAGATGATGAGCCAATGGCCAAGTACCTGGAATGCATCATTGAGATGTGGGCGCAGGTCCCGAATGTGTCCGATGATACGGTCATCGCATCGGCCATCAGAGGCCTCAAAATTGGACCGTGCGCCGAGGTGCTAACCAGGGAGGTACCCAAAACCGTGAAGCAATTGTTCGATGAAATGAGAAAGTTCGCCATTTCGGAGGAAGACTTGCAGAAGCGCAAGGTGTCAAGAAATAGCCTCAAACAAAACACCCCGAAACAGAACCAACAGAATCAGCAGAAGTGGGGACAGAATCAAGGCTACGTCAACAACCTTCGGGAAGAGTCACCCAACCCCGCACCCCCGGTAACGGCCCGGTCCCACGAAACCAGGGGTGGAGGCCAGCAGAACCGGGGGGGCCGGGGATATAGAGGTGGACGCGGTAGAGGGCGCAATGATGGCGCCCTGAAAACGCCGTATTGCTGCGTATGTGGCAAAAACAAGGGCCATTTTACCAGAGACTGCAAATACACGCAACAGGCCAAAGAGTAGAAGGAAAGAGATGACACTATGGGGAAATCCGAACCTGCAAAGCATGTGTTCCATACGGCACCGACACAGCAATACGCTTTCCCTCACCAGATGGCGGCTTTCCAGACGGGGCCGCCGGTGAATTCGTACCTGGCCCCACATGCGCAAGCACATTGGGGGGGTCGCCAAATATGCATTACCAACAATACCAGCAGCCGATGATCACGCATCCGATGCCCGTATCGGCGGTTGCATCCTCCTCAGCGCCTACTGAGAATAGACAGCAGCAGCAGCAACAAGTGGCAAAACAGGAAACTTCAAAGGAATTGCAGATTGTACACACTGTAGCGCCCGCAAATGCGATGCCCTCCAATGGACACATATACGCAATCATTGGAGGCTCCAATATAGAGCACGACAGCAAGAGAACGCGAAGAGAGTACCAAAGGCGCGTGCTGACCGTGGCACCAGCTGCCCCGATGAATCGAGCCGCGTGGAAGCTTTAGCCCATCACTTTCACCGAAGAAGATAATCAAGTCCGGGACTACCCGCATTATGACGCTTTTGTTGCAACAGCCTTCGTCGCCATGTATACCTTGCACAACATACTGATTGACAACGGGAGTTCGTCGACATTCCGTTCACCAAAGTGTACGACGCGTATGAAACTCGACAGCGCTCACTTGATCGGCGGCAATGCCCTATTCGGCTTTGGTGGAAAGAAAATAGACGCACTTGGGAAGAAAATGCTTACGGTGGCTTTCGGCGAGGAGAGAAGTGGGCGGAAGAAATATCTTTCGATGTGGTACAAATGGAATACCCATACATGGCTATCTTCGGAAGGGGAATCATAAACAAGTTCAACATCATAATCAAGCAGAGTTACCTGTGCATGAAGTTGCTGTCCCCATTCGGGGTAATCACGGTGCATGGCGATTAAATTGCGGCCAGAAACATAGATGGCAAACCTATACCGGGATACAGCATGGTGCACGAAGTAAAAAAGCCTGCAAGAAAAGAGGATGCCGATGAAGTTGCAGAGCGGAAAGAGCGGAGAGCAGAGCCGGACGAGGGCACGAGAAGAGTGCCTTTATTGGCGAATCGCCCGGATCAGTGTGTACATATTGGGGCAAGTCTATCGGATCAGGACGCTTCGAAGCTGTTAGCATTCCTGGCTGAAAACAAGGATGTATTCGCGTGGTCCACAAAAGACCTCAAGGGGGTTGACAGGGAATTGGCCCAGCATAATCTCAATGTTAGCAAAACGGCAAAGCCAAGGAAGCAAAAGTTGAGGAAGATGTCATCTGAAAGGGCAGACGCGGCGGCCACAGAAGTGCAAAGGCTTTTGGACGCAGATGTGATCAGGCCCGTACAGTATCCGGAATGGCTAGCCAACATGATCATGGTCAAGAAGAAAAGCGGCAAATGGCGCATGTGCGTGGATTTCACAGATCTCAACAAGCACTGCCCTAAGAACCCGTACCCACTACCGTGAATCGACAAGCTGGTCGATATCACGTCAGGCTGCGAGCTGTTAAGCTTGCTGGATTGTTTCTCGGGATACCATCAGATATGGCTGAATGAAGAAGATCAAGAGAAAACAAGTTTTATCACTCCCGGGGGGACCTTTTGCTACAAGCGCATGCCAGAAGGTCTGTGTAATGCTGGCCCTACTTTCTCCAGAATGACAGTCGAGGTCTTCAGGGAGCAGAAAAAGAGAAAAACCCTGGTAGCATATGTGGATGATATAGTGGTGAAGAGCGATAAGAAAAGCACACACATTGAGGATCTCAAGGAAACTTTTGTTAACCTTCGAGCAAGTGGCCTGAAGCTAAACCCAGAAAAATGCATATTCGGGGTTAGCAAGGGCAAGATCTTGGGATGTCCAGTATCGGCAGGTATAGAAGCCAACCCGGACAAAATTGCCGCTATCGTAAACATGAGACCGCCCGAGACAAAGAAGCATGTGCAGAAGCTTACTGGCAGGATCGCCGCTTTAGGGAGATTCATATCCAGAAACGCGGAGCGAGGACTTCCGTTTTTCCGTATTTTAAAAACCTCAGAAGGTTTCGGATGGGGTCCAGATCAGCAGCGAGCGTTCGATGACTTAAAAGCTTATCTGTCAAAGGCCACAACGTTATCCAGCCCGTCGCCAGATGCGATCTTGTTACTGTACGTGGCGGCATCCCACGTCGCGGTGAGAGCGGTCTTGGTGGAAGAAAATGAGAACGAGGGAAAGTTACAACAGTTCCCAATCTACTTCGTATCAGAAGCTTTGACATCAGCAAAGGCAAACTATTCTGAGGTGGAGAAAATCGCATATGCGGTGGTCATGGCATCACGGAAACTCAAGCACTACTTCCAGGCTCATCACATTCGGGTTTTGTCTGCTCAGCCCCTAGACGCCTTGTTTAGAAATGCAAAGGCGGTAGGGCGAATAGGCAAATGGGCAGCTGAGCTGAATGAATATGTCATTGACTTCGAGCACAGATCGGCCATCAAATCACAGGTGATAGCGGATTTTATCGCAGATTGGACCCCATGCGGGGACAACACTACCCTTAGTTTCAAGGACCCAGAATGGACAGTACACACGGATGGAGCGTGGTGCTCAGCCGGAGCGGGCATATCTGTGGTATTGACACCTCCAACCGGCCCGAAACTGCGATACGCCACAAGATTGCAGTATCGCACCACCAACAATACAGCTGAATATGAGGCAGTTCTGCTGGGTCTCAGGAAACTCAGGGCACTAGGAATCCGCAGATGCGTCATCAAGTCTGATTCGCAAGTGATTATGGGGCATATCCGAAAGGAATACACAGCCAAGGAGCCGGCTCTAGCCAGGTATCTGGAAGCCGTACGACGAATGGAGAAATATTTCCTCGGTTTCACCTTGCAGTACTTTCCGAGGGCGGACAACACAGAGGCAGATGCGCTGGCAAAAGCAGCAGCCCAGAACACTCCCTTGCCCGCCGATGTTTTCTATCAAGTCTTGATAGCCGCAGTACGACGGGAAGAGGAGCGACCGGCGGTAATTCACGCTATCGCAAGTGACGACCGGAGGGCACCGATATGGGCATTCATTTCTGGGACCTACGAGCCCGGGGACAAAAAGCAACAGCAAAGGATGGAGTCCAGAACAAAGCAATACTCCATAATTGGAGAGAACTCCGTACAAGGAGGGAGTTGTGGCGCCCTTCTTGAAGTGCATTAGCCGGAATGAGGGGGTCCAGCTTTTGCATGATGTACATTCGGGAACTTGCGGGGCGCACAGAGGTCCGCTTGAAATCGCTCACAGAGCAATGAGGCAAGGCTTTTATTGGCCAACCACCATCGAGGATGCCAAGCAATTGGTGAAATCGTGCCATGGCTGCCAGAAGTTTGCAAAATATCAGAGGGTGTTGGTTAATATTACGCTGTACCGGATTTGGGTAAGGAATCTAGTTCCCTGGCAATGGCTCAAGAAATGCTTGTTAGCAGATCTTAGCGCAATCACTAGAATTAAGTAAATGTGACTAGCGTATGGTAGCTAAGCCTCACGCAAACCCGAACTACTACCGGAGAGAGGGTGTCACAATTCCTCTTCCGGACAAACTGCCTAAGAATGCTAAGCCAAGCTAAACTCTAGTGACAACGTAGGACTAACCAAAGGGTAACTCTGCAAGCGCACAGGTACCGATGTAGCACTTCAACCGGGTGAGTACTCCGGTGTCGAATTTATAGTTCGCTCACGGGAAGTGGATTAAGACTCTATAGCAAATGTGTGATGGAAATCCGTGGTGGTTCTACTCAATCTAAGCTATTGATATTGATAAAGGGTATGAGTGTTGTTATGAGTGATAACTAAGGGTAACTAGTAGGTAGCTAGCTAGGTGGGAGGACAACGAGTGAGTAAGGACTCCTATGTATCTAACTATACTTCGTGTTCTAATCTAACTAGTGTAACGACTTAACTAAACTAATGCCTAGACCATCGATGTGATAGGGGAGATCGGTGACAAATAGGAGGGTAGCGTCTCCCGAGGGACTAACTCCTATTCCAGCAGTGAGCTATGACTTTAATGGGCGCCCTACACCCTACCCCTAACGTAAACGAGATATAAGCGAAAGGCTGCGTTCTGTCACAACCGCCCCGCCGTAATACGTTGGACGGTGAATGGACTTACCACTCAAGAGTGAATGGAATTACCAATCATCGATAGGGTGCATCCACTATTAAGCACTAGCCTAAGCACCTCGCCTAATCTAGTCTTAAGACTCCGGCTACCACGTAAGTAGCCTCGGTATTTGATTGGTAGTGAAACACACACAAAGGATCTAGACACTAACTAGTTCGAGACTCTACACTAATGAGACTAAGACACAACACTACTACACTAGTATAGCAATGCACTAAGTAAATGCGAAAGTAAAGTACTCAAAGTAAAGACTTAGTAAAGTAAAGCAAGACTATATTAATATAAGGAAAGTACTTCGAAAGTAAAGGTACAAGAGCTATACCAGATTCTCCAGAAGACGACTCCGGAGACCCGAGCTTCGCTCGACTCGACTCTAACTCCCACTCTAGACTAGACTACACTACTCTTGATCTCCCAAGAGAGCTTGAGCTTGAGAACACTAATGTGAACTACTTGGGGACACTTTACAATGAGAGACTAGGGGAGTATTTATAGTGGAGGTGGAGTAGGGGTTACTCCAGCGCCACGTCAGCGATCCGTGTGCTCTCCGTCATGCGCCGTTGGATCAAACCGACCTTCCACCGACTTGAATGGACGGCTCTTGGTGCGGGACACGTGGGAGTCATGCGGGGAAGGCGGTGGAAGCGAACCGACCCCAAGTGGGGCCCACCTACAGTCGGCCGACCGGGTCCGGGCCGACTGTGGGTCCCACTGGCCTTCTAGAAGGTCCAGGTGGCAGTGGGACCAGTGCCAAGGTGTCCTGCCACCAAAGGTGGGTCGGCCGACCTGGCCCTGGACCCCTGGTCCACGTGGCAGCTTCCTGGTGCTGTCCTGGCTGGTCATATGTAGTCTTGTCCGAAGTTGGGTTCACTTGATATCTTGCTTGCTTCCATGTGGATCCTTGGTCCATTGTACCAATCAGATGGAATGTTGATGTGTGGTACATTTGGATCCGGGATCGGTTCTCTGTAGAGTTCGGGAACCCGCTTGGTGGTCGGATCCTGGTGAGACGGAATCAGTCGAAGACGGGTTTTGGTCTCACAGTCCTGTTTCCAGCTTTCCCGCATTTCACAAGTTAAGAATACAAGTGGAACTTTATTAGTGATTAATATGCTCATGTGATGCTTATCTTCCTTCTATCGAGGACCGTTGACGGGTTTCGAGTGTACCAAAACTGGTCTTTATTCCCGTCAACAAGATCCCCAAGCTTAACCTTTGCTCGTCCCGAGCAAACGATTAAAACTTGGTTCGATTGGATCGGGTATTATTACTAAGTCAACATCTCAATAGTAATAAGTGCACAACAAAGAACTTCTCCTTGAATGGAAAATTTAGCAATGTTAACACACCCATATTACTCTAGCACCCATGGGGCTTATGGCATTAACTCAGTCTTGGGATGTTGAAAGAGTAACGGTTTTGACTAGAGCATCTACCTTTCTCATTCTTTTAGCAAGTTTCATGCCGAGGTTTTTGATAAGTTTTTCCAAAGAAGTCTTAATGTTCCTCAAATGGTTTCTCTCAAGTCACTCAAGTGGTGTATAAATCCTCACTAAGGCACATAATGTGTTTGCCCTTCAAAGACATCCTATCTCTAATAAGGCTTTATATGGAGCTTGAGTAGGTATGTCAAGGAATAGCGTACTTGCAAGGCATATGTTGTCTTAGTTAAGAAGAATGAAGTCTTGGACCACAAGTAGAGTCTTATCATACCCTTAGATCAAGATGTAAGATGGAATGGATGAATGTGATGGATGATAAAGTAATGAGGGGAAGTGGATGTATGGTGGATGAGGTTGCTCCTTTATTTTATGCTATCTCTCTTTCTACTTCTATTGAGACAAGGCTAGCTCTTCCCTTCTTTTTTTTTCAATAGATGCCTAGCCTTTATGAGATGTGTCTCACCTACAAATGATAACTGAGAGAAAATCTCTAACTGTGGAGCATGGAGCAACTCATCGGATAAAATGGTGAAGGTGCGTACTTCCAATGTAGAAGCAAGACAAGAATGGTGGTATGGATGATAATGCGTGCTCCCAAAGTGTAGGAGTAGCATAATTATGATAGTGAGATGCGTACCCCGGGGTAGGAGTAGCATAAATGATAGATGGTGAGATGCGTACTCCCGGGGTAGGAGTAGCATAAATGATGGTAGTAAGATGCGTACTCCCGTGGTAGGAGCAGCATGGTTGCGTACTTCCGGATTAGAAGCAGCACATTTGGTGATGTGTGGATCTTGATCTTAGGGACACGACAAACCTCTAGCAAAGGTTCTACAAGTCTTAACCAACTCAATGCAAGCAAGTAGCTTATGTAGAAGGCTTAATGATATATCAAGGTATATATGTGGCCGTGGTAGGAATTTCAACACCATTGAGGAACAATTAAGTTTTCCATTCATTTTAAAAGGAAATCTCTGGCAATCATGCGTGCTTAGAACAATAGAGTAGAGCTCCTATCTTAACTATCTCATATCTCACAACAACTTAGACTTTGTATTAGCACTTGCAACCCACTAAGTGATCAAGTTCATGATGGTTAAAGGTGCCAAATAATCTAGACTTAGAGAAGTGCTAAGTTGTAAACAAGCACTAGAGAAACATTAACTAGCAATTTCATCATCATTTCCATAGAAAGACTAGCACACATGAAGCATATATACAAAAAGGGAAATAAAGCAAATAAATATTTTTGGATTTTTAAATTTTTAGATTTTTTTTTTAAATGCAAGAAAACAATAACTAAAATGCAATAAGACAAGAATTAAATGAGAAGGATTAGAAACATACCTTAGATGAACTTACCTTAGTGGGGGAGAGGATCTCCCCCAAGCTTGTCTCTTGCTCACTTTGTTGTGAGAACCATGCGTTCCACCGGTCCCGCCGGTACTCGTCCTCCGTGATGACGCCTTGGACCATTTCCAAGTTCTCGTTGCATGATTTGCAGCGTGGCTTGATTCTCGATGTGGAGGTTCTCTACTTCGGGCGAGTGCTTCGATCTCGGTCGGCGGCCGACGCCTCCCTCTCGTCGGGGCGAGGGTATGTGCCTGAGGAAGGTGTCTGGAATGAGGAGGTGCTTCCATGTGGGAAGAGCTCACCTCCTCTTCTTCATCGGGTGCAGCATGAGAGGGACCAGCTTGCTCCCGAGCAAAGCACGGGCTTGTGCTCTCGTCATTGTCCATCCCCAGCGGGACAAGGTCTTCGCCTTCTGTCCAGGGTTAGTGTTGAGACATTATATAGCCAAAGTCCCTCATTAGGGAGAGGAATCTCGACTGCATTAGTCCCATATGTCATCTTAAGCGTACCTCTTGGACCTCTTTTAATTAGACCAGCACGTATAAACGTTTCTTCACGAATAATTGGTCTCTCCTTAGGCATAAACTCATAAACATTCCCCTCAAGCACACCCAAAGATTCAGCAATTCTAGTCATGAATGAAGTAAAACCTATGGGTGTTTCTTGAACCACAGAGTTCTCCCAGAAGTGTACTAGCATTTTGATAGGGCAAACTTGATTTTATTAACCATGACATACATGAGTTGCATCTCTTTAAGACCTATCTCTGATAAATCAGCCCTAGGAAACAAAGTGATTGCGATCCAATAGAACATAAACCTTAAAGTTGGATTATGAATTTGCTTAGGTTTAGGATTGGACCAGCCAGTTGACAAAGCAATTGATTTCCAAAAGACAAAGCAAAGTTAAAATTTGCTAACGCAACCTCTTCATCTAGTATGCAATCATGATCAAAGCCTAGACCAACACTCAACTCATTCCAAGACAGGTCGTAGTCATTATTAAACATGCGAAAGTTAACACCCAAAGCATTTGACTTAAGTGAGCAAAGAAATTCTTGGGTGAGTAACTCTATGCCACGTTCAGGAACTTGCCAAAATGAGGACCAACCAATAGTATTGAAAACTATAGCAAAGTCGGTGCTCATACCTGTTTTGTCGAGGAGTTCTTGGTCGAGGACGGCGGAGTGCTGGAAACCGCAAGTGCGAAGAGTATAGAGCTTTCCTAACTCCTCATGGGTGACCATGAGGTTGCTAATAGGCTCCATCATCTTGCCAGGCATGATGGCAGGAACAAGTTGGTGCACTTGTTCTTCCTCCTCCCTCTCATGACTCCTACCTTTGGATTAGCGAGAGCTCGAGGACGAGCCTTCGCCCTTCTTCTTGCTAGACTTTCGGAAGGGGTTCTTCATCCTAACTAAGCTAGTGGGCAAACAAGACCAAGCTTTTCTACTACACTACTAAGAGAGAAAAGGGAAATGTTTTTGGGTTTTTTTTTTTTTTTGGTTTATGACTACTACTACACTAAACTTGAGAAGGCTTGAAACACTAAGAGAGAAGAGAAGGCCAAGTGAGCTCGAGATGATTCTGCTTGTTGTGGTGTGGGATTGAGCTCACCTTGGGGTGGTATTTATAGGGTTGAAAGGGCAAGGCCAACCTGCCCAAAGGGCGGGTCGGCCGACCACCCCTTGGGCCATGTGCTCTTGGGTTCCACTTTAGACAAGGAATCTTGCCTCGTGCTTGCAAAAAGTCCGAAAAAGGGGACCAAACCTTGGTCGGCCGACCAAGGGTTTTGCCCCCACTACTTTGGACATGTTTTGTCTCGATTGTCTCGATAAAGGTAGTGGTGGTCCTGGTCCTAGATTCCTTACGGTTGATTCGGATTCCTATGTCTAGTGTTTGGTGAAAGAGAAAAGGAAAAAGAGCAAAAGTGGAGACAAGAATAAAGGTTGTCCCCTAGCATGCATTGCTGTTCCCTATGCTTGCTTTAGTGTTGGGATGTTCCCCAAAGCATTCTCATGCTTAAAGTAGCATCCTAAGCTAAAGTCATGAGCATTGGACCATCTCTTCGAATTCGGCTAGTGGGATGGGCATAGGATCCAAGTGTGTCGAGTAGGGTGGTACTGGATGCACAGCGGGACCGAGGTCCGGGTCGGTCGACTGGGCTTGTGAGCCCTGGGGCACCCAGTGCACCGCCTTGGATCCCGCTTCTAGCCGAGTGAAGAGAGAGGTGGTGGACCCCAAAGGACAGTCGGTCGACCATGCCTTGGTGGCCCCACCAGCTCAACTTTTCTCTAAACACTCTTCTCAAGTTTTATTACCTATATCTAACTTCATTTTATTGAAAATAAAAAGTGCAACTGTGAAAGTAAACATGCAATTGGAAAGGGAAAATGCAGAATTGAAGCGCATGAAAATAAACATGAGATAACTACTGACATACCTGGTCAGCGGAGGGCTCCGCGTTTTAGGTCCATAGAGCGGGACCTCTCCTGTCGGGTTCATTCGGTGGACACCTCGGTCGGTCCGGAGATGGGGACCGTGAGGGTGTCTCCTTCTTCCGCCATTCTTCTGGACTTCGGCTTTTGGTTCG
Organism: Themeda triandra; assembly: GCA_018135685.1. Taxonomy (NCBI): domain Eukaryota; kingdom Viridiplantae; phylum Streptophyta; class Magnoliopsida; order Poales; family Poaceae; genus Themeda; species Themeda triandra. The sequence continues at coordinate 74,327 of JAENPR010000531.1, forward strand.
GCGGGTTCTTCTTTCGCTTCGGCCTTCTTGGCCGACTTAGCGGTCTTAGTGTTCTTCCGTCGGCGGTGTTGGCGACGCGGCTTCTGGGGTGCTTGTGCCTGCGTGTTAGCTTTAAAACCATTGAAAGGCACTCTTACCCTCCATCCGTTGAACTGCATATGGATCTGTGCAGCCCCATGTAGATGGTGGCGTCCACCGTGTTCAGGAACGGTCGTCCCAGGATGAGCGGTACTTCGACGTTGGCTCCCATATCCAGTACTAGGAAATCGACAAGGATATACTCATCTTGAACTCTGAGTAAGATATCCCGTGCCAACCCCTCGGGAAACCGGATGGTTTGGTCCGCCATCTGCAAACGCACATATGTAGGGTGCAACGGGCTCCCTAATAGATTATCATAGGTTACCTTGGACATGATGTTGACACCGGATCCAAGGTCGCAGAAAGCGTTGTCGAAGATCTGCAGTCCGATCTGGCAAGTGATAGTCGGCAGGCCAGGGTCTCCCTTCTTCGGGACAAACGGTGAATCCACCGTTACCCGAACAAAACGAGAGTGAGGCTTACCGAACTTCGTAGTTACCAACCTGACGCCCTCAATAGGGTCCTCAGGCTTTGCCGGAATCTTACCTTGCTCATAAGTGGGGACATGGCACGCTAATTGAGCTAACTTGGTTTTCTAACATTTTATTAAAGCTCAATTGATTCTTCATAGCGGAGTTAAAGCTATCCATTTTCTCACTAAGACTTTCTAATATCTTGTCATTAGCCATCATTCTTTTATTAAGACCATCATTAATTTTAATTTGACCAAAGACAAGTTCTTTCAAGGAAGGTTGGTTATTAAAAGAATTACCGTAAAGTATTGTGGTAAGTATTACCTGAATTATTATTGTAACCCATACCTTGGCCTTGGTAGAAGGGGCGTGAACTCCATTGCTGTTGTTGGGGCCGATTCCCGTTGTTGAAGTGGTTGTTGTTGTTGTTGTTGTTGCTGACGAAGTTCACCTCCTCCTGAGTCATGGGGCAGTTGTTGCCCGAATGGTCCTCCTCTCCGCAAACCTCACACCATGGGTCGGTACCCACAGCATAGACCGCGGCAGGAGTCTGGATGGCCTCCACTTCCTTGTTAGAGGACGATCCCTCTATCTTCTTCATCAGGAGGTCCATCTTGGCAGAGAGCATGTCCACCTCGCTAAGGGCGTGGACACCTCTCTTCTTGGGCTGAAGGCACTCTTCGTTCCATCCTTGGTTGACCACCATCTTCTCGATGAGCTCCTTGGCATCCCTGACATTGTGTTGTAGGAATGCCCCTCCAGCGGAAGCATCAAGGTGACTCCGGGCTACGCCAGTCAGCCCATGGTAGAAACCTTGAATAATGAGCCATTCGTCTATCCCGTGATGGGGATAGGCTTGAATGTACTCATTGAGACGTTCCCATGCTTCGGGAAACGTCTCGTCGGACTTTGTTGGAAGCTTGAAATCTTCCCGCGAGGACACCGGTCTTACCCGCGGGAAAGAACTTCTTGAGGAATGCGTTGACACATGTCCCAAGTTGTCACCTCGGCCTTATTCTTTGTAGAACCATTGCTTCGCCTTTCCCAACAATGAGAATGGGAAAAGATGAAGGCGAACGGCATCTGCGGTGACGTTCTTGACCGTGAAGGTGTTGCACACCTCGAGAAAGTGTTGGAGGTGGGCATTGGCATCCTCATGTGGCTTTCCACGTAACTGATTTGCTTGCACCATGTTGATTAGTGCGGGCTTGAGTTCAAAAGTCGCATCGCCCAAGTTCACGTTCGGACCCGTAGCGACAAAGTCGGGCCGACGGCGATGAGAACTCAGCGATGGTCTTTTGAGCCATGGACTTGCCTCAACAAGCGGTGTGGGACTTCCTTCCACGAATGGTTCAGGCTCTGACGGTTCAGGTTCTGAGATGATTCTCTGAAGAGGGACTAGACTGCGTCTAGCTCTCTTCAGTAACTTCTCAGGGTCTTCGACGTAGTTCGATGGCAGATTGAAACCGCTCATGCACTGTCTAGAAAAGGATAATAAAAAAAAACAAGACAAGTGAAGGGTAAGCCCCTAACACTACCGAATACTTAAATTAAGAGTAGACCACGGATTCCAATTTGCTAGAAATTATTAATACGACGCTTCCCCGGCAACAGCGCCAGAAATGCTTGTTGGTTAATATTACGCTGTACCGGATTTGGGTAAGGAATCTAGTTCCCCGGCAATGGCTCAAGAAATGCTTGTTAGCAGATCTTAGCACAATCACTAGAATTAAGTAAATGTGACTAGCATATGGTAGCTAAGCCTACTGCAAACCCGAACTACTACCAGAGAGAGGGTGTCACAATTCCTCTTCCGGCAACAGCCTAAGAATGCTAAGCCAAGCTAAACTCTAGTGACAACGTAGGACTAACCAAAGGGTAACTCGCAAGCGCACGTACCGATGTAGCACTTCAACCGGGTGAGTACTCCGGTGTCGAATTTATAGTTCGCTCACGGGAAGCGGATTAAGACTCTCTAGCAAATGTGTGATGGAAATCCGTGGTGGTTCTACTCAATCTAAGCTATTGATATTGATAAAGGGTATGAGTGTTGTTATGAGTGATAACTAAGGGTAACTAGTAGGTAGCTAGCTAGGTGGGAGGACAACGAGTGAGTAAGGACTCCTATGTATCTAACTATACTTACGTGTTCTAATCTAACTAGTGTAACGACTTAACTAAACTAATGGCTAGACCATCGATGTGATAGGGGAGATCGGCGACAAATAGGAGGGTAGCGTCTCCCGGGGACTAACTCCTATTCCAGCGGACCTATGACTTTAATGGGCGCCCTACACCCTACCCCTAACGTAAACGAGATATAAGCGAAAGGCTGCGTTCTGTCACAACCGCCCCGCTGTAATACGTTGGACGGTGAATGGACTTACCACTCAAGAGTGAATGGAATTACCAATCATCGATAGGGTGCATCCACTATTAAGCACTAGCCTAAGCACCTCGCCTAATCTAGTCTTAAGACTCCGGCTACCACGTAAGTAGCCTCGGCCCCGATTGGTAGTGAAACACACACAAAGGATCTAGACACTAACTAGTTCGGACTCTACACTAATGAGACTAAGACACAACACTACTACACTAGTATAGCAATGCACTAAGTAAATGCGAAAGTAAAGTACTCAAAGTAAAGACTTAGTAAAGTAAAGCAAGACTATATTAATATAAGGAAAGTACTTCGAAAGTAAAGGTACAAGAGCTATACCGAGATTCTCCGAGAAGACGACTCAGGAGACCCGAGCTTCGCTCGACTCGACTCTAACTCCCACTCTAGACTAGACTACACTACTCTTGATCTCCCAAGAGAGCTTGAGCTTGAGAACACTAATGTGAACTACTTGGGGACACTTTACAATGAGAGACTAGGGGGGTATTTATAGTGGAGGTGGAGTAGGGGTTACTCCAGCGCCACGTCAGCGATCCGTGTGCTCTCCGTCATGCGCCGTTGGATCAAACCGACCTTCCACCGACTTGAATGGACGGCTCTTGGTGCAGGACACATGGGAGTCATGCAGGAAGGTGGTGGAAGTGAACCGACCCCATGTGGGGCCCACCTGCAGGTCGGCCGACCTGGGTCTGGCTGACCTGTGGGTCCCACTGGCCTTCTAGAAGGCCCTGGTGGCAGTGGGACCAGTGCCAAGGTGTCCTGCCACCAAAGGTGGGTCGGCCGACTCCGGCCTGGACCCCCGGGTCCACGTGGCGGCTTCCCGGTGCTGTCTGGCTTGTCATATGTAGTCTTGTCCGAAGTTGGGTTCACTTGATATCTTGCTTGCTTCCATGTGGATCCTTGGTACATTGTACCAATCAGATGGAATGTTGATGTGTGGTACATTTGGATCCAGGATCAGGTTCTCCCGTAGAGTTCGGGAACCCGCTTGGTGGTCAGATCCTGGTGAGACTGAATCAGTCGAAGACCTGGGTTTTGGTCTCACGGAGTCTGTTTCCGGCTTTCGCATTTCACAAGCTAAGAATACAAGTGGAACTTTATTAGTGATAAATATGCTCATGTGATGCTGATCTTCCTTCTATTGAGGACTGTTGACGGGTTTCTGAGTGTACCAAAACTGGTCTTTATTCCCGTCAACAGAGGGCCCCAGCGAATCTAACCTCCCCGATATGTCCAACCTGGCCGCTACAGAGATGGGGCATCGACATAGTTGGGCCGCTTCCGCCGGCGCCCGGAAATCTGAAATTCACTGTTGTGGCACTGGAATACTTAACCAAATGGGTTGAAGCGAAGGCGTTGGTGGCAATATGATCTAGCACTTTAGTTAACTTTGTGTGGTAGAGAATCATCTGCAGATTCGGGGTCCCATCTTACATAACAGTGGACAACGGGAAGCAGTTTGACAGTATCAAGTTCAAGGCTTTCTGCAAAGACCTGGGGATCAAATTGACATTCGTCTCAGTGAATCGTCCAGAATCGAATGGTGCGGTGGAACGGGTCAATGGCGACATTTTCACCGCCATATCAAAGACTCTCGAAAGCACCGAGAAGAAAGACAGATGGGCTCAGGAGTTAACAGCTACGGTTTGGGGGCACAATATATCCAAGTCACGTGCAACTGGTTTCACGCCTTTCAGACTTCTCTTCGGAGAAGAGGCCATTACACCAGAAGAGGTGCGGCTGGGATCTTTCCGAACCGAAATCATGGCCACTACGCCAGAACAGCGATACACTCAGCTCGAAGCGGTTGACTCACTGAGGCAACAGGCGGCGGAAAATCTCGACAAGTACCATCAGGAAACAAAGGCTTGGAGAGATAAAAAGGTGCTGAGGCAAGTCATCAGCCCCGGAGATATGGTGCTCATTCGGCAACCCGACAAGCAAGGCAAACTGCAGTCGCAGTGGTACGGGCTGTACATCGTCGCGAGAATGGTAAAAACAGGTGTCTACACGCTTGTGAATGATGACGGCGCCGAATCCAACCACACCTGGAACGCCGACAACCTGCGTCGCTTCTATCCATGAAATCGCCCTAAAGGGGTTGTAATTTTCTTTTTTTCTAATTCATGAACGTACATTTTAAAATTCGGGGGGCGCGCTCTTTTTCCTCACAGGGGAAACCTTTTCGGAGGTGTGAGGTTTTTTAACGAGGCGTCCCTATGTACCCCTGTTCAATGCTTTTTTAATTCACGTTTCCCCTAAAGCGAGGATGCGTACTACTCTCTCTAATCCGAAAAAGACAATGGCATATGTGCCATTGTCCCTATTCGGAGCTATATTTGTTAGGTTGCAAGCAACCAAAAGCCAAACACGGCTAGTGAACTCAGCAAGACGCTGAAGCATCACGAACGCAGCAATTAGCTAAAATGCACGCAAAGTGCGCTGCAGGCGAACTCATCAAAACGCTGAAGCGTCGCGAACATAGCAAATAGCCGAATGCATGCAAAGGGCACTACAGATGAACTCAGCAAAACGCTGAAGCATCACATACACAGCAAATGGCAGTATGAGCGCAAAGCGCACTACGGGTGTAACAACCCGAATACGACAACCGCGCAAAGGCATCAACAGGCAATACGCAACATGCGCCTTTGAGATGAACTTCTTATTCATCATATTCTGGTAGTACAGTTACACTGGGAGCGCTTGTGGCATTCAGTACCGCAATCAAGAGCAACACACCCACTATAACGAGCAACACCTCGAGCATATGTATAGGCAAAGTCCCTCGGACTCCCGAAAGAAGCGCTATACTGCACCATGATCGGGTGCACACCACCCGAATGTGGCATACACAACCATTAGAAGGGCCAAAAGCCAATGCCTAATGTGGTTAGTGAGGACCAGTAAGTGAATTCCGCATTTGGTCTGACGATATCGGGGATCCCGAAGCCTCCCACTCCAGCACGCCATAAAACACCATGAGCAGTTGACAAAGCCAAAGTTTAAGATTTCTATAGGCATGATAAAAACTGAGAGGCTTGACTAGATTATATAATCTGGTTGCCCAGTCTATAGTACGGGTGAAATTATGACCCACCTAACAAGTGTACGACCGTGTTACTGTATAAAAAGGTACTTAAGCAGCACTATATATACAGCAATTCTTGTCATGCAAAGTCATGTCAGTCGAAACCAGTGTATCCCATCTCAAAATCAAGGTTAATAGGAATGAGAGGAGTTAGGAAGGGAGTCAGCGCTAGTCCTCCCGTTTCAGTTGTGAGGGCCGATCAGTTATGCGCAGCCAGGATCAACTCGACTTCCTAAGCAAAAGCAGCAAGCACGCAATAGCAGAGATGTGCAGAATCGCGTGCCTCAGTATAGCCAAGAATGACTGGAAGTACCAGTTCCTGCACGCCGACTAGCCCACATTGGGGAGTTCGGCCCGCAGCAAGCGCGGGGCAAACATAAGGCGCGGGGTTCAGCCAACCGTTGTGGTTTAGAGCTCCAACTCCCTGTAAACAAGAAAGGGCACCAGCTCGCCCATAGGGGTGTCGGCAGTTACAATTCACCTCTTCGAGATAGGACTTAAACGGTTTTAGCCAATAAGGCCATGCAGAGTTCCATTCAGTGGCTTGTAACATTCGAGATATATTCTATGTGAAAACAAACATTTGGAGAGCTTAACAAAAATTTTCGCCGAATGTGCCCTCCACCGCTCAAATTCGGGGCGTGGCGCTCTAAGACTCCATACAACGCCGGAGGGCTTAGCAAAAATTTTCGCGAATGCGCCCTCCACCGCTCCGGGTCGGGGCGGCGCTCTAAGACTCATGCAGTATTTGGAGGGCTTAGCAAAATTTTCGCCAAATGCGCCCTCCACCGCTCAAATTCGAGGGGGGGGGGGGGCGGCGCTCAAAGACTCCATACAACGCTGAAGGGCTTAGCAAAAATTTTTCGCTGAATGCGCCCTCCACAGCTCAAATTCGAGGGGGCGGCGCTCTAAGATTCCATGCAACGATGGAGGGCTCATTAAAAATCCCTTGGCCAAATACGCAATCAGCAATCAAATTCGGCGGACGGCTATCTAGCACTACCGGGATAAAACCGAAAGTACACCCAAACTTGGCAAAGACTACAACACGAAAGGTATTAAAAAATAGCCGAATAGCTAAGTTATGCTTGCATACGGCAAGCATGTCACAATTGTATGAAATTGTTCAAGGGTTCCGCGAACCCCGGCCACACACGGCCACAAACACGGTCACGCAGGACCAAGCACAACAAACTTAAGTTTTTCATAAAAAAGGGGAGGGCAAAGTTCACACATCATTCGCAGTTTCATCGGCAGAAGTCCGGGGCTGAGGCGCGGCTGATTCGGTGGGCATCACCACGGAGGAAGCATCGGCGCCGGCAGGATTTCCCTGCGCAGTACTTTCGGGCCAGGTGTCAGCTCCGGGGACCGCGGTGCGTTGGAGGACGGAGTACACTACAAGGAATGGTGCTTTACATGACGATCACTTTGGTCACAGATACTCAAAAATACGTCACAGTTAACTTACCGTGACGATCTATAAAATGGTCATGTATCTCACGTCATACATTTACTAGACCGAAATAGAGCATCATAGAATGCTAATTGTGTTCGTCATGGAATCCTTGGGAAGTCCATTTGGCCCAGGCTTGGGCCCAATAGTGTGTGACGAGATTGGTCATCATAGCCATTAGCCACATATGATGCTATATAGGATGTATCTTTGTCATAGATTTTAGTTGCCTTGTAAGAGCCTTAACCGTCACACATTATATAATAGAAATCACATAAAGCCCAACACATTATATAATAACATCATATATTACTCAAGTTTCCATCCAGAAATACAATGTCTCAAGTTTCCATTCAGCAACACATCACACTAGCAATCCACCATGGCACATGTACAAGTCATTCCGTGCTATGTCATACGACCATGCATGTATCCTATCTTAGTACTTGGTTCTTGCTCATCTCCTCACGGTCATGTGTACAGCTTTATTTATTGTCAGCCTTCAGTCTTTCAGCGAGGTGGTGTTCTCATCAAGCCTTCAGGTAGCACTCCAATTTCTACTGCATGGTGGATAACAAATAAAGAGAGCACAATAGTCAATTTCAGGCTAAGTATAATTTCAGTGTAATAATTTCAGGCTAATCTTAGTGAACAAGAGACATCGCTAAGTATAATTTCAGTCACACCAAATCTCATTGCTTTCTTCTGAAAAAAGATATAAAGGGTTCAACACATTTGGTTACTGCACTTGCTGATACACATTGTTCTGAAAAAGATAAAGGTTTAACATACTTTATTACTGCACTTGTATGCTGAAAAGAAACATGCACGGTTAACATATTATTAAACTATGCCAGAATAGGCAGAGCAAAATCCTAAGCTGCAACCTTTAACTATCAGAACTGATAGTGAAATTAAAACATACTATCTGTCACTGAATCTGATACAGTTTCTGACTGAAACAATATTCACATCTAAGTAAATACCCCAGAAGCAATACCAGAATGTTACTTAACTGGACCGTCGATCATCCTTGCTGAACCGCTGCTGCATAGACATACAGATAGGCAATGCTCAGTGCGGCAACAAATTAAATTAACACGCAAAGTAACCACAAAGAAGAGGAAAGGAGGGATTGAATACCTGTGCTTCCTGTGGTGTTCTTGGTCGACAGGAGTCAGGCTGCTGCCCGTGCGAGCTCGTGGAACTGCTGCCGGTTCCCCACGCTTCACCAAAGCTGCAGCCAGGACCGTAGGGATCTGAGAAGTCGACGGTGGAGGGACCGAGTGCGCCGCAACTCCATGCCACCGGGATCTGGGGAGGGCGCACACGCCGCCGGGATCAGGGGAGGGCGAGCACGCCGCATCGTCGCTGACCCCTGCTGCCTAACGTTGATTAGAGAAAGGTCGTGAGGGGAAGGTGGAGAGAGAGGGTCGGCGTGGAGAAAGACGAGAGGGTGAGTGGCGGGCGACGGGTTGGGAGAGGGAGGAAGGCCTAGGGTTTGGCCTGTGGTGGGCTTATAGTGGGCTTTGGGTTGTACTATGATGATTTCTCATAACGTCACTATAAATCGTCATGTAAAGGACCATTTCTAGTAGTGGTACTAGCTGCGGCGGCCGCTTCGCACTCGTCCCTGGCCGCGATATAGGCCATAACCCGATCGCGGATGACGGCCTCTTCTTTCTCATCTCCCTAAAAGAAAGAAACGCGAAATTGGTTAAGTCAAGCAAAAGATACCCGATTGTGCCTATCAAGCAGCTAACACATTCGGCGATTTTTCATTTACCTCCGCCCGACTCAGTGCCGTGCGTAGCAGGCTCAGGTTGCGGCCGCCAGAGCTCCAGAAGCCGCTGAAGAATTTCACTGCGGCTTCATGCACGTCCCCATCCGGGACCCAGAAGCGATCCACGTCGTCTGGGACCGGCAGCGCTTCCGCGTGTGGACAGCCCGCGTCCTTCAGCGCCTTACACAAGGCGCGGACGATTTCGAGGGCAGCCCAGCGGCGCCCGAGCTCCATCTGGCCCTCCAAAGCGGCAAGCCCGGTCTTAAGGAACCTGGAGTAATCGAATACGGTGGTATCCTCTCCGACGACGGGCTCCACCACTTCGTCGCCAACTCTGGCAACCAGGCGCGCGAATATGGCGGCGGCCTGGCTGAGTTCGTTGAGCTGTTGGCGGCGGGCAGATTTCTGTAGCTCGTTCTGAGTGTTGCGCTCAGTCCGGGCGGTGCGGGCATCAGCTTCGGCCTTCTCACGCGCAGCCTTCTCCCGATCAAGCTCGGCGCGCGCCTTAGCCAGTTCATCCTTCAGCCTTTGCACCTCGGCCTCACATTCGGTGAGTTTTGACTCAACAAAAGCGACCGAGGCGCAATCTTGCTTGGCGAGGGCAGCGCTTATGACGGATTGTTGCATAGTGAAAACGAATGAGAATTCAATAGCACGAAAGGGAAAGGAGCTTGAGCATATGAGGTCGTTAACTTACAGAAATTGCGTAGAAGTTGATGGCCGAAAGAAGCTCCAGACGTTCCACCTTGGCGAAGTCCCTTTCGGTGGTGGTGGTCGAGAAGGATGTGCTACACTGATCCGCGAAGGCAACACCTGCCGCGCTCGGCAGCACGCCGCTTGCGCGGCAGTCCACCCCTGCGATTAAGCGGGCGTCAGAAGCCGCCCCTAGAGCACGAGCAAGTTGGTAAGTCCTTTCACGGTCTGGGCTCGTCTCCTCGGGAGATGAGCACCCCGAATACACGCGCATGTGGTCGCACTCATTTGGGGCTCGCTCTAAGGAGAGTTTGCCATGTCCAAACAGAGCGCACGCGGCAGTTTCGGGGGTCATGCGACTCAGTTCGCGATGAAAGCGGGACTTACCAGACTTCCTGCTCAAAGGGGGCGAAAGTGCGTGGGCGGATTCGGGGGCAGCAGGCGGCAGCATTGAAGCAGGTGCGTTAGCAGTCGCAGGTGCACCCGCAGCCTTATGCCTCTTTGACATTTCAAAAACACCTCCGGTGCCGCCAGCCGGCCTCTTGAAACTGACGCCATGGGAACTTAGCGTCGGCTGCGGCTTCGGAGGTTGGCGGCATGGGTCCGAAACCCGATTGCGTCCTCCAGCCATCGAGCTGGAACCGCCAATATCGTCCTGTAAAACAGAGACCGAAGCAGTCATGTTAGCCTGTGTCATCAAAGAAGCGAATTTGAGAATTGTGCCCTTATGTGCAATGTGTAGCCTGCTCTACCATTTCGGCAGGCAAAGATTCCAGAACCCCCAGGAAGTCCAATGAGAATTTAGTACTGCGCTTCAGCGGTTTGGTCCACAACCGTCCGGCCATTTCACGGCATACCTGAACGTCACGGGGCTCCGGCTCGGGTCGCTCTTGACTCTGCTTGGCGCGCTTCCTCTTCTCGACGGCAGCAGTGCTAGCGCCTCGAATAAGCACGGAAGGGGCTGAGCGCGGAACGGGAGCCGGCAGGGGAGCCCCCGATCCGGAGCCACTCGGGACATCAGCATCCACCTCAGCAATACCAGCACCGCTCTTGGCTTTCGCCACCCTTGGAACCGGAGCGGGTCTCTCTGAATATGTAAGGCCCATGCAATCCAGCACACGGTTCTTTCGGGGCGAATCTCCAAGTTGGCGCAGCTTCTTCTTGTGCTCCCTGTCACCGTATGGCCCGCACAACCGAGTGGCCATTTTCTCCAGCGCAACAACATATTCGGCATCCGAGTTGAAGTGATCGGGGCGTTGGAGAAGTAAGTCGGGACCGTGGTAGCCATCGATGTCCCTTATGGGCTCGAATGTCACTGTCTCACCGGCGGCCATTCGTCCATTGCAATCATCTCCTCGGCCAAATCACGGCTGGTTTGCCGGCTGGCGGTTAGGGCGTACGCTTCGGCGGCAGCATGGTCGGCCGGCCCGAAAGCGGTTTGAGCCGGATACTTCTCCCCAATCATGATGGTCATCATGGAAACCAAGGAATTTGCCCGACGGCGCCTTATTTGCTGCGCGGCTTCCACCTCTTCATCCGTGGCAACCGGATATAGAACCAGTATTTATTCCAATCCTCCCATTTTTCCTTGAAAGTGGGCACCAAACAATTCTGCTCTTGTCCTGGGGCAGGCACGAAGTTGTAGGAGCCGTATTCGGTGCGAATGTTTGGCCGACCATCAACCTTCCCAACTTTCGAGTGGAAGTGGGTGCTGTGCAGTTTTATGAAATGGGCAACGCTAAGCTCTTGGCCCATCATCTTCATGGCCATGGCATATATGCTGAGTCGCGCGACGGCATTCGGGGTTAGATGATGAATCTGCAGGCGATACCTCTCCAAAATAGTTCCGAAAAATGGAACCAAAGGGAACCGCAATCCGGCTATAAAAAAGTCCCGGAAGACGACCGCCTCATATGGCCGCGGTTTCGGGGTGGTTTCAGCCCCCGGAGCACGGCTCCTTTCGCGCTCATACGCGCTGAGAAGCCCGCTGCGCTGATAATAGTTGAGCCGGTCTTCATCAAATTTGGAACGGCAAATAATGCCAGTATGTCCCTTAATTTTGACCCGGCGACTTCTTCGAGCAGGGCCAGATTCGGCTCCTTCACCCCCTTCCGTCATTGTGGCTGCCGAACTCCCTTCTGCTCCTTCATACTCAGCCGAGTCGGTGTTTTCGTCATACGCCATTCCGGCGCTCCCTTGGCCGCTTACAGTTTTGTCAGCGGATATGTCCTCGACCGGTGCAGTTATCGCGGGTGCGAGAGCGCAAATAGGTTCAATGATTTCGGGGACACCCAGGCTGGCCTCAGAACCCTGCGACATGGTTTCTGATCCGGCTTGGGCAAGTTTGGCAACCAATTCAGAGCAAAAGGCTGAGGCACCGGAACTGCCAGTAGAGGGAGTTGCAGATCCGCTGGCTGTTCCGGTCGAATTTCCAGACGAAGAGCTTTCGGACATGCTAGGTTCTCGCGTCAAAGGGAGATCCGGGCTTCTGAACTATATATATAGGGTGCATTTTCTATACTCCCGAGAGTAGTTACTCCCATCTCTAAAAACCCACCTTAGGTATATCACTTTGAGTATGTCTATATACTAATACTAAGATACTCTAAAACTTCTTACGCGAAAAAATTTCAAGGGAACCCATACTTTTTAATATATTATGAAAATGCCACTTACTGTACTATATAAAATAAGTATGGCCACATACTCTAAGTATGCTTGCATACTTGATGTATATAATACCATAGATGGTCTAGTATGATCATATACTTCGCGTACATATACTTTTTTAGTCATACATACCCTAAATCTTGAGATACGAACATGGGAGTAACTACTCCCGGGAGTAGAAAATACTTTCCCTATATATATATATATATATATATATATATATATATATATATATATATATGCCTCCTCATCCTGGGGGCGGCGCTAGCACATTCGGCACGGCGTGATAGTGTCGGCCTCGCCCGGAAGTGTCAGGCCCTTCCGGACAAGGCCGAAAGGCTACTGTTGGGGGCAGGGATGGAATTGGCCACCCCGTCCCCTGCGATAACGTGCGCCTCTTGTGTTTTCTGTATGCAGGCAAGGTCGATAGCGCGGGCAGGCGCGCATTCGGCGTCAGCACCGGGCGCCAGGATGGAATCGCCGATAGCGCGGGCAGGCGCGCATTCGGCGTCAGCACCTGGCGCCAAGATGGAATCGCCGATAGCGCGGGCAGGCGCGCATTCGGCGTCAGCGCTTGGCGCCAGGCTAGAATCGACGATAGCACGGGCAGACGCGCATTCGGCATCAGCACCTGGCGCCAGGCCGGCATCGCCGATAGCGCGGCCTCGGCGCGCATCCGGCGTCGGCTCCTGGCACATGCCGGAAGGGCCGATAGCGCGGGCCGATGTGTTTTCGGCATGACTGCGGGCGCATTCGGCGGCTTAGCTGGAAGACGGCCCGGATGAGCGCCGGTCGGTGGTTGGCCGACAAAGGTGGGCCCCGAGGGCCATTTACGTGTTTGCCCTTGGTCGGCTCTTCGTGTACGTTGAAAGTAGAATTGTTAGGGGCAGTTCGGTCAAGAACGCACCATGACTTCCTATAAATATACCCCTGAGGGGACATTGTAAGGGACTTCTGAGCTCCGTGCGTTTTAGCCGGAGGACAAGGAATATAAGGTTCGTGTTGTTCATTTCATTTTGTAGCTTTCGTGTTTCCAGTATTTCCTGTTCCGGTCCTTAGGGGGTCCTACCCTAAGTGGCCGAAACAACAATTAGAGTTTGCACTGATGAAGAAGTTGAAGCTGCTAAAGCTCAAGGTTTTATGAAAGCTCATCCTCTAGTCTCGCATCTTTCGCCCATTAAGGAGAAATCGAAAGCCCAATTCAAACCGAGCCCTGAAGAGGACACTGCTAGCGGTTACTACTATCGCACTGCCTCAAAGCAGACCAGTCGTGACTTAGCTGAGGAATGGGAAGTGTTAAATATGCGGGCTTTGGATCCTTCGGTGAAGTTTGTTAATTTTGTGACAACTTCGTCAAAATGCAAGGTTCCTGATGTAGCTTTCGACCATCTTCTTGAAGCTGAAAAGGCTGACTATGCTGAGGGAATCGAAAGTCACGTCGCGGAAGTGTTTGACAAGTATAGTGTTAAAGAACACACGGTGTGTACGGAAAAGGGGTTAGCATCCGCTCATCTTAATCGGATGTTTGACTTGATTGGGGTTCCTTACTTCAACCGTCGTGACCCACGTCTTCCGGTGGATCCAAATGTCAGTAAGACTAAACGTCGAAAGCAAGGCAAAGGTAGCTGCGGGGGACGAACCCAGAAAACTCGGACTCTTGAGACCAGAAATCAGAAAATTCGTTCTCAAGAGGTTCGTTGCTCTGAACCTGGTGATGTTATATTCGGGAGGAAAATTGCGAAAGCTGTCAGGCCTAGTTCTGGCGTGACTTTCGGGAAAACTCAGACTTGGGGAATGAAACATCCTCAATTTTCCACGAAGGGAAAATCTCACGGAATGATATACAACAGTCGATAATCAATTCCCTACATCGAATTATAAGTCTAAAGAGTACAATAGAGGGATTTACATAAATAATTACAACGCCACAAGGCGGATACAAGTATCTCTAACATCCAGAACAGCTTGAGAAGGCGGAAGTAACGCGGAAGCAACTCCAAACTCCAACTTGAGCGCAGGAACGAGACCTTCTAATCCGTTTGACACCTCTGAGAAGCAGGAAAATCTGCACACCGCCAGATGTGTGCAGGCAATGGTCAGCACCGAATGAGCTTTAGTGGAAAAGAGAAAATAAGGGATCTGGCGATCCTATAGTTTGGCTGTGGTTTGCATCCTAGCGCATGCAAAATAGCAACAAGTAGTAATAGTAATAATAATAATAGTCATGTTTAACACATTCCCATTCCCACACACACACATCCCATCCATCCCAAATCCATCTCAAGTCCATCTCAAATCCATCTCAAGTCCATCTCAAATCCATCTCCACATCTCCATCACCTTATCTCACAACACTCACACTCAAGTCGGCAGCCAACTCCCTCTCGGCTGTCTCAAAGGCCACGCAGCCACAAACCAAGGCTCATGGCCCGAATACTCTCTCGGGGAAGGTAGAACACTCCTCTCACTAGTCGACGAAACGTAGGTCAGAATGGCCATAACCGAGGCCGCGGTATGCGCATAGATCGATCAACTCTGCAGAGTGTGCACACTGTACCCACGAGATCACCATCATCGGCATGTGCTTGCCTAGGCGCGCCGGACGACCTTCTAACCCGGATAACACCATCCCGCCACCCAGCCCTAGAAAGTGACGGCTTACCGAACACCTTGGGGCTAGGATCAACGCAACCGGCTACCCCTCCAATGGTACTTGTTGAATAGAATGGTACAGGCTCACCACATACCATTCCCCCTCAACTCCAAGCAGCAATGGCATCATCCAGACTAGTCGAACTTCCGTCTCTTGTGGAAGCAAGAGCGAGTGGTGTGTACGAAAAGTCCATGGTTCCGGTTCTCCCGATGTATCAGTCCTTAGGTAGGACTAAACAGGATATCTTCATACAGGGTTTGAGTTTACCGTGCCACCACAGCACCTCCTTCCCGAGGGCTCCCCACACCGGGAAAATCTCCTTAAGTTACATATCATCTGTCCCGAGGGGTCT
Source organism: Themeda triandra (assembly GCA_018135685.1). NCBI lineage: Eukaryota > Viridiplantae > Streptophyta > Magnoliopsida > Poales > Poaceae > Themeda > Themeda triandra. The sequence goes on from JAENPR010000531.1 coordinate 89,977, forward strand.
CCATAGCGGGGTCTTCTCAAGTCTCATGTACCCGCCACAGGTACCTCTTATCGGGATGCCTAGGATGCACCCCCGGCAAGACTTGTCTTGGGCCCGCCCTCAAGACTCGTCGTAGATCCTGTCCAGTCGACTAAACCCTCACCCTCCACGCACCCAAGTCACACGCACAATACCTCCAGATCCTCACCACCAAGTCCACCAAGGCTGGCATCCCAAGCCAAACCATTCCCGGGGTTCACCACCCGCATCACATCACAGATACAATGCGAAGTGGAGTTATAATAATAAGGTGCAAGCAAGCAGAGAGGTAATAATATATAAGTGCGAGCGCAAAGCTAGGCGACATGGTAAAGGGTTTCAATCAAGGTAATAATGGCTCAGGCAATAGCATGCATCAATATACTAGCAAAGGAATAAATATAAAGCGCTAGCAATTCTATTTGCAATGTCTAATAGGATTCTCTAAAAGAAGGTGCTGCCATGACACCTGCGATGTCGAGGTAGTAGTTGTACAAGTCCGTCCGTAGTGGTACAAATCCTCCTTCGTCGAATGTAGTCAATCAGCGGTCTCCTCCTCCTAACTTGACTCTGTAATCGAGACATAATAGTCGCGTTAGCGACTCCTATAGGATCCACAAAGAACCAAATGAATACCAAAAAGCTCCAAATGCACTCAAACATAGGCTCATGAGATAAAGCTCGATTTTAGATGAATTTTGATATAAAGATCATCATTTTTGGAGCTCGTATGAATTAGTTATGAATTTCCGAAGTTTACTCAATATTCTGAAAAAGAAAAGGGCCAGATTATTCCCAGGCTGACACGTGTCGTGATCTGGTTCGTCCGAGTGGCAACAGGTGATGACAGGTGGGGTCCATGCGCGTGAGTCAGCGGCGGTGAGTCCGGTCAACAGGTCAACGTTGACCAAGTCAACGGTCCAACGGTAGTGGGCCCCTATGGGCCGAGCGGGGCCAGTTAGGGCCTGGACATGGGCCGGACGGGCCGGGCTCGGCCGCCACGTGTCAATCTAGTATGTGTCCACGTCACTCTCTGGGCTCCTATCGGGCTCTGGTCCACGGTTCCATCACAGCGGCTGGCTCATGATGGACCGGCTGTTACTGGTTCATGGACCATAACGAGGTCCACAATGGACCATGTCCATCTGTGTTCTTTCTCCTGCTGGTTTACATGGGCTGGGTCCATGGAAGGTTCACTGGGGCGCATCGGTTCACGTGTGCTGGTGTGTGGTGGACAGGATGCTGTGGGTCCCGCAGCCAGAGTCACTGGTCTACAAGGACCGAGTTCATCCTCCACACGGCGATCCCATCTTCTTCCTCATCTGCTCTGGCTCAAGATGGACATGGCCGGCGGCGGCTCGGTCCTCGCACGGCGTCACTGTTGGGTCTCAGGCCAAGAAAACGGGCGCATCGGCATCGCAGCTCCGAGGGTAGCATTATGGTGGGTCTTCGGCGAGCTGATGGTGCTCCGGCTGGCCGGCGCCCGCGGCCAGGCGGCGGCAAGCGGCGGCGCACTGCGGCAGCACGGCTACGGCCATTTGTTCTTCCAATTGACGCTGCCTCTGGTTAATTCAGGTCATCAGGAGGCCATTCGGCTCGACGACAGCAACCGAGCATCACGGCAGCGTCTGCGCGAGTAGCGAGCTCGCGGCGGAGCTCCTGGTGGGTCGGCAATGCCGTACTCAGGGCATCGACTCCGTATCGGGCTCCATAAACCGGGCGGCTAGGTCCAGGGGCTCGAGGCGACGCTCGACGGCCAACCAACGCAAGGCGTGATGGCCGGAGCGGTGCGCGAGGGTCGCGGCACGGCGGCGCTCTAGAGCGCCTCCACACCGGCAAGGCCGCGGGTAGAGTGGTCTCCGGTGGTCGTCTTCTCCATCTAGTGCGCGCACGGGGTGCACCAGGTTATGGCGGGTCCAGATCTTGGGCCTATGGCTTGCAGGGCTCAACGAAGAGGTCGATACGGCGGCTCGCCGCAGCAGGGCGTGACCGCGGCAGCGGCATGGCGGCAAGTCCACCACGGCATCCACCTGACGCCGCGGGCTCCGGTTGGCTTGGCTAGGCGGGTGCGTGCGCTAGTGTGTGCGTGTCCTGGAGCGGAGAGGCTCCGACGCAACGTCGCTCTTGGTGTGAGGCACGACGGCGTCCATGGTGGGTCAGACAAGAAAAGTACGGCGAGCGGGAGTGGCGGCTCACCGAGTCGTGTAGGCGAGCAGAGGCGTGGCGTGGCGGAGTAGCGCGACGGTGAGGCGGTGCAGGTAGCCGATGTCGCGGTACAGCGTGCGGAAGCAGTCCGGTGGCAGCACGTACTCCGGCGAGGTCTCCTTCTCCGGCGGCGGCTCCGGCTCCTCTTCTTTCGTCCTCCTTCCCCCTTCTCCCTTCCTCCAACTCCTCCGTTTGCTGGTGGCTGGTGTCAAGCGTGATGCCGCGAGCGGCGGCGAGGCGTTGGGGAAAACCTAGGCGTCGCGGCTGGGCTTTTATAGGGGATCGGCAGGGGCACCGTGCCGGCGAACGGCTCCTGATCCGATGAGCTCGATCAGGCGTCGTAGAGGGCTCGACGGGTCGCTGTCACCTGCTCTGTGGGCTCCAAGCGTCAGCGAGCGTGGCAATTTGCCTTCGCGGCCAAGGGAAGAGGGGGACAGGGCTGCGGCAGCAGCAGTTGCGCGGGTGCGCGAGAGGAAGATGCCCGCGCCGTGGGCATCTTGTGTGCAGGGGCTGTCGGTCTAGGTGGCTTCCATCCGCGGCATCAGCAGGAATCGACGGCGGGGAAGGCTTGCGTAGTGCTCACGCGGGGCGACAAGGCCTGACAGTCGCGACGTCACGCTAGGGGGACCAGAGGTGGAATATGACAAGCGGGTCCCAAGTGGCAGTGGCTGCGGCGCTGGCTCTCCCGGTCTTTTGCTCGCGGGCCGACGTGGAGTGGGCCGGTATCATATTTTGGGCCGGTTCGCTGCGAGGCCGGGAAAGAGTGGAGGTCCACAGGCCGGCGGCTTGCTTGCTGGGCCAAGCCTGTTAGTCGGGCCAAGGTGAAAAGAAGAGATTGGGAGAAGAGATAGCGGTAAATTTGGTGTAGTGGGCCGAAATGGCTTTCTTTATTTCCATTCCTTTTCTATCATGTTTCCATTTTCTGCTTTCGTTATTTAATCCATAAGCCAAGGTTAAGTAGTGCAACCTTGTTTTATCATGTGTTATGGAGGTCCAAATAGGTCATGGTTTAAGTTAGGGCACATTCCCTTATATTGGGATATTTATTTAATACTTTAAATAAATACTAAATAGCATCACATAAATCCAATAAAAATCAAATCACTCACAAAATTTAAGATGCAAAAATGATGCATGCCTAGATCACAATATGGTCAAGTGGGTGTGATGTAATATTGGTAACCTCATGTAGGTCGCTTTTAAGCAAGACATGTTTACCATTTATGTGATATTGTGGTAGTCCACTAGAGCTTTAGGGTCATGACCTAGGTATTATCCCTATGGCTTAACATAGCTAGTGGTTGGTCATAGATTTTACTAGATAGGATATGATGTTGTCCTAGGGGCTTAGTCACATGTATTACAAGGGAAAGCAAGGTTATACGGGGTCATGACATTAGGATTCATTTATCCAGGGTCCTAATCGATGTGGCTTGAGGGAATGCTAAGATACATGTGCCACGGTTATATTCTAGTCCTTAGCATTTAAACATGGGTGGATTTAGGTAAGGTGTCCTACATGACAAGCAACAACCATGGGTTTGTTTAGAAAAAATTTTGTAGTTGGGATTTTTGTGTTTGGTGAATTTTTCGGGTTGTTACGAGTCCTACCCCCTTATCGAATCTCGTCCCGAGATTTAAGGTGTGTAGTACTACGTGAGTGGTAAAGTGAAGTCTAATCGTCCTCTGACTACTTGTTCCATGTAGCTTGTTGAAGTTACTCCAGTTGGATCTTAGGATTTCCAAAGGAACACTTCGACAATGCTCCGGTAGTTGCACTGGTAGGGAGTGTGGTTGATGTATGGAAGGATCACAAATTAATTTAGACTAGATTAGGTTCTACTTGTTTAAGAGGTGTGCTCTAGGCTCCTGATTTCGATCCAGGGTCTAGTGGGTTATGGGTCTACCACACTTCCGCTGCATTACTTTGATAAGCGTAGATAACCTCCTTGTCTTCTGTCTGGGTAGGCATTCTCTAAACTGAGATGATCATCTAGGCCACATGATGTGGTAAAGTGGAATTGATTGAGATGGGTCGAAAAAGGGCGAGGCTTCTCCTAACCTAATTCTCTAGGGCTTATTGGGCGAAGTGCAAAAAGAACAATTGATATATAAAAAAGGTAAATTGTTGATAAAAGGGTAAACTTGTGTTCATGGTAAACCAATCCTGGTACAAATATGGGGGATCATAATGAACTTGAGGTACTAGATAAAACATCATTGTAGCTTGAATGGTACTAGATAATACATGAGGTAATTACATTCTCCATATCAAGGGGCACTATGTGCTGCTAGGTGGGTAAGCTGAAAGCGGGCAGCTCGTGTAGCACTTCGAATCTTCTTGGCTGAACCTTGAATTGGCTTGAACTAGATCTCAGCGGGTGGAGTGTTGTAGTTCCTCGGGCAGTTGATGACTATGTGACCCGGTTTACCACAACCAAAACAAGTGATAGGCTCACTGCTTGTAGGTGTTGGCACAACGTCCTTTTGGTTGCCAGATCTTGGTGTAGAGTGGTTCGATGCAGGATGTCTAGATATGGGGCGAGTATGAGTATGGCGAGTCTGTGTAGAATGGTCCTGAGCAAGGTGATCCTGAGTGAAAGTGTCCTGAGTAGGGTGAGAGTAGTCAGTGGTGTAGGTACCATCATACCAACTCGAATCTGGTACATCCTCCTTGATGTATCGAGTGCGGTCCGTTGAAGGTGCATCTTCACGGTACCTCTTGCGATCAGAAAAGCGGAATGATTCCTTTAATCTGCGCTTCTTTTCCTTGTATTCCTTGATAGCTTCCATGCGGTCTCTCTCGATCGGATGCATCGTCGATCAAGTTACGTAGAGTGTAACTCTTGACGCCACTAAGGCTCAACTTGATCTTTGAGTTCAGTCCTTTCCTATAGTAGTAAACCTTTTCCTTCTCATCTTTCTTGACTGCAGGGGGTGCATAGCGTAGCAAGCTAGTGAAGCGTGTTGTGTACTCGCATATCTTGTCCTTGCCCATTCTAATGTTGCGGAACTCTTCAGTCTTGGCTTCAAAGACTCCTTCGGGGAATGTGGTGCTCAATGAAAGCTTCCACAAACTCTTCCCGGAGATGTTGGCGGGGGTTCGGTGTGCGCCACGTAGCTATCCCACCAATCGCGTGGAGCACCTGTGAGCTGGTGGGTGGCGGCGTAACACGCTCCTCATCATCGTGCACTTTATCACATTGAGCTTCTTCTCGATCTCCCGAGCCGTCATCGGCTGCGAGAGGTTTGGTCGGTTCGTCATAGGTGGGTGGCACGAGCTTCATAAATCCTTCCAACTTCCGCTGAAAGTCATTGGGTGGATAGCGATTCAGCACGTCCTCGGCAAGAGTCTCCATGAGGTGCGTCTGCTAAGCCATTACTTCAGCCAGAAGGGGTGGCTGATGGTCTCCTCCCGCAACATCACCAGTGGGTGGTGGCGGAGGCGGAGGAAGATCTCTTCCGATAGGGACTCCATCAGGCGAACCACGACCGAAGGGGTTACCATGCTGCAGAGAAGGAGTGCGAGGTCCCACACGTCCACCATGATGAACATGTCCACGTCTACAACCAAGTGCACGACCATGGATGATCGGTGTAGGGGAAGGAGCACTGTGGTTCCTCAGGCGTTCTGAGCGACGGGTCGTCATCTGGGTGCAACGGTCCCAAATATTAGTGCAAGTGATATGACTTTTTAACAATTTAATGTAATAAAGCAATTTAAACAATTTAAAACATTTTAAGCTAGTCCTACACTCAATCAAATATGCAAGAAGAACCATAAAATGCGATAAAATCCAAGCACTCATTACATTGGGTTTAGTTACAAGGCGATATCCTTGGTAGCTATACCAAGAGATTCGTGAGGAAACGTACTACGCGTAGGTATCTCATGGTGGTAGACATTCTACTCTACTCAGGGTATGACTTGTAGCTAAATGGGGTTCATCTTCATTCCTCTACCTACCCCCTTATCATGATGAGCCTTGTCTGTAGAGTGAACTGGAGGAGTAAGGGAACTTTCTTCCAATTTTCCTGTCAGACACTTGGGACTAGGTGTGTTCGGCTTCATCCCATTACCCTATGGCACTGTAGGATGCATCGAGGGCACGGGTTAATAGACGTCAGGAGGCCATGCTCGAGGAGTTTGTACGCATCTTGCGTCACAAATTGAAGAGTTGCATGTGCAGTAAGCTGCACAGCAGTAAGGATAGTGGTTCTCGACACATGAATGGTTTAGACCTTCGCTGTGGCACCTCTTCACTTGGGAGAATATGTAGAGTCACCATGTAGAAAACCTTTAATCCTCTAGGCACTACCCATTTGTGGCACGTCTATCGTTACTTATCTTCAGGGGCACTTGATTCTTGAAGCGCTTCTTGCAGAACTTGGACATATCCATCGTGGTACTCGAGGTAGAAGGGCATGCTCTTCAAGATCGTCATTCATATAGTGGCCCAAGAGCATGGTCGGCAAGTCCAATATAAGGGTAAGCCATGCACAAAATGGTGCAAGGTCGGTAATATAACCGAAAGAAGAGTTGGCTTGTCCTATTCTTTCGTCCAATCCTGAGGGTCTCGTCCTAAGGTCAAGCAAGGAGCTGATACCAACTGAAACATCCTCAATTTTCCACGAAGGGAAAATCTCATGGAATGATATACAACAGTCGATAATCAATTCCATACATCGAATTATAAGTCTAAAGAGTACAATAGAGGGATTTACATAAATAATTACAACGCCACAAGGCGGATACAAGTATCTCTAACATCCGAACAGCTTGAGAAGGCGGAAGTAACACGGAAGCAACTCCAAACTCCAACTTGAGCGCAGGAACGAGACCTTCTAATCCGTTTGACACCTCGAGAAGCGGGGAAAATCTGCACACCGCCGATGTGTGCGAGGCCATGGTCAGCACCGAATGAGCTTTAGTGGAAAAGAGAAAATAAGGGATCTGGCGATCCTATAGTTTGGCTGTGGTTTGCATCCTAGCGCATGCAAAATAGCAACAAGTAGTAATAGTAATAATAATAATAGTCATGTTTAACACATTCCCATTCCCACACACACACATCCCATCCATCCCAAATCCATCTCAAGTCCATCTCAAATCCATCTCAAGTCCATCTCAAATCCATCTCCATATCTCCATCACCTTATCTCACAACACTCACACTCAAGTCGGCAGGCCAACTCCCTCTCGGCCTGTCTCAAAGGCCCGCAGCCACAAACCAAGGCTCATGGCCTGAATACTCTCTCGGGGAAGGTAGAACACTCCTCTCACTAGTCGACAGAAACGTAGGTCACAGAATGGCCATAACCGAGGCCGCGGTATGCGCATAGATCGATTAACTCTGCAGAGTGTGCACACCTGTACCCACCAGATCACCATCATCGGCATGTGCACTTCCTAGGCGACGCCGGACGACCTTCTAACCTGGACAACACCATCCTGCCACCCAGCCCTAGAAAGTGACGGCTTACCGAACACACGGGGCTAGGATCAACGATGAACCGGCTACCCCTCCAATGGTACTGTTGAATAGAATGGTACAGCTCACCACATACCATTCCCCCTCAACTCCAAGCAGCAATGGCATCATCCAGACTAGTCGAACTTCCGTCTCTTGTGGAAGCAAGAGCGAGTGGTGTGTACGAAAAGTCCGTGGTTCCGGTTCTCCCGATGTATCAGTCCGTAGGTAGGACTAAACAGGATATCTTCATACAGGGTTTGAGTTTACCGTGCCACCACAGCACCTCCTTCCCGAGGGCTCTCCACACCGGGAAAATCTCCTTAAGTCACATATCATCTGTCCCGAGGGCTCTCCACAGCGGGGTCTTCTCAAGTCTCATGTACCCGCCACAGGTACCTCTTATCGGGATGCCTAGGATGCACCCCCGGCAAGACATGTCTTGGGCCCGCCCTCAAGACTCGTCGTAGATCCTGTCCAGTCGACTAAACCCTCACCCTCCACGCACCCAAGTCACACGCACAATACCTCCAGATCCTCACCACCAAGTCCACCAAGGCTGGCATCCCAAGCCAGACCATTCCCGGGGTTCACCACCCGCATCACATCACAGATACAATGCGAAGTGGAGTTATAATAATAAGGTGCAAGCAAGCAGAGAGGTAATAATATATAAGTGCGAGCACAAAGCTGGGCGACATGGTAAAGGGTTTCAATCAAGGTAATAATGGCTCAGGCAATAGCATGCATCAATATACTAGCAAAGGAATAAATATAAAGCGCTAGCAATTCTATTTGCAATGTCTAATAGGATTCTCTAAAAGAAGGTGCTTTGCCATGACACTGCGATGTCGAGGTAGTAGTGGTACAAGTCCGACCGTAGTGGTACAAATCCTCCTTCGTCGAATGTAGTCAATCGGTCTCCTCCTCCTAACTTGACTCTGTAATCGAGACATAATAGTCGCGTTAGCGACTCCTATAGGATCCACAAAGAACCAAATGAATATCAAAAAGCTCCAAATGCACTCAAACATAGGCTCATGAGATAAAGCTCGATTTTAGATGAATTTTGATATAAAGATCATCATTTTTGGAGCTCGTATGAATTAGTTATGAATTTCCGAAGTTTACTCAATATTCTGAAAAAGAAAAGGGCCAGATTATTCCCAGGCTGACACGTGTCGTGATCTGGTTCGTCCGAGTGGCAACAGCTGATGACAGGTGGGGTCCATGCGCGTGAGTCACTGACTGGTGGGTCCGGTAAACAGGTCAACGTTGACCAAGTCAACAGTCAACGGTAGTGGGCCCCTATGGGCCGAGCAGGGCCGGATTAGGGCCTGGACATGGGCCGGACGGGCCGGGCTCGGCCCGCCACGTGTCAATCTAGTATGTGTCCACGTCACTCTCTGGGCTCCTATCGGGCTCTGGTCCACGGTTCCATCACAGCGGCTGGCTCATGATGGACCGGGCATTCTTGGTTCGGGGACCATAACGAGGTCCACAATGGACCATGTCCATCCGTGTTCTTTCTCTATTTGGTTTACATGGGCTGGGTCCATGGAAGGTTCACCGGGGGCGCATCGGTTCACGTGTGCTGGTGTGTGGTGGACAGGATGCTGTGGGTCCCGCAGCCAGAGTCACTGGTCTACAAGGACCGAGTTCATCCTCCACACGGCGATCCCATCTTCTTCCCCATCTGCTCTGGCTCAAGATGGACATGGCCGGCGGCGGCTCGGACCTCGCGCGGCGTCACTGTTGGGTCTCAGGCCAAGAAAACGGGCGCATCGGCATCGCAGCTCCGAGGGTAGCATTATGGTGGGTCTTCGGCGAGCTGATGGTGCTCCGGCTGGCCGGCGCCCGCGGCCAGGCGGCGGCAAGCGGCGGCGCACTGCGGCAGCACGGCTACGGCCATTTGTTCTTCCAATTGACGCCGCTCTCCGGGGTTAATTCAGGTCATCAGGAGGCCATTCGGCTCGACGACAGCAACCGAGTATCACGGCAGCGTCTGCGCGAGTAGCGAGCTCGCGGCGGAGCTCCTGGTGGGTCGGCAACGCCGTACTCAGGGCATCGACTCCGTATCGGGCTCCATAAACCGGGCGGCTAGGTCCAGGGGCTCGAGGCGACGCTCGACGGCCAACCAACGCAAGGCGTGATGGCCGGAGCGGTGCGCGAGGGTCGCGGCACGGCGGCGCTCTAGAGCGCCTCCACACCGGCAAGGCCGCGGGTAGAGTGGTCTCCGGTGGTCGTCTTCTCCATCTAGTGCGCGCACGGGGTGCACCGGGTTATGGCGGGTCCAGATCTTGGGCCTATGGCTTGCGGGGCTCAACGAAGAGGTCGATACGGCGGCTCGCCGCAGCGAGGCGTGACCGCGGCGGCGGCATGGCGGCAAGTCCACCACGGCATCCACCTGACGCCGCGGGCTCCGGTTGGCTTGGCTAGGCGGGTGCGTGCGCTAGTGTGTGCGTGTCCTGGAGCGGAGAGGCTCCGACGCAACGTCGCTCTCGGTGCGAGGCACGACGGCGTCCATGGTGGGTCAGACAAGAAAAGTACGGCGAGCGGGAGCGGCGGCTCACCGAGTCGTGTAGGCGAGCAGAGGCGTGGCGTGGCGGAGTAGCGCGACGGTGAGGCGGTGCAGGTAGCCGATGTCGCGGTACAGCGTGCGGAAGCAGTCCGGTGGCAGCACGTACTCCGGCGAGGTCTCCTTCTCCGGCGGCGGCTCCGGCTCCTCTTCTTTCGTCCTCCTTCCCCCTTCTCCCTTCCTCCAACTCCTCCGTTTTTGGCCGGTGGCTGGTGTCAAGCGTGATGCCGCGAGCGGCGGCGAGGCGTTGGGGAAAACCTAGGCGTCGCGGGCTGGGCTTTTATAGGGGATCGGCAGGGGCACTGTGCCGGCGAACGGCTCCTGATCCGATGAGCTCGATCAGGCGTCGTAGAGGGCTCGACGGGTCGCTATCACCTGCTCTGTGGGCTCCAAGCGTCAGCGAGCGTGGCAATTTGCCTTCGCGGCCAAGGGAAGAGGGGACGGGGCTGCGGCGGCAAGATTCGGTTTGAGTGCGCGAGAGGAAGATGCCCACGCCGTGGGCATCTTGTGTGCGAGGGGCTGTCGGTCTAGGTGGCTTCCATCCGCGGCATCGCAGGAATCGACGCGGGGAAGGCTTGCGTAGTGCTCACGCGGGCGACAAGGCCCGACGGTCGCGACGTCACGCTAGGGGGACCCGGAGGTGGAATATGACAAGCGGGTCCCAAGTGGCAGTGGCTGCGGCGCTGGCTCTCCCGGTCTTTTGCTCGCGGGCCGACGTGGAGTGGGCCGGTATCATATTCTGGGCCGGTTCGCTGCGAGGCCGGGAAAGAGTGGAGGTCCACAGGCCGGCGGCTTGCTTGCTGGGCCAAGCCTGTTAGTCGAGCCAAGGTGAAAAGAAGAGATTGGGAGAAGAGATAGCAGGCCGATTCGGGTGTAGTGGGCCGAAATGGCTTTCTTTATTTCCATTCCTTTTCTATCATGTTTCCATTTTACGCTTTCGTTATTTAATCCATAAGCCAAGGTTAAGTAGTGCAACCTTGTTTTATCATGTGTTATGGAGGTCCAAATAGGTCATGGTTTAAGTTAGGGCACATTCCCTTATATTGGGATATTTATTTAGTACTTTAAATAAATACTAAATAGCATCACATAAATCCAATAAAAATCAAATCACTCACAAAATTTAAGATGCAAAAATGATGCATGCCTAGATCACAATATGGTCAAGTGGGTGTGATGTAATATTGGTAACCTCATGTAGGTCGCTTTTAAGCAAGACATGTTTTCCATTTATGTGATATTGTGGTAGTCCACTAGAGCTTTAGGGTCATGACCTAGGTATTATCCCTATGGCTTAACATAGCTAGTGGTTGGTCATAGATTTTACTAGATAGGATATGATGTTGTCCTAGGGGCTTAGTCACATGTATTACAAGGGAAAGCAAGGTTATACAGGGTCATGACATTAGGATTCATTTATCCAGGGTCCTAATCAGATGTGGCTTGAGGGAATGCTAAGATACATGTGCCACGGTTATATTCTAGTCCTTAGCATTTAAACATGGGTGTATTTAGGTAAGGTTTCATACATGACAAGCAACAACCATGGGTTTGTTTAGAAAAAATTTTATAGTTGGGATTTTTGTGTTTGGTGAATTTTTCGGGTTGTTACGGGAATGTCTCTTTTTGAGATGGTCGGGCTTTTGTTTACTTCGCTTGTTTTTATTATTGTTTCGTCACCTCTATTTGGAATAAGTTCTTACCGATCGCTTTCGACTCTTTATTGCTGTTTTTCAGGTTGAAGAGGACGAAAGCACTATGGCTAGCCGTGCTGAGATTCCGTATCCTCGTGATCGATGGATGATGATGACACTAACTCTATCTTGGATTTGGGCTCCTCTCCCGTAGACAAGCGTCCCGCTGCCCCGTCGGAACGAGTCCGAAAAGACTCAAGACTTCGGGAGTGAAGCCCCGTTGTTGCTCCGAATGCCTCAAAAACTCTCACTTGTCGCCCGCGGTGAATGTTGGCCCGCATGGTAAGTCTCGCTTCTTCAAAGAATCCTTGGTTGAGAATATCTTTCGGGGTCACCTTTTCGGACATGGAGAATTGGATTTAGACTCGTGTTCCAATGATTACGGCGAAATGGTTGTTTACTCCGGGACCAGTTCTTCTGGAGAACGTGACCCCGACCGCGGAAGAGCTTATAAGATTTCGAACTCTCTTGGATTTCCCACAGACACTTGCCTGATGGCAAAAGTGAACCACGAGCAGATCGGTATTCTTCTGAACGAGGCGGCGCTGCAGGCAACCGACGAGGCCGCGAACTCGTTCAGAATGCCACAAGTGGAGAATGCTCTTCTGAAGATCAATCATGGCTCCCTTGCTGACGCCGCTACTTCTCTCCTCATCCAGGTGATTTCGGCTTTCGAAAGAAGATTTATGTTACTCCTTTATTTGTTTTTACTCTTGCTTTCGATACTTTACTAAACATGTTTCATATGCTAACTTTTGACCAGGCTGTCATGCTAAATCAAACTCTTGCCAAGAAGGATGAAGCTAAGATTGCTTCTCTTCAAAAGAGAATCTCGGATAGAGATAATCGCATTAGAGAACTGGAGGCGACTGTGGAGAAGATGAAGAAGAATGTTGAAAACGAGAAGAAAAAGACTGCATCTACGATAGCAGAAAAGGATTCGCTTTCGATGAAAGTGGGTGAACTTAACGGATCCTTGTCTGAATTCAAGAAACATGAGCAAGAATATCTGAACGACCTTAGTATTGAAGGGCAGAAAGTTTTTCTTGCCTACAAGAACCTTGTTGAGGGAGTGGGTTCGGAAGTTGACCTGCCTGTAGGCCTATCGCTCATGGACTATATGGGTTGGCTGGCTGGTGAACTTCAGAGCTTTGAGACTGTGCGGAATACCGGTCGCAGTTTTGCTTCTCTGGAGTCCATTAGTGCTTTCGCCCAATGCCTCCGAGAGCATGGCTGCCGCCACGCAGCTGACATGCCTATAAAAGTGCCGAAGGAATACTACAAGAGCGCGGAAGCGAAATCTGATGCGCTCTGTTTTTATGATGTGTTTTGGCTGAAAGGCGGTTGCGATATGGCGCTTATTCGTGCTGCAATTTCGCGTGGCGAGGTTATACTTTGCTGTTTACCTTTCGGCTTATGCTCATTTCTCCTTTCGATGTGCTAACTTTCTTTTTGCAGACACCCGACGAGAAAAAGGCCATTCGCGCTAAGGTTCAAGTATTCCTTGATGCGCGCAACGCTCGTGAGAAGGCGGTGAGCGACGCACGTGAAAAGGCAGCGCATGAAGCGCAAGAGAAAGCGACGCGAAAGTACCGCGCCGTGGGCTCGGCAAAAACCAAGCGTCGAATTCGCTCGCGATCAAACCGCGCGAAGATGCCGCGCTACCAACTCTACTCCAAACCGGCGAACCGCTCCTCCTCAGAACAATTCACCGTAGCTTAACTTAGGGTTTGTGCTTTGGAAAAACAATGTTCAAACTTGATGTGTGCGCTATGTTGCGCGAATGTTGTAAAACTTTCGATGGTCTTGCTGTAACTTAAGTTATTTTCATTTGTCTACTTGAATGTTTGGACAGGTTGATGAGGTTGAATTAGCCGATGCGGTTGAGATTTTTCCGCTCGCTATCTCGAAAGGCGACTTCCATGTTTCTAGCAAATCATGGTATCGCTATCGCCAGCGACATCTGAACAGATCGCTGGGGGTTTTTATGCGCTCGTGGCTAAGACGGAGTCTACGGACTGCCGAACAGATCGTGAACTTTTGGAATCATTGCCCTGAGAGGGACTCTACTTCTGGTGAAGGACCTTCAGGATCCAAGTTTGCCAGAAGCGGTTCAAAAATTCCAAAAGCTGAACCTTTCGATGACATTCCCTTAGAGCGTTCTCATTATAGCTATATTCCTGTGACCCCTAACATTGCCGAAGGGTTCTTGAAGGTGCCCAAGGATGAGCCATTTTGAATGTAAATGTGTTTGTAAATGGCGATAGTGTGATTTTATTAATAAGATCTTTTGTATTTCGAAATTGCATCAAATGTGTCGTTTTTAAGTTCTTTTGATCGAGACCCTTTACTCGGGAATTCCGAAAACGCCGCCCCCATTTTTGAGTTAAGGGCGAGCAAGTTTGCCACTTTGTGCTTTAGGAAAATCCCTCAGTTCTTAAAATCATCGAAAACGCCGCCCCCCTTTTTTATAGCTGAGGGGTTTAACGAAATTGCTGACACACATTCGACGCCGAATTTGATAAACGGAGAAATAACGATGATCTTATTATATCTGAATGTCTTTGTTATAGTTTTGTCATTAGCATTTTTGCTAACATAGCAATAGTAGACCAATTGCTACTGTAATGAGGCAGGTCACTCCAACTAAGAGGCTTAGAGGCCCTAAAGTCGAAACTTGTTGCTTTCGTCGTCATCGATAATGAAGAGAGCTAATACTATAAATAAGATGGAAAAAGCTCTCAAAATTGCACCAAAGGGATGAAGATACTCCAGATACGGACTTGCTTAAACAATTTATAAGGAGTTGGATTTATCTGGAGGCTCGAGCTTCGACCTCTACCCAACTTCTGGGTTGAAGTTCCGACTGCCTTTTCCTCCGGCCTCTCATTCCTAATTCTAGCAAAAACTAACTGCTATTTTTCCAGGAGAATGGCTAGTCATTATGAGAGAAGAAAACACCACAACTTTAGTGATCACCTTTGGTCGCTTAGCTTATATAGGCTTTTAAAGTATTGATGAATGCGTTGCCTGAACAAAAAGGGTGATGAGTGTATCCGGTATTAATAAAGTCTGAAATGAGTCAATGGTTATCACAATACACTGAAATTTATTCCATAGTACTATCGTATCTTTTTGTATTGAAGTGTACGATTGCCTCTGCTTAAATGATGTCTAACGCATTGTCGAAATTCGTCAGCCTTGATTGCTATAAAGCTGTTTGGATTTGATCAGATGCGCTTTCACATCTTTTTTGTTGAATGCAAAGGTTAATGTTGTCTGATCTTTTGTTAGAATTTATGATGCCTGGATGCCATAAAGATGAAAAACTCTGATTGGCAGAGCTATCGCATCTTTCGCCTTGAATGGTGTGATTGCAATTATTACTGCTTTAGAAACGACGCGGCCCTATAAATAGCTTACATGGTTCCATCCCTTTCCTCATCTCATTGTAGGCTAGAACTACCTTCTTGTTCTTTTCGATTGAATTTTTAGCTTTTGATTCATATTCATTCGTGTTACTATCCGAGTTCTTTGCTCAATATGAACACGAGTGAATTGATTCAAAAGCTAAACTTTCGATTGACAAATTGTCTGTTTCACTTGGGTTTTTTGTAGACAAATTGCGGTTGTGCTTTTGGTTTCTTGGCGGGGGACTTCTTCCTTGCTGAATTGTTGGGAAGAAGACCCATCCAAGGAACCTAAAGTTCAACCTCACCAGTGAGAGATCCTGCCCTGCCTTCTTTTAGTTACGAATGATTTGATTTTTTGGTTTTTGTGCTTCTTCATCCTCTCTGCCTAATCTATGGTTGGCGAGGATAAAGAATCTCAAAAACTAAAAGATTAAATTTAGACACTTTAGCCGATGCTTTCCATCGATTGAATGATATTGTGAACGTCCAGATTGATTGTTAGAATTTCGTAGGTCAGTGATGCTTGAGCTCAGGGTAGCTGATGTTTCGCTTATTGAACTCAACCATGCCTGACTTTGAAATTTTAACATTAAACATTCTGAAGTATAGGCTTGTTATGAGCCTTCGTAGTGTTCAGATTGATTATTAGGATTTCTTAGGTCAGTGATGCTTGAGCTCAGGGTAGCTGAAGTTCCGCTTATTGAACTCAAGCATGCCTGCCTTCGAAATTTTAACATTAGCCTATCTGAAGTGCAGATTTGTTATGAGCTTTCGGACTTGCTCGATTTTTCGAAGATAAGTTCCTTTAGCCATTTTCGGCTTTAGCTCGTTTTTGAGCTGTTAGAATTGCTCGATTTTCTCGAAGCTAAGCCCCTCGGCCATTTTCGGCTTTAGTCATTTTTGGCTTTAGCTCTTTTTTGAGTGTTAGACTTGCTCTAATTTTCTCGAAGCTAAGCCCCTTAGCCATTTTTGGCTTTAGCCATTTTCGGCTTTAGCTCTTTTTTGAGCGTTAGACTTGCTCGATTTTCATAGAAGCTAAGCCCCTTAGCCATTTTCGGCTTTAGCCATTTTCGGCTTTAGCTCTTTTTTTTTGAGCCGTTAAACCGTTGCAAGAAATGTAGGTTGTTTACAACCTTACCTTAACGACTTCTGCGTTTCGTCGAATATGCGAGGTGTTTGCACCTTGTTTTCGACCCTGACAGGGAAACTGATGCGCTTTTCTTCTGGGGAAAATGTAGTAGTAGGGAAAAGAAAAGGGTACAAAGGACTGCCTCATTAAAAAACCTCACACCTTTTGCAAGGCTTCCCCAGTGAGGAAAAAGAGTGCAAGTCCCCAGATTAATGTCTATTGAAATGAGAAAGGCGAAAAAGTAAAATTACATCTCTGTTTTGATTTCTATGGATAAAAACGGTGATCAGATGTGTGTCGATTCGACGCCTTCTTCATTGATTAACCTGAAAGCTCCTTCTTTGACCATAGTTGAGACGATATATAGCCCGTACCACTGTGACTGTAGCTTCCCCTGCTTGTTTAACCATGTCTCCTGGACTGATGTCCTTTCGTAGCACTTTCTTATCTCTCCAGCTTTTTGTTTCTTGATGTTATTTGTCTAAATTTTCAGCTGCCTCTAGCTTTGTTTGTTACGAAGTTTCGATGTCACCAAATCTTTGAATTGGGTTGGTTGCTGCAATTTCAGTTCTAAATGAGCCAAGCTTCATTTCTTCGGGTGTGATTGCTTCTTCTCCATATAGCGATCGAAATGGAGTGAAATTTGTTGCCCTGGTTTTTGAGATATTATGGCCCCATACGGAAGTTGTTAATTCCTGTGCCCATTTGCCCTTCTTCTCTTCTGTCAATATTTTTGATAATGAAGTGAATATTTTAGCATTTGTTCTTTCGACTGCTCCATTTGATTGTGGATGATTGACCGAAGTGAAAGCTAGTTTTATGTTTAACTCTTTGCAAAAGCTTTTGTATTCTACACAGTCGAACTGTTTGCCATTGTCAACCGTAATATAAGCCGGTACTCCGAAGCGACATATGATTCGTTGCCAAGTAAAGTTGATTAATGTTTTTGACGTGATCTTCGCCAGAGCTTTCGCCTCAATCCACTTGGTGAAGTATTCCAAAGCGACTGCGGCGAACTTCAGGTTTCCTGGAGCTTGCGGAAGAGGACACACAATGTCTATTCCCCATCTTTGCAATGGCCAAGTTGGAATGATCAAACTTGTTAAATTTGCTGGAGCTTTTTGATTTTTTGCGAACCTTTGGCAAGCTTCATATCTTCGAACAATTTATTTTGCGTCTTTCGCTGCTATTGGCCAGTAGAAACCCTGCCTCATTGCTCTATGAGCTATCTCGTGTGGACCTCTGTGTGCACCGCACATGCCTGAATGCATTTCAGCTAACAACTTCTCCCCTTCCTCTTTGCTGATGCACTTTAGAAGCGGCGCAACTACGCCTTCCTTGTACAGTTCTTCTCCGATGATTGTGTACTGTTTTGTTCTAGATCTCATTCGCTGGTATTCTTTTTTGTCCTCTGGCTCGTATGTCTCTTTAAGAAAGGCTACAATTGGTGCTCGCTAGTCTTCGCATGTTATCACGTGTATTGCTCTTGGATTCTCTTCTTCTTCCGCTACCGCCTTTAAGGTTAATGTTTGGTAAAAAACATCTGGAGGTAGAGGTATGTTCTGCGCTGTAGCTTTCGCTAACTCATCAGCTTCAGAATTTTCTGATCTTGGGATATGCTTCAAAGTGAACCCAGAAAAGTGCTTCTCCATTCTTCTAACTGCTGCCAGATATCTTGCCAGTTCTCTTTCTTTTTCGTGTATTCTTTTTTGACGTGTCCGACTATTACTTTTGAATCTGATTTCACGATGCATCTGCGTATGCCGAGAGCTCTCAGCTTTCGCAAACCCAGTAGCACTGCTTCATATTCCGCTGTGTTGTTTGTTGTTTGGAATTCTAATCTTGCTGCATGTCTCAGCCTTGGTCCTGCTGGAGGTATCAATATAGTTGCGATTTCGGCGCCTGAATTACACCATGCTCCATCACAGAAGATTGTCCATATCGGTTCCTCAAACCTGATTGTTATGTCGAAAGCTCCGGGGTCCAATCTGCTATGAAGTCGGCAATCACTTGTGATTTGATTGTGGACCCGTGTGTGAAATCTACTATGTACCGATTTAGTTCTCGTTTGCCCATTTTCCAATTCTTCCGATTGCTTCGGTGTTGCGAAAGAGTGCTTCTAATGGTTGTGCCGAAGTAACAAATATGTGATGTTGTTGAAAGTAATGCTTCAGCTTTCGCGAGGCCATCAAGCCTTTGTGTAGGCTATTTTTCAAGTTCTCGTATAATTCGTCTTTGCTCGACAAAGCTTCGGATACATAGTAGATTGGGAATTGTTGAATCTTTCCTTCACTTTCTCTTTCTACTACTAGTATCGCACTTACGTAGTATGAGATGATGCCGAGATATAGGAGTAAATCTGCTTTCATTTGTTGGTCCGTTTAATGTCGAAGTCGATGAGATAATGCTTCAGATTTTCAAAAGCCTTGTTGTTGTCGGTCCCCAATCGAAATGATCTCGCTTGTTTGAGAATTCTCGAAGAAGGGTAAGCCCTTTTTTCGCAGATCTTGCTATAAATCTCGCTTAGTGATGCCATGCGTCCTACAAGCTTCGTACTTCTTTCTTGGTTGATGGTGGTTTCATGTTAACTACGGTGCTATCTTTTCGGGATTAGCATCTATCCCTTTTGTCGACACCATATACCCAAGAATTCTGCCTTCTTTGACACCGAATGCACATTTCTCCGGGTTGAGCTTTAGTCCGCTCTTCTTTAGATTGGCGAAAGTTTCCTTTAAATCTTCAACATGTGTTTCCTTTTTATCACTCTTGACCACGATGTCGTCGATGTAGTTGACCAAGTTTCGACCTTTTTGATCGTCGAAGACTTTGTCTCGCCATTCGGCAAAAGTTGGTCCCGCATTACGCGAGACCTTCCGGCATTCTTCAAAACAAGACGTTCCGCTCGGGGTGATAAACTGGTTTTTTCCTCATCATCTTTGTTTAGCCAAATTTGATGATAGCGAGAAAGCAGATCTAGCAAGCTCATTCTCTCACGGCCGGCCGCGATATCGACAAGCTTGTCTATTCTTGGTAGAGGATATGGATCTTTCGGACACGCTTTGTTTAGGTTTGTGAAATCGATGCACATTCTCCATTTTTTGTTTTTCTTTTGAACCATTACAACATTTGCTAGCCATTCCGGATATTGGACTTCCCTGATGACTTGAGCTTGTGACAACCTGTCCACTTCTGCTCTCGCGGCTTCTGCTCTTTCATCTGAAATCTTCCGCAGCTTCTGCTTCCTTGGTCTTATTGCTTTAGATACATTTAGGTTGATTTGGGCAAGTTCTCTCGTCCACTCCACGAGATCGCTAGCCGACTGGCGAATACTTCTTTGTTTTTGTTTAGGAATTTGATGAGCTCGCCTTCTCCCGTTGTTCAAGATCCTTTCCGATGTGTACGTATTGGTTGGGAGTGTATTTCGATAGTGACACTCTCTCGCTTTCTTCATTTTGTTTAGCTCTTGCTTTCTCCCTTTTCTCTGTATTTTTGTCATCATCTTCGCTTTCGTCTTCCTTCTGTTTTGTTTCTTTGACTTCATTGATCATGCTATTACCTGGAATAGGTTTCCCTTCAATCTTTCTTGCAGCTTCTTGATCGCCGAATAAGGTTATTACTCCGAAAGGTGAAGGAACTTTCATGCATAAGAAACTCTGCTTTATTACTGCATCAAACTTGTTTATGAATCCTCTGCCGAATACGGCAGTGTATGGATACGGCATGTCTACAATATCGAGAGTGATATTCTCAGCCCTGGCCTTTTGATCTTGTGCGAGGGCTACTTTCAAGTTTATCTTTCCGATTGCATTTATCCTTGAGCCTCCGAAACCGAAAAGCGAGTTGCCTGCTGAGTCTAAAGTTCTTCTGTCAAGACCCATTTGCTCGAATGCTTTGGAAAAAAGGATGTCTGCTGAACTACCATTGTCTGTCAGAATATTGTGTAAGGTGAAACCATTGACATTTGCAGTAGCGACAAATGCATCATGATGCGAATAATCTCTGACTTTGAAATCCTCTTCGGTGAAAGTGATGGATCCTTCTTTCATATTCCTTCCTTGCTCTTTTGCTTTCGTGCTCCAAATTGGATCCTCATGTGATGGCATAAATGTGGCCTTGTGACGGTAACACTGCATTTACCATGTGGGTTTCTTGATTATTTTCCTACTGAGCTTGTGGATTTTGTGCCGGAAGCTGATGATCTTGTACTGCTGGTGAAGAGACTACTGCTGACGTAGCTTGAGTCTACGAAAGTTGAACTATTGGATTTTGAACTGGGTAGGGCCAGGTGTATGCCGGTTGACGATACGCGATTTGTTGAGGATACTGCTGATATTGAGCCTGATAGGCGTGTTGGTATGCCATGTGATTTTGATTTGAAGTACAACTTTGCTCTCGTCCCGTGTTGTGAAACACATGTTTGGGATTTTCTCTCTGAGGAATTGCGTCATCTTTCTCCTTCTGCTCTTTCGCTAGCTTGGTGTATATGCAATCTCTTGTAAAGTGATTTTTGTCTTCTCCACAAATGACACAATATGGGATTCTTTGACCTCCTCCTCGTCCTCTTCCTCTTCCGCGAGGTGGACGACCGCCTCTGTTGCCTTGGAAATTCTCTCTATTGTTGTTATGATATGGTGCTGGCTCATGATTCGAAATGATCTTCTGATCCGGCGGTTGCTATTGAAGATTGTTTACTTGACGATAATTCTAGTTGTTTCTCTGATTGTAAGGTTGCCTTACTGGTTGACCTTGCCTTTGGTTGTTTTGGTTTAGGTTGGTTCTCGCTGCCTTGCGCTTTCGAAGGTCGTCTTCTGATCTTGCAAACTTTCGCATTTCTTCGAACAGCTGCGTCACTGTTTTTGGTGTTTCTCTTATCAAGTGATAGGTGCACGGGCCGATCTGCAAACCTTGTATTGCTGCGGCGATGACTCGTAGCATTTGGTACTTGCACTTGGTACTTGCATTCGTAGCCGAATCAGTTTGTCTAGATATGATGACAATAGCTCTCCATCCTCTTGCTTGCATGTCATTAGATCTCTGGTTGTTTTCTTTTCTGTTTTAAATCCTTGGAAGGTCGAATGAATTTCTTCCTTGAGTTCCCCCAGGTTCGGATTGACAATGGCCTTAAAGATGTATACCATTCATAAGCTACATCCTCCGCCGCCATAATGAATGATTTTGCTAAAGTGGTGGAATCTCCTCTGGACGAATGTACTGCCGCTTCGTAACTAGCCAGAAACTTCCGAGGATTTGATTTCCCGTTGAAAGGTGGTAGCTTTGGCTTGTAATTTGCTGGCCATGGGTGCCTTTGTAACTCCGGCGAAAGTGGAGAAGTTGGGCTAAAGTGATTTGTTCCAGTGGCCTTAGCTGAATATTTTCTAGAAAGAAATTTGGTGGCATTTGGGGTGCCTGAAGCTGAGCTGCCTGAAGCTGCTCTATCTCTCTTTGAAGAGCTATCCTCCTTGCTTCCGCTTCTTGTACTTGTTGTTGAGTTTGAGCTTCTCTATTTTTGGCGGCGACGTATCGCGCTAGCTGATCACGTTGCTGCTGGAGAGTTCTGACTTCCCCTTGACTTTCGCTGAGCTGCTTCAACAGTCTGGCATGATCGTTCACCTGAATGTCCTCTTGCGTGAGTTGTTCGTCTTGTTGATCTTCCGGTTCTTCTTGGTTGTGATTTTCGTCTTCGGATGTCGTTTCCATGAGTGGCACTATCTCTCTTGCAAGATCTGGCACTGGAACTTCTGCTCCGGCTGAAGTACCAGCATCCGGCTGTTGTCCTGATTGTATTGCGGAAGGTGAAACAGTAGCGGTGGCTTCTCCTGCTGCCTTCGATGCCTTCTGTCTTCCCTTCGGTGGCATGGTCGTGTCGAGCAACAACCACAGGTGGGCGCCAATGTTGGTGTTCGCTCCAACGACCGAACACCAGCGAGAGTAGACCGAAAGCTAGAATGAATGTAAAGGTGAAAGTAAACAACGAATGCTTACAGCGAAATGAAACAAACAGCTTTATTCCATTCTAGCATCGGTCCGTTTACAAGGTGCCCCTGGGGGTCTATTTATAGTAGTCCGTAGACTTTACATGACCAAAATACCCCCGACTCACACCTACTAGACTTGCTCCAATGGAGGGTAGAACTGTCTTTCATCCTTCAAACCAGCTTCTGCGGCCTCCTCTCATGGCCCAGATTGGCCCAAGCTGACCCACGAAACTCGGCCCACCATTTGTCCGTCGTGCTGGGGGGTCCACCTGTCTCAAATCAGAGATGAAAAACCATAGCTGAACGAAATGACAATCGAATCGCACAGGAAAAACCCTTGGGCAAAAAAGAAGGCGAAAGCTGTAACCCGCTTTCGCCTCCACTCTTGTCCCGACCCGAGAGATGCAGCTTGATGGAAGGAACATCGAAAGTGGCCTCACACTTTCGCCTTTGCTCTTGACTCAATCGCAAAAACACAGTTGTCGAAAGAAATGGCGAAAGTGACAAAGCACTTTCGCCTTTCTCCTTGTTCGCGGCAACGGCCGATAGTGAGGGCAAAAGCTACTTCCTGCTTTCGCCTCCTCTTCCACTTAGTCACGCAGGATGAGTCGGAAGAAACAGCGAAAGTGATGACTCACTCTCGCCATTACTTCCGATTAGTCTGCCTAGACCGAGTCCGGAAGTGAAGTCAAAAACGACAAACCACTTTCGACTTCATTTCCGACTTTTGTCGCCCTGCAAGAACTGTGAAAGCTGCTACAGCCTTTCGCCTTTACTTTCGGCGGCGTTTAGGGCCGGAGGGGCGGATCACTTCCGAGCATGCCCCAACACCCTACATTCTTTCCTAGAGTCATTGAACGCACCTTTGCAATCCTCAAGCATGACCCATAGTTCTTCTTTTGTGGTCTCATCATCATTATCACTCTCATCATCACTATCGGGTGGAGGTTGTACCTTAGTGGCCTTGGCCATGAAGCAAGATGATGGAGCACCAAATAGAGAAAGCTTCTCTTGAATGGCAATGCTTGCGTGCCCCTTCTTCTTCTTCTTCTTGGAATTATCATCATCATCACTTGAAGAAGATGAATCACTCTCCCAAGTTGCCACATGAGATTCACCCTTCTTCTTCTTGTGGGAGGAGTCATTCTTCTCCTCATTCTTCTTCTCTTGCTTCTTCCTCTCCTTCTTCATGGCATCTTCATCATCACTTGAATAGGGACACTTGGCAATGAGATGATCCTTGCTATTGCACCGGATGATCACTTGACTTGGGTGAGCTTCTCTTGCCCTTGGACCGGTACCCCTTCTTCATGAGCTTCCCCATTCTCTTCACAAGGAGTGCCATTTGTTCACTCACTTCTTCTTCTTGTCCACTAGAGCTAGAGCATGGCTCATCTTCACTTGAAGACTCTTCCTTCTTCTTTTTGTCCTTGCTCTTGGATGATTTGGCCTTGAATGCCACACTCTTCTTGTCATCATCCTTCTTCTCACTTTCCTTCTTCTTCTTCTTCTTCTTCACCAACTCTTCCTTCTCATGATCTTCTCTAAACTCATCATCGGCCATGACTTCTTGAAGGACTTGGTTGGGTGTAGGCTTCTCCCTCATGGTTGTTTTCACCATGACGGTCTTCAACATGTCAAATCTCTTGGGGAGGCACCTCATGAACTTGGTGGAGAATTGTGTATCTTTGATCTCTTCTCCAAGTCCCTTAAGCTCATTGACAATGACTTGGAGCCTATGGAACATCTCCGGCACACTCTCATCTTCCTTCATTGAGAAGCTTGCAAACTTCTCTTGCAACATGTAGGCTCTTGCGATCTTCACACTTTCGGTGCCCTCATAAGCTTCTTCTAGCTTCTTCCATATGTCATGTGCCACCTCAAGATTCTTGATGAGCTCAAAAGCTTTATCATCAAGTGCCTCATGGAAAGCACTCACGGCAACATCATTTGCTTGTTGCTTCTTCGCTTCGGCCGGTGTTGGCACCGCACCCTCAACAAGCTCAAACTTTGTTACCACCACTTTCCACACCTCAAGGTTGATTGACTTAAGATGACTCTTCATCTTGAGCTTCCATTTGGCATAGTCATCGCCACGAAATGATGGTGCCTTCTTGGTGTTGTTGATATGCAAAACCAATGACATTGCTTCACCGTGGGATGTTAATCCAACTCAAACAAACGGTGCTCGGCTCCGATACCACGTGAAAGGTCATAATGGCTAGAGGGGGGGTGAATAGCCTAATAAAATTTCTAGCAAAACACTAGACCACAATTTAGATAGCAAGGCGGCAAATGTGCAAAGCTAAAGCTTCGACTACTCTATGCAAGCCGTCCTAAACAAAGCTAGGCTACTCAATCCAATTGCACAACAACCACGGTGATCAAACTACACAATGATGGTTCACCGAAACCGAACAAGCAATTCTACCCACGGGATTTAAACTACACAAAGAGTGGTTCCCGACCGACCACAACAAGCAATTCTAACCCACGCGGTTTTAGTCTACACAAGTAGAGGTACGCGGCCAACCTCACAAGCAATTCTACTTTGTGAAAATGTAATGAGAGGATGGAGGTTTATACCGCCGCGAAGAGTAGAAGATTGCCAATCACTGGTGTAGAAGCCAATCGCCTAGAGAGCTCAAGCACACGCACAAAGGAGGTCGAAGCCTCGGCAATCACGAATCAACACAATGATTTTTACCGAGGTTCACTTGCTTCCCAGCAAGCTACTCCTCGTTGTGGCGATACACTTGCTTGGTGAGTTGCCCGCTCAATTGGCTCGGTGCCAAAGACCCCAATGGGAAGCCACAATCTCCACACAAGACAAGGATCCACAAGCCACGAGCAATCCACTAGAGTATCCTTTCGCGAACTCCCGCGGGGAAGGATCAAGAACCCCTCACAAGAACCCGGTGTGGCCTCGAACAATCACCAAGTCGAGCTCAACCACCACCCGCTGCTCCAAACCATCTACGGTGATGGGAATCACCGAAGAGTAACAAGAATCCGCAGCTCACTCGATGAACAAGTGCCTCTAGATGCAACTCTCAATGCAAATCACTTGTTCTCGCTCAAATCTCTCTCAAGAATGATCAACCTATCCAAGAGATGAGTGGGGAGGAGTGTCTCTAGCTCAAAGTGTGCTCAAGAGTGTTAGAATGGGCAAGAGAAGCCTCCCATGGCCGGCCATCCGATATTTATAGAGCCTCCAACAAAATAGGTGACCGTTGCCAATTCGAAGTGCTGATGACGCCAGCGTCCGGCGCGCTCCGCTCGGCGTCCGTCGCGCTCCCCTCGGCGTCTGTCGCCCACGTCCGCCGAGGCGTTGAGCTTCTGGACTTTCTGGAGTGTGTCCGTCAGTGCCTCCCTGCATCCGGCGCTCAGCAACACTCGCGTCCGGCGCCGTGATGAAGCCAGCCCTGCCGTGCCTCGACTTGTCTTACGCCACATGTCGCGCAATCGCACACCGGACGCCGGAGTTGTGCCGTACCGCGTCCGTCGGAGAGACGACAGACGCGTCCGCCGCCGTTGAGAAGCCGGAGCCTGCACTTGCGCCGAGACCGCCGGACGCCACACCGCCGCATCCGGCGCCGGCCGTCGGCTGCGTCCGGCACTGCGCTAGAAATACTTCATCATTTCATGCGCCGTTTTTGCTCCAACTTGATCCAAACCAATTCTCTTGCCTTGTACACCAACTCCACCGTGCGTAGATAAAATCTCAAGCACTGGAGTTAGCATTTCACACATGAAATGTCGCGCAAGAGTTAGCCCTCTAGTTAGTCTCTCATGCATCATGCAAAGTCGCAACTAGAGGCACTTAGGACCGCGAGTGAACCGAGGAAACCCCCCCTGATAGTCGGTTATCGATCCTAAATGTGGTCACACTCGCTAAGTGTCTTGACCACCAAACCAGAAAGCCCTATCAAGTATACCTTCGCCTTGATCTCCATGGGCCTCCGTCGGAGTTCGATCATGCCACAAGTCCACCTTGTCCATCGTCATGATCACCATGCTCCATCATCCACCGTCACGTTGCTATGTGTCTAACCACACTTAGAGCAAAGCATTAGCAACGTTTGAGTGTCATTAATTACCAAAACCAAACTAGAGCTTTCAGACGTTGCTAGTTGTAGTAATGACGCTAAGAAATGCCAACAAGAATTTCTGGCACCGTTGCCGGGGACAGACTTTATGTCTGTTTTTGGGGATTGCGCTAAGAAATGCCAACAAGCATTTCTGGCGCCGTTGCCGGGGACAGACTTTATGTCTGTTTTTGGTGATTGCACTAAGAAATGCCAACAGTTGTATCATAAACCATAGAAGTAATTCATGTTGGAGATAATTCAAGCTATGTTCACCCTAGCCTTGTTTGAGGAAAAGTTGGTTGAGTGATCTTGAATAAAAAAACATTTGGTTATCTTGTTCACCTTTGCATTGCCTCACCACTATTGGATGATTCTTATTTATATCTTTTCATGCCTCCAATTCTTTTGTTATATGTTTTGGTTTGAAAGTGTTGGTTATGCACCTTTTAAATTAAACATGGTGCTTAGTTTGAAGTTCGGATGTAAAATCATGCTTCCATAGGCTCTTTAATTTAAGCATGTTGCTTAGATTAAGTTGCCTCCCTAGATCACATTAGACATGTTGTCTAGTTTGATCTTTGAACCAAAGCTACTACTATAGATTTTGGTTGATCATGTGGACTAACCCCCGCAGAAATTATCAACTCCATGTGGGTAAGTCTTTGAGACAACAATAGAGATGAATTTTTGTTTGGTGAACCAAAAAAAAAAGATATAACTTAATAATAATAAAAATAATAAAATAAATCTTTCAACCCCAAGTCTCTTGTCCTGTTATCTCGATGTCACCACAAGACAAGCTTGGGGGAGGGAGCTTCTAGGCATGCTCAAAGGAGGCCATGTATCGAGAATCGGGCCATATCATGCATTCAAAGCTAATGATAAGTCGGGATCAAGCTTGGGGAGGACCCCGTAAAAGGTAAGCGATATCTCAAATTTCTTTGAATAAATTGATTATGAGATATGATAAAAAATATTTTTTACTCTATAGATATGTGTTATAAGAATATTTTGTTCTACCCTTGTTGAGATGATGAATAGTTGCTCTGTTTCATGTTTCACTTTTGCCTAGTTCATAATCGAGCTTTCTCTAAGGTTTGGGTTCTTCGGCTAATCATGTCTCATCCTAAAAACTGGAGCTAATGGGTTGCATATGCCTAATCTTGTCTAAGTTATTGCTCGGTATGATATAGTGCCATAGACACCACTATGACTTTGCTCTGAGTGAAACTTGACATTCGAAGATTTTTATTTCAAAAAAATGATCAAAACAAAAGGTCCTCGATGATTTGAAATACCCACCAAGGCCATATGACATTGTTGGTAAATCTTACGCAGTTACCAGAAATAGATAAATATTCTAGTTCCCCGGCAATGGCGTCAGAAATGCCTGTTGACACTTCTTAGCGCACACTGACTAGAGTAAGGATAAATACGACTGGCGTCTGGTAGCTATGCCTCGCAAACCCGAACTACTACCGAGAGCGGGTGTCACAATTCCTCCTCCGGCAATAGCCTAAGAATGCTAAGCAAAGCTAAATTCTAGTGACGACATAAGACCGACCAAGGGTAACTCGCAGCGTACAGGTATTTGTAGCACTTCGACCGGGTGAGTATTCTGGTATCGTTATTTGTAGTTCGCTCACGGGAAGCGGATTAAGACTAGCAAATGGGGGATGGATATCCGTGGTGGTTCTACCCAATCTAAACCATCGGTGTTGAATGAAGGGTAGGTGTTCGTAAAAGATATGAGTGATAAACTAAGGGTAACTAGTAGGTTGCTAGCTAGGTGGGAGGACAACGAGTGAGTATGGACTCCTATGTATCTAACTATACTTCTGTGTTCTAATGCTACTAATGTAACGACTTAACTAAACTAATGCCTAGACAATCTGTGTGATAGGGGAAGTCGACTGACAAGCAGAAGGGTTCATCTCCTACTCCAGCGGACCTTTGGCTTATGGTCGCCCTACAGACCTAAGAGCATCTCCAAGGGCCTTTGCAAATGAGTTTTGCATTTGTTGTTGTTTGCAAAGTCTCAAACCAAAATGCAAAGTCTAAAATTAGGCCAACTCCAAGTGACTTTGCATTTGGACTTGGCAATTACCCAATTTAGTGGACCCACTTGCATGCAAAGTCCTGCGCGCTAATTCCTTTCACAAATGCGTTTGCAAAGCGAGAGAGACTACGCATAAATGCAAAACCAAGCCTCTCAAATGCAAAGTTTGCACAAATGCAAAAGTCATATGCAAAACCGTTGGAGCCCTCTTTTTAAGGTTTTTTGTAAATTCTCAAATGCAAAACTCATTTGGAGAGGCCCTTGGAGATGCTCTAACCCTGACGCAAATACAACCTAAAGGAGGTGGAGTCCTATCATGATTCGCCGTTCCCGCTAATATACGTCGGATAGTGAATGGATATACCAATCAACGATAGGTGGCATCCACTATTAAGCACTAGCCTAAGCACCTCGCTCAATCTAGTCTTAAGACTCCGGCTACCACATAAGTAACCTCGGCCCCGGTTGGCGAGTGAAACACACAAAGGATCTAGACACTAAACTAGCTAAGACTCTACACTAAAAGGACTAAAGCACAACACTACTACACTAGTATAGCAGTGCACTAAGTAAATACTTAAAGTAAAGTACTCAAAGTAAAGACTTAATAAAATAAAGCAAGACTATATTAAAATAAAGAAAGTACTAAAAGATTAAAGGTACAAGAGCTATACCAGATTCTCCAGAAGACGACTCCAGAGACCCGAGCTTCGCTCGACTCGACTCTAACTCCCACTCTAGACAAGACTACACTACTCTTGATCTCCCAAGATAGCTTGAGCTTGGGAACACTATTGTGGACTACATGGGGACACTTTAGAATGAACGACTAGGGGGGTATTTATAGTGGAGGTGGATGTTGGCGGTCCTTATCGACACATTTTAACCGCCAACTTAAGATAGAAAAGGGAGAATTACATGTTCTTATACGCATATACTTGTGCTATTAACCGAATTCCACTTGTACCTGGAGTTTAGCAACGTTTACAGGAAAGACACCAAGTACAAGGGATTTTACAGAGAAAAGGCGCTTTCCGGCAAAGCGTAAAAGAGGCACAAGGAGGAGACAGGCCCAACCAGAGCAGAAATGGGCCAAAACACCACACCACGTCGACACATCTGACAGGAGAGGCCCACCGGCCAAGGTCGGTTGGGGGGAGGCACCAACCTGGCGCGCTTGCGCCAGGGGCGCGCTCGCGCCCCCGGCTGACAGTGGGCCCGCTTCCGGAGGCGGTTCCATCAATGCAAAGGAGGGCGGTGCGCAGGTGTTCCTTCCATGTATAGCTCCAAACCGACCCGCTCAACATATAAAAGGGGAGATTCAAGCCATTTCACAACACACATTCATTTGAGCCATTCTCCTCTACTCTTGTTCTCTAGCCTAGTCTAGTAGCTTAGGAGCTAGGTTGAGCTATCAAGGAGGGCTTATCTCCTAGGAAGAGGATTCATCACTTGGTAATATACTATGGAGTGTTCTTCCTACTTCAAGTTCTTACTCTTATTATGTAGCTTTGTTCATGAACTAGAGTATAGTTGCGTTCTTGCTAAACCTGATTCATATGAACTAGACCAAAGTTCCTATGATCATTTCTTAGCATGTTCTTCGTTGTTCTTCGTTGTTCATATGCTTTATAGGATTAGAGGTCCTGATGAGAATGGAGTAACGGTTCGTCGTTCCTTCGGGTTTGCCTACGTTCTAGCTCGTCCATCCGTAGGGTGGGAGTCCGCGGGGGATGTAGGTAGTTCTCGAATATGCGGGCGTGGTGTCCGGATACGAGAGAGCCTTCGGATATGACGACATGCCACGGTTGAGGGGTAGGCGGCAGGTGGTGATAGCCCTGTCCGTCCCTTGTAATTTCCCACGTCTGTATGTCGTGTAGGAGTTCGTAAATGCCTCTATCGGCTGGCAGACCAACTGCGGGGGTCTCCCTGTTACTTTAGGCTCTGACTTATCTCTAACCCTGTAGACTATATGACTTAGCTATTCATGACATTGCTACGAATGACCTACCTGCACCGCTTAGGTTTATTCTTTACTCGTTCATTCGTTTATTCTTTCTTTTTTTACTTTATCCTTGAGTTTGGCCAAATGTGTGTCCACTATCTTGCAAAACCGTTTATACTTACCCCTGTATAGTACTAGAGTCACATTTCAATGACATGAAGTCAAGTATCCATATCCATGTTTAGACACCCCTACACCATGCCTTCCTACGGGAAATATAAATAACGATACCCTGAGAATACTCCCCGGGTGAAATGCTACAATGATAGATCCGTGCGCTTGCGGATAATATCTTTAGAACACGACTATCAACCCGGCATTTCTTGGCGTGACCACCTTTGGGATGTAACAATTCTAGTGATTGCGTTAAGAAATGCCAACAAGCATTCTACGGCGCCATTGCCGGAGAAGGCATTGGTTGAAAAGAATCTAGAATAAACATGGATATGAATTGACTTCATTAGAAATGGACATAGTCTATGCAGGCTAACTTTCATGTTTTTGTCTGTTGTGGATGAAAACAGGATAGTGCAGGACTGGTTCATTTGCCAGAATTTTGATACGAATCCAGAGGCAGCTCCGCTGACAGTTGAACCAGTACCATCCACACCATCAAAGATGCCCCAGAAGTCAATCCGTGAGTTCTCAGCTCCCGCTGTCGCCCATGTGCCCACGGGGCCCATTGTCGACGTAGTGGAGAAGAACTTTGAGCTCAGGACTGGACTCATCACGATGGTGCAATCGAGTCCATTCTCTGGACTACCCAATGAGGATGCAAATGCTCATTTGCAACGCTTCATGGAGCTTTGTGACACAGTCATCATCAAGGACGTATCTGCTGATGTTATCAAGCTCCGTTTGTTTCCCTTCTCCCTCTCAGGAAAGGCGAAACAGTGGTTTTACAAGGATAGAGAAGCAGTGTGAGCACGTGGAACAAGTGTTCCACGGCATTCCTCGCCAAATTCTTCCCCATGGGCGAGGAAGAATCACCAACTTCCAGCAAACGCAGCACGAACCCATTCCTGAAGCGTGGGAGAGACTCCAAGATTATATCCAAGATTGTCCTCATCACAGGATGGAGGAGTGGCTGGTGCTCCAGAATTTTTACAATGGGTTAACACCCATGTCAAAAGGGCACCTTGATGCCGCTGCTGGAGGAGCATTCCTATCACTCACAGTTGACAAAGCTATGGCTTTAGTCAACAAAATGGTGGAAAATCAAGCTTGGGGGGAAGATAGGACCCCAACCAAGCAACAGAAGGGCATGCACACAGTCAAGGAGACTGGTATGCTTGCTGCCAAGATAGAGCTACTCCTCAAGAAGATGGAGGAACATGCTACAGTTCGCACGTCCGACTCCGTCAAAACCCTAGACTCTCGCATGACTTGTGAAGTTTGTGGTAATGTTGGCCACTCAGGAGGTGACTGCCCTGAGACCCATGAAGAAGCAGCATATATCAACAACAGGTTCCGCCAACAACAAGGAGGAAACAGTGGCTATTCACGACCACCATTCCAAGGTAATTCGAATTATAACTCCAATTATAATTCGAATCAGCCTTCATTCAAAGACCTAGTCCTTGGGCAAGCCAAGATCAATGAAAATCTGACCAAAAAGATGCTCGACAATGATAAAATTCTTGGAAGCATCAATGATAAAATAGAAGGCTTATCTACTGCCATTAGAGATCAGCTGGGCTTCAACAAGTTGATAAAAACCCAGTTAGCCCAGATAGCTGCATCTCTCCCAAGCAATAGTGGCTCAGGAGGAATACCCGGGCAACCGGAGCTCTCACTAGAAACAGTTAACATGATCTCGACATGGCCTGGTGTTGATGTCTATTAAGTGCAACTGAAATAAGGAGGGTTCCGCAAGCGCACAGAAAATATCATCGTAGCATTTTAACCAGGAGTAATCCAGGTATCATTATTTATAATTTTACCACTTTGGGAAGGGAATGCCTTGGATAATGAGTGATGAGCAATGCACATGTGATAATGGACAGCTTAACCTTGTACGTATCGATCATCTCATACGGGGTAAGTGTCACATAAAATATAGGAATGAATGATAATTGACATAAGATAAATGAGAGCATTTAGCCACATAAAATGATAGTAACCATCTCAACTTAGTACTCTAAGCTTATAACACTAGCATGGACTAGGACGATCTAGGGTATAATCCTATGTTATTCTAACTATAAAGTCAAAGCATACAATGATTAGTGCAAGAACATCTAGCAATCATGGCGGGAAAAGGTTACATCTATGCATAGTGATATTACCAGAGAAGACTAGAGACATAGCAATGACTTCAATGTAGTAGGGTTGTTCTGCTAGACCTATACTCGGGAGAAGGGCTACAAAGGACTCAACAGGATTGTCACTCCCGCGATCTACCTCACGATCCGGAATATAGGGTGCAATCGCAGATAAATACGGTCCAGGCACCATGCCTACACAATATCTATCACTCACCCATTGGCCTAATGAGCAAGCGCTATACGATCCTATGCATAAACATAATTCTAGTCCAACTATGCTAAACATATAATCAATGTAGACTAAGAACGATATAATTGAGAACATAATCAAATAGAGCAAAATCAATTCTGATATAATAGAATAGAATAAAGTGCTATTCATAGTATCATGAACAATGATGAATATTACAAGAATGTAGAGAGGAATTACCAAGAACTCCGACGATCCGGACTCAAGCTAGGCTTGATTCCCTCTAGATCTATTCCTATGTAGCTATGCTACTAAACTATGGAGCTCTAATTGAGATGGTGGCTCGGCTTCTCACGAATTCTCTCGGATGAATGAATGGAGAATGAATTAGGGTTTCACCCAGGGGCCAGGGGCTCTGAATATATAGCCCCCTAGGATGCACAACAACCCTCAAATCAAACCGACCTAAATGGACGATTATTATTCATCCTCAAAGGCGGTGGAACAGGGATCCGCGAGACTCCACCTCATTGGTCGAGGTGGGAGAGGCGGCTACCTCTAGGGTAGGGTCGGCCGCCCCGGAGGCTGCCGGTGGGGCCCGGCTTCCGGGGGTCGCCTTCGGAGTCTTCTAGAGTATACTTTTTTACCCGTTCGGTCTTTATCTCTATGTAATCCCGACATGTGGGCCTTCATTAGGTTCTTTCCGATAACCCCCGAGAAATAGACAATCACCAAAACTCATGGAATTCTGTCGGTGTAACCCCTATATCTAACAGGTGAACTCATATTAGTCCTTTCTCTTGTTGCGTTGACGCTATAAAATTGATACTTAATCACCATCAACAAACTCCCCCAAGCTTACCTTTTGCTCGTCCCTGAGCAAAGATAGACTTAGTGATGGATCAGGAGTTGCTACAATGCTTTTACTCCTCACAAGTACACATGCGTTCAAACAAGAACTCTCCTCTGGATTAGAGTGAACTATTCTGACTCAAAACTTACTCATATTACCTTTCACCATGGGGCTTGTAACCGTCACTTGGGTCTTGAGTAGTTGAAAGATAGAACGGTCAAGTCAAGCGCCATGTTTCTCACGCTTTGATCAACTATTATCCCGGAGTTTTTGCAAAATTTTGAAATAAAACTCAGAGTTCCTTGTATGAACCTTTTAGGTCTCTCATTTGTGGTATTTCTGGATCCTCTCCAAGGCATGAGTAGTGTATGCCTTCTCTCTTCTCTCAGAGATATGTGGTATTTGTGGAACTAAGGCATAGTGGAAAGTGCCTTCTCACTCTCACCCTATTTTCTAATAAGCTTATGTGGAGCTCATAGGTGGGGAGACACTCAAACTCACTTGCATATATTGCACGGTTAAACCATGGATCCAACGGGAACTAAAATAATAATTAAGTCATATGTGCATGTGAATAAGGGAATAGGATGAATGATAGGATGATGATGATAAGGAAATGATTATAAGGGGTGATCACTTGGTGAACATCTACTTCCACACTTGCTCCTTTGGGGATAACATGACTCCCTTTATTCGGAAACCTTGAAACTTCTTGAAGGAAGGACTTGGCTACTCTTTCTCTCTCTTTTCTTTTTTTTTAGAGCAACCAATCCTCTAAAAACAACACTTCAGCAACGGGGAGTATATAACTTGAAATGATAATGACTGGAGCTTTTATGTAAGCAATGGAACGGCGATGATTATTTCTAGATATTCACTCCCAGGATAGGAGTAGAACCTTTTTTGGATGAAGTGAAATGAATGGCGTATGTATATGTAGATGGATGGATGGATGGATGCGTACTCCTAGGGTAGGAGCAGCATAGGTGCGTATGCCAGGGTAGAGACAGCACAGTATGTGGGGAAATGCGTACTCCCAGGGTAGGAGCAGCATAAGTGCGTATCTCCAGGGTAGAGATAGCACAATATGTGGTGGATATGGATCTATATGTAGGTGGTACTTTTAGGGACAGAAGTAGCACAGAATGAATGTAGTATCTATAAAATGGGTGCATGCTTCTGAGGACAGAAGTAGCGTAGATCAATAAATGGAGAGCACATAGTATTGACTTTAATTGCATGACTGATTCCTTATGGGTCCACAGCATAACCACACTCAATGCCTATAAAGACTACACTCAATGCCTACAAAATGTTTCTATATAAATAGGTGGGTTTTTCCTAATCTAGTAAGCATGAATATATGGTTGTGGTAGGAATTTAAACTCTCATCATAAAGGAACTCATCATGCAGGAATTTAATATTTTCAAAGATAAATTCTCTAGAACTCTAGTATCTCTAGGAACAAGGTGGACAGCAGCTCAAAACTTTCCCATATCATACCTGTCAACCACCTAGACTTAGATCAAGTGTTTGCTACCCACAAGTTTCGGGTTGAGCAAATCTCAAATCTAAACAGTTGTGTCCAGAACTCGGGAGAGTGCAAGGTTGAAAACTAGGTACTTGAAAGGAATTACGGCAGAGCAACTATTCATCATCTCCATGTAGAGTTTATTCTAGGGACTTCTTTTAAGACAGATTGAAAGAGCTCTCCAAAAGTAGAAAAAGATAAATAAGTAAATCTTTCTGGGTTTCTATGGTTATGCAATTTTTTTTAGTTGTTTTAACAAAGCACACTCTAATAAGGCATAAATAGATAAGTTGGAAACACTTAGCTTGGTACACAGGGGATGCTCTCCCCCAAGCTGGATGTTGACATAGTCTGCTGATGATGCTGACAGGTAATGAAGACGTTCTAGTCCTCCTGGAGTGTCGTAGATAGTTGCTGTTGGAGACAGTGTTCAATTGTCACGGGCAGCACTCCGACAGGGGGTTGGATGTCCTTCTGCCTGTTAGCTCTTCTTGATCCTTGATGTTCTGTGAAGCTCAAATAGACAACAAAGCTTGTGGAACTGATTAAGCATTAGTGATAAAACCTCTAGGCCTTGGTTGTCTAGAACTTTCTAACTTGAACTAGTTCTAATAGGATTTCAAGAAATATGTTTATCGTTTTATTGTTTAAGGAATGCGAGACAAGGAAAAGTAAATATCTTGAGAAATTATTTTTGTGCCACCACGGTGAATGATTATCCACATGGGGCTTAACGATTTTACGGATGCAAATGCACAACATCTTTATTTTCTTTTCTAGTGCGAGATGTAGTAGAGTAAAGATGCAACTAAGATGCAAGTAGGGAAGTAAATATGCTAAGGTAAAAATGTAATGCTGAAAAAGTAATGCTTGATAAATACCAAGTTACCTCTTGGCGCGGCGTTCGGTGGTTTTAAGTCCTCCGAACGGGACTTGTCATGTTCGCTCATTTGTCAAGGGCGCATTGGTGGCGCCTCACGATGATGTCACCTCGTGTGTAGGAATTGATTCTGATTTTGCTTTTACCTTCCACACCTTCTTTGTTGGAGAGGGTGACCTTCTTGGATCACTTGTTTTTCTTCTGTTGGTAGCACCTCTTCTTCATCTACAATGTTCTTCTCTTCTGGGTATCGATCTTCATATCTAGACACTTCTCCCTCATAGTCAGCCCATCCATCTGTAGTGATGTTCTTCTTGTTCTGGCGACGGGTACACTGCCTTCTCCTTGCTCTGTTCTTCTTGGGCTCCTCAGTGATTATATAATTATTGTTGAAGTAGCGGCGTACCTTCTCAGTGGGGATGTGGAAATGGATCTCCCCTGTTCCAATATAGATGATAGCTCTGGTGGTGTTTAGGAATGGTCTCCCTAGGATGATCGGAGGATCGTAGTCATCTCCCATATCGATGACTAGGAAGTCTGTGGGGACATAATGGTCATCTATCTGGATAAGGACATACATCCTTCACTTCTCCTTCGACGAAGGAGAATGTCTGATCTGCCATCTGCAGCTGTGCATAGGTGGGCTCCAAAGGCATAGTGCCATATAGATATTCATATGTTATCTTGGCCATAATGTTGACGCCGATCCGGTGTCACGGTGCTTTATTGAAAGAGCTTGTTGATGGAGCATTGAATGGTTGGGACACACGGGTCATCCTTCTTGATCAAACGTGGGGACTGAGTAAGTGGTCATGCTCCTTATGGAATTTTGCGGTGACCATCCTCACTGTCTCCGTCTTCTTGGTCTTCTTATCTTTGGTCTTGTTCTTCTTAGTGGATTCTTATTCTTCTCATTGTTCCGCGATGAGGGTGTCTTTGGGAACCGCATCATCACTGTTCTTGAAGAAGAAGGTCTCTCTCTTGCCCTTGATGTTGAAGATGATCTTGGCAGTGTTGGCATACATGATGGCTCCAGCATTGTTCAAAAATGGTCGTCCTAGAATGATGGGGGACCTTTCGTCACTGCCTGTATCCACTACCACGAAGTCTGCAGGAACATACGAGTTGCCCACTCGTACACATATGTCTTCAAGTACTCCCAAGGGAACACGGAGTGACTGATCTGCAAGCTGCAAGCACATGGTTGTGTATGCTAAGGGACATCTAAATAGCTTCTCGTATATCACTCTCAGCATGATGTTGATGCTTGCACCGAAATCACAGATTGCCTCATTGAAGTTGGTACTTCCAATGGAGATCGGAATGACTGGTCTCCCTGGATCACCCTTCTTGATTGGCAGAGTTGAATCAATCCATGACCCTTTCGATGGGTCACTCCAGTTACTTTCTGCATTCAATATATCAACAAGATTTGCAGTTTCGAGCTCTTCCGGTTGCCCTGCCAGTTTACCTTGGCCGGCGGAGGGAGCAAAGTTGGCAAGCTATTGTACCTGAGACTCTAGCATTTTGTTGAAGCTGAGCTGATTCTTGATGGCATTGGAAAAGCCATCCATTCTGTTGCTGATTGTCTCTAGGGCCTTGTCATTTGATGCCAGCTTCTTGGACAAGTTGTCCATCAACTTGCCTTGATTCAGCACTAACTCTCTCAAAGGCGGCTGGTTGTAATTATTGTAGGAGGAGCTGTTACCTTGATAGTTGCCTGAATAATTTCTTGAGTAGTAATTGTTGTTGAGGTAGTTCACGTCCTCCTTCAGCTCTGGGCAGTTAGCACCTGTGTGCCCAGTCTCTCCACACTCTTCACATGTCATGCGAGCATCATGTATATGCATGACTTCTTTCTTCTCCGTGGCTCTCTCATCAAGCCTCTTCATTAGTAGATCCATTTTGGCAGACAGCATGTCTACCTCTTTTAGCTGGTGCATTCCTCCACCCCTCTTGCGGGTCTGAGTTCTTTCTTCACTCCAACCTTGGTTGGATGCCATCTTCGCCACAAGAGCTGTGGCTTGAGGAATAGTGAGTGATAAGAATGCACCTCCAGCAGAGCATCCATCGTCTCACGTGTCTTTGTTCTTGAGCCCATGGTAGAATGTCGCATAAGCGGCCAATTCTCCATGCCATGATGAGGACATTCGAGGATGTAATCTTGAAAGCGCTCCCAAGCTTCTAGGGCCGGTCTCATCGTGTTGCAGCTTTGAAAGCTTGATATCTTCCGACGAAGAGCATTTGTCTTGCCCATGGGGAAGAACTTCACCAAGAAATTGGTGGAACATAGTGCCCACGTAGTATTCTTCTCCTTATTGGCGTAGAACCTTTGCTTCGCTCTCCCCAAGAGTGAGAATGGGAAGAGGCGAAGTAGTATAGCATCTCTGGGGACATCCTTGATAGTGAATGTGCTACAAATCTCCAGGAAGTGTTGGAGATGAGCACTAGCATCTTCATGGGCCTTCCCACAAAACTGGCTTGCTTGCACCATGTTGATTAGTGCAGGCTTGAGCTCAAAAGCTCTATCAATGTCCGCAGCCGGTCCAGTACGAATGTTGTCCGTAGTGGGAGCTGAGAACTCACGGAGTGACTTGTTCGCCATGGCTTCAAACGCTGGTGTCAAGTCTCGAACGAAAGATTGACTTTTTGCTTCTGACAAACCTTCTAGTTGAGTTGATGATGATGGTTGATTGGTCTTCTTCAACTTGCTTCTGGCCTTCCTGAATAAAGCTTCTGGATTGTCAATATAATTATCAGGAAGAGTAGTCTTTTTCATACATTACCCTGCATAAGATATAAAATAAATGAAAGACAAGGGTAAGGCTGTATGAGTAGAGAATGGTGACAGTGCTCAATCTCATTATCTAGTGCAATGCTGCTCATTATCCATTGGCTTTCAACCTTCCCCGGCAACGGCGCCAAAAATGCTTGTTGATGTCTATTAAGTGCAACTGAAATAAGGAGGGTTCCGCAAGCGCACAGAAAATATCATCGTAGCATTTTAACCAGGAGTAATCCAAGTATCGTTATTTATAATTTTACAACTAGGAAGGGAATGCACTGGACAATGAGTGATGAGCAGTGCACATGCGATAATGGAGAGCTTAACCTTGTCTGTATCGATCATCTCATACAGGGTAAGTGTCACATAAAATATAGGAATGAATGATAATTGACATAAGATAAATGAGAGCATTTAGCCACATAAAATGATAGTAACCATCTCAACTTAGCACTCTAAGCTTATAACACTAGCAGGGACTAGGATGATCTAGGGTATAATCCTATGTTATTCTAACTATAAAGTCAAAGCATACAATGATTAGTGCAAGAACATCTAGCAATCATGGCGGGAAAAGGTTACTTCTATGCATAGTGATATTACCACAGAAGACTAGTGACATAGCAATGACTTCAATGTAATAGGGTTGTTTTGCTAGACCTATACTCGGGAGAAGGGCCACAAAGGACTCAACAGGACTGTCACTCCCGCGATCTACCTCACGATCCGGAATATAAGGGTGCAATCGCAGATAAATACGGTCCAGGCACCATGCCTACACAATATCTATCACTCACCCATTGGCCTAATGAGCAAGCGCTATACGATCCTATGCATAAACATAATTCTAGTCCAACTATGCTAAACATATAATCAAAGTAGACTAAGAACGATATAATTGAGAACATAATCAAATAGAGCAAAGTCAATTCGATATAATAGAATAGAATAAAGTGCTATTCATAGTATCACGAACAATGATGAATATTACAAGAATGTAGATGGGAATTACCAAGAACTTCGACAGATCCGGACTCCAAGCTAGGCTTGATTCCCTCTAGATCTATTCCTATGTAGCTATGCTACTAAACTATGGAGCTCTAATTGAGATGGTGGCTCTGGCTTCTCTGAATTCTCTCAGATGAATAAATGGAGAATGAATTAGGGTTTCACCCGAGGGCCAGGGGGCTCGAATATATAGCCCCCAAGGATGCACCACGGCCCTCGGATCAAACCGACCTAAATGGACGATTATTATTCATCCTCAAAGGCGGTGGAACGGGGATCCGCGAGACTCCACCTCATTGGTCGAGGTGGAGAGGCGGCCGCCTCTAGGGCGAGGGTCGGCCGCCCGGAGGCTGCCGGTGGGGCCCGGCTTCCGGGGGTCGCCTCTCGGAGTCTTCTAGAGTATACTTTTTTACCCGTTCGGTCTTTATCTCTATGTAATCCCGACATGTGGGCCTTCATTAGGTTCTTTCCTGATAACCCCCTGCAGAAATAGACAATCACCAAAACTCATGGAATTCTGTTAGTGTAACCCCTATATCTAACAGGTGAAATCATATTAGTCCTTTCTCTTGCTGCGTTGACGGTATAAAATTGATACTTAATCACCGTCAACACCTGGTAAGCCATGTCCCAGTTGGGGCTCTGTCTTGGAAAAGAAGGGAGACCCTGGCCGCCCAACTATCACCATTGCAATAGGCCCACATACCATTGATAATGCCTATTGCGACCTCGGAGCAAGTGTCAACATGATGTCCAAGGCAACATATGAAAAATTGTTGGGAGGACCTCTGTCCCCTCCAGCATTCATGATGCAAATGGCAGATCGGACTATCACACGGCCCGAGGGGATAGCAAAAGATATCCTAATCAGGATCCAGGATGAGTACGTCCCAGTGGACTTCGTCATCCTCAACACAGGAGACACAGACGAGGGACCACTCATCCTTGTGCGACCATTCCTCTACACCACCAAGGCAGCAATATATGTTGGGGAAGGAATAGCCAGCTTCCACTTCAACGCAAAGGTGATCAACCTTCGATTCAATGGCTATCCCAGGCCGGCAGAAGTAAAGAAGAATCCGCCAAAGAAGCGGCAACCCAAGGCAAAGAAATCTGGACCCTCTTCTCCGGGCCGGGTGAATCATCAAGCAAAAACTGATATGGGAGAAAGTCCCGCTCAACGGACTTAAAAATTGGTGAGCCCCGGCCGCGGGTAAACCGCGGTTATCGAAAAAAATCTTTCTTTCTTTATTTACAAAATATTTATTTATAAAAGTATTTTTCCTTGCACTCACTTTTTTGTGAGCAAATAAAATAATTTTTATTTTCAAAACTTTTTGTCCCAAAAATTCTAAAAATTAGTTAGTTAGAAGGAATAAATTTTTCGTAATTAAAAATTATTTTTTAAAATAATTTTTGGAAAAATATTTTTGATCAAAATTTGTTGAAAATTCGAAAATTGGGGAAGTTTTGGGCCGGAAACCAACCCCCAACGGCCACATTTTGAAATGGCCGTTGGGGGCGACCTGCCAAAGGGCGGTGGCAGGCAGGCCCGGCATGGCGTGCGCGCCGAGGGCGCGGCTGCGCCAGCCGAGGTGGCTCTGCCACCCGGTCAGGGCACCAACGGCTAGGGGCCGTTGCACCCTACCCCTTGGGCCGGTGCTTGGCCTATAAATAGAGGAGGAGCCGGTGGTGGAGCTCCACCCCTCTCACACTCACACACTTCCACTCCTCTCACTCCCCCACTTCATTCTTCAAGCAATTTTTTCCAACATATTTTGTGTAGAGCAAGTAGCAAGAGCACTCTTGGGTGTAGAAGTTCATTCTCTACTAACCCTTCACACCCAAGAAGCTCTCTCTACTTGTGAGCCATGGTAGGATTCGGGAACTTGCTTAGGAGACGCTCCAAGCGCCGCCTCGGCGAGTCGAGCTCTCAAGCTCCCGAAGCCCCCGTGGAAGAGCAGCAGCTCAAGGAGGTTGAAGAAGCCGGCGAGGAAGAGGTGGCGCCGGAAGCGCCACAAGAGCAAGTCATGAACGAGGAGGACAAGCTCTACCTCGACCTGGAAGAAGGTCGGGAGATGCAAGCCTACTTCCACCTCAAGGATCGTCTCTTCCTCCACACGCAAGCCTACGACTCCAACCTCCTCCACCGCATAGGTATGGATGATGAATTCGATCTTGTGTGGAGGTCTGTTGGTTGGGAGGATGTTGAACCCATCGAGGAACAAGGTTCACGCCTCCTAACCATACAGTTCCTCAGCACTTTGCAAGAAACCGATGATGGTGTGATTTTTCGCTTGTTCAACGAGGAGCATGAGCTTACTTGGAAGGAACTTAGTGTTCATTTGGGTTTTAACTGAAGATGCTTCCTCGATCTTGATTTCGCCACCATCGGTTTTGATCGAAACAAGTTTTGGGAAGAGATTTCTGGGAGGGTTGAGTTCCTATCTTTCAAACCCCAGAACACCCAATTCCATCATCCCACTTTGAGATTTATACATCGTTGGATGTCCATGGTTTTCTTCCCCACTAGTGTGGTTAGATGGGTGCGCACGGTAGAACTTAAGTTGCTCTATGCCATTGTCAAGAAAATCAAGGTATCACCCGTGAGGGAGATCCTTCACCATTGGCAAGACATAGTTCACAACAAGTACCCGGTTTTGTGCACCTCTCTGGTTACTCGTGTTGCCAGCTCGATGGGTATTTTGGAGGGTGAGGTTGTTGAGTACATTCCTATTCCTCGACCCATCTGCGACCTGACCACTCTGATCCAAGGGTACACGTTGACCACACAAAGGATGAGCTCTACTTCTTTTTCCATGGCTACGAAAATAGGATCCGGTTACCTAACCCGGATTACTATTTGCGTAATTGCCAGTCACTAACCTTTGTGCTCAAGACTGCTGAAGATATTCGCAGGGAAGAACTCACCAGCAGGACACGACGAGGCAGGGCGGAGG
The DNA here is from genome assembly GCA_018135685.1 of Themeda triandra. Classification (NCBI taxonomy): domain Eukaryota; kingdom Viridiplantae; phylum Streptophyta; class Magnoliopsida; order Poales; family Poaceae; genus Themeda; species Themeda triandra. Next base: position 133,090 of record JAENPR010000531.1, read on the forward strand.
ACGAAGCAGGCCCCAGTTCCTCGCAGCCTGAGCAACATCAATGGACCCCCTACCAGGACTACACGGGGTATGCTCCACAAGGCAGCGGGAGCTGAGACCAGTTTGTACCTCCCGCGCCAACCACAGATGCGTGGGCCGAGGTGGGCATGGACGAGTGGGAGCGCCGAAGGCAGCAATACGAAGATGTTCCCCCACCAGTCCAGCCATGACATAACCCCGAGATAGAAGCCCTCGGCACCCGCATCGGAGAGCCGTAGATCCAGACAGGTGAAATACAGCACTCTCTCACTTCCTTTGTGCAGGAAACCCACGAGTGGCAAGCACACATGGACCAAAGGTGGGACGGATTGAGTGCACAGATGCAGCAAGACCAGGCTGAACATGAGGAGTTCTGGAGGTTCATGGGATATCCCCCTGGACAGTGAGCTTCATGCTAGCTTGGGGGAGGACCCCCAAAGGTACCTTGCATTGCATATTTAATTTTCCAAGTAATTTCATTTTCTTTAGCATGTTTAATTCTTGTTCTCATGCATATAAAAAAAACCCAAAAATATTTTATCCCTGTGCCTCTTAGTATGTGCTGTAAAAATGTGTAGTTCACCCTTGTTGAAATGATGAGGTTGCTCTGTCTCTTGTTTCTTTATACCCTAGATATAAACATTGTTTTCTTTAGATTTGGGTTTATCGGCTAGAAATGTCTCATCCTGAAAACTTGCTTTTTAGTGGGAGCACTTGCGTTTTCTTGTCTAAGTTATTGCTGGGTATGATATAGTACTATAGCCACCGCTATGACTTTGCTCTAGAGTATGACTTGACTTCCGGAGTTTTCATTTGCAAAATGATAAAAAACGAAAAGTTCCTCAAATGATTATGAAATACCCACCAGAGCCATATGATTTATCTGTAGTACAAAACCTTCATACATTGAGTTCGGTCGGATCGATACCGACGCGAGATTATGTCCTTACACCCACGATTGAGATTTCACTTGCACCCACCAAATAAAACGCCAACTCTTACACTAAGAGTCGCGCACAACATGCACCCCTTTCCATCCGCCAACTCTTACACTGAGAGTTGCGCACCATCTTTCCACCAAATAAAAATGCCGATACTTATTCTAAGGATCGCGCATTCTTTAGCCACCAAAAAGTACTCCTTGCATTTTCATCATAACGTCTCTCTCCATTTTCATTAATCATTCATCAGAGATGGGCTATTCATTCATTCGAAAAAAAAGAGAGAGCAAAGGGAAAGAAAGAAGGATAGGATAGTGCAATAATTCAACGGGAAAATCTTTAGATCCCCATTCAAAAAAAAAAGAAGAGAAGAGAAGAGAAAAAGAAAAGAAAGAGGTTGTTCCATTCATAGCCCATACTCTTCTTTTATCATCATCATCATTCAAATAAAAGAGACAAAATGCATGGAGTACACAAAAATATCCAAATGTTAGGAACCATTTCTTCCATCCCACACACTTGCACATCTCAATCAAGGTGTATGGCTTAATCTCCGTAAGGTTCGATCCTTGACCTTACAATATATGTGATACAAGTATGCCCACTTACATGCCTACCCAAAACTCCACTCTCAGCTTTTTAGTGGTAGGTAGAAGGCAAATTCTCAAAATGCCTTTGGTGAGGTTGCTATACACATTTGAGTGATCGAGAGAATCATTCGAGGAACTTGAGATTCATTTTATAAAATTCTTAAAACCTCCGGAAGAATGGTCAAGCTTTGGACAAATAATAAGCATAGGCCGTGGTGCTGTTCTACCTTGCAATCGCCCAAGACTTGGGAGCCAAAAAGCCCCATTGGAGTGAGATAATAAAAGGGTGGATAGAAATGCCGATTTATTCAAATTCAGTAGAGAACATGCGTATAACTATGGTATATTAGAAATACGATCAGCATAGAAGCAGCTCCTGATCAACAACCCAAAAGCCCAGCTTTGCTCGGGACGAGCAAAGGGTAAGCTTGGGGGATCTTGTTGGCGGTCCTTATCGACACATTTTAACCGCCAACTTAAGATAGAAAAGGGAGAATTACATGTTCTTATACACATATACTTGTGCTATTAACTGAATTCCACTTGTACCTGGAGTTTAGCAACGTTTACAGGAAATACACCAAGTACAAGGGATTTTACAGAGAAAAGGCGCTTTCCGGCAAAGCGTAAAAGAGGCACAAGGAGGAGACAGGCCCAACCAGAGCAGAAATGGGCCAAAACACCACACCACCTCGACACATCTAACAGGAGAGGCCCACCGGCCAAGGTCGGTTGGGGGGAGGCACCAACCTGGCGCGCTCGTGCCCCCCAGCCTGACAGGTGGGCCCTGCTTCCTGGAGGCGGTTCCATCAATGCAAAGGAGGGCGGTGCGCAGGTGTTCCTTCCATGTATAGCTCCAAACCGACCTGCTCAACATATAAAAGGGGAGATTCAAGCCATTTCACAACACACATTCATTTGAGCCATTCTCCTCTACTCTTGTTCTCTAGCCTAGTCTAGTAGCTTAGGAGCTAGGTTGAGCTATCAAGGAGGGCTTGTCTCCTAGGAAGAGGATTCATCACTTGGTAATATCCTATGGAGTGTTCTTCCTACTTCAAGTTCTTACTCTTATTATGTAGCTTTGTTCATGAACTAGAGTATAGTTGCGTTCTTGCTAAACCTGATTCATATGAACTAGACCAAAGTTCCTATGATCATTTCTTAGCATGTTCTTCATTGTTCTTCGTTGTTCATATGCTTTATAGGATTAGAGGTCCTGATGAGAATGGAGTAACGGTTCGTCGTTCCTTTGGGTTTGCTACGTTCTAGCTCGTCCATCCGTAGGGTGGGAGTCCGCGGGGGATGTAGGTAGTTCTCGAATATGTGGGCGTGTTGTCCGGATATGAGAGAGCCTTCGAATATGACGACATGCCACGGTTGAGGGGTAGGCGGCAGGTGCTGATAGCCCTGTCCGTCCCTTGTAATCCCCCACGTCCGTATGTCGTGTAGGAGTTCGTAAATGCCTCTATCGGCCGGGTGCACCCGCCCCGCGGGGGTCTCCCTGTTACTTTAGGCTCTGACTTATCTCTAACCCTGTAGACTATATGACTTAGCTGTTCGTGACATTGCTACGAATGACCTACCTGCTCCGCTTAGGTTTATTCTTTATTCATTCATTCGTTTATTCTTTCTTTTTTACTTTATCCTTGAGTTTGGCCAAATGTGTGTCCACTATCTTGCAAAACCGTTTATACTTACCCCTGTATAGTACTAGAGTCACATTTCGATGACATGAAGTCAAGTATCCATATCCATTTTTAGACACCCCTACACCATGCCTTCCTACGGGAAATATAAATAACGATACCCTGAGAATACTCCCTGGGTGAAATGCTACAATGATAGATCCGTGCGCTTGCGGATAATATCTTTAGAACACGACTATCAACCCTGGCGTTTCATGGCATGACCACCGGGATGTAACAATTCTAGTGATTGTTTTAAGAAATGCCAACAGTGGAGTAGGGGTTACTCCACCGCCACGTCAGCGATCCGTGTGCTCTTCGCCATGCTCCGTTGGATCAAACCGACCTTCCCACCAACTTGAATGGACGATTCTCGGTGTAGGACACAAGGAGGTCATGCAGGAAGTCGGTGGAGTTGAACCAACCTTGGATGGGGGCCATTTGAAGGTTAGCCGACCAGGGTCTGGCTGATCTATGGGTCCCACTGCCCTTCTAGAAGGTCCAGGTGGCTGTGGGAGCAATGCAAAGGTGTCAGGCCACCAAGGCCAGGTCGGCCGACCTAGACCTGAGGTGTCTGGCCCACCTGGCAGCTTCTTGGTGATGTCTTGACTTGTCACATGTAGTCTTGTCTGAAGTTGGGTTCACTTGATATCTTGCTTGCTTCTATGTGGATCCTTGGACCAATGTACCAATTGATTGGAATGTTGAGTTGTGGTACATTTGGATCCAGGATCAGGTCTTCTTGTAGCATGTCAGGGACCCTACTTGGTGGTCAGATCCTGGTGAGACCAGAATCAGGTCGGTAGACCTGGGTTTCGGTCTCACAGGGCCTATTTCCAGCTTTCCTGCATTTCACAAGCTAAGAGTCAAGTGGAACTTTATTAGTGATAAATATGCTCATGTCATGCTTATCTTCCCTCCATCGAGGACTGTTGATGGGTTTCTGGGTGTACCAAAACTGGTCTTGATTCCCGTCAACAAGATCCCTCTGCTCGTCCTGAGCAAACGATCAAAACTTGGTTCGATTGGATCAGGTTCATTACTAAGTTAACATCTCAACAGTACTAAGTGCACAATAGAGAACTTCTTCTTGAATGGAAAAATTAGCAATGCTAACACATCCATATTACTCTAGCACTCATGGGGCTTATGTCATTAACTCAGTCTTGGGATGTTGGAAGACAGAACAGCTTTGATTAGAGCATCTACTTTTCTCATTCTTTTAGCAAGTTTCATGCTAGAGTTTTTGATAAGTTTTTCAAAACAAGTCTTAATGTTCCTCAAATGGTTTCTCTCAAGTCACTCAAGTGGTGTTTGATTCCTCACCAAGGCACATCATGTGTTTGCCTTTCAAAACATCCTACCTCTAATAAGGCTTTTATGTGGAGCTTAAGTAGGTATGTCAAGGAATAGCATACTTGCAATGCATATGTTGTCTTAGTTAAGAAAGAACAAAATCTTGGACCACAGAAGAGACTCATCATACCCCCAGATCAAGATATAAAATGATATGAATGGGATGAAGGAATGTAATGGATGCTAAGGTAATGGAGAGAAGGTGGATGTATGGTGGATGAGGTTGCTCCTTCATTTGATGCTATCTCTCTTTCTACTTCTATTGAGACAAGGCTAGCTCTTTCTTCTCTTTTTTTTGACTCTATCTCAATAGATGCCTAGCCTTTTTGGGATGTGTCTCACCTAACAAATGATAACAAGAGAGAATTTCTAACTTTGGAGCATGGAGCAACCTATATGATGGAAATGGTTAAGGTGCGTACTTTCAGTGTAGAAGTTGCACAAGAATGGTGGTATGGATCCGATGCGTGCTCCCAGGGTAGGAGTAGCATAATGATGATGGTAAGATGCGTACTCTCAGGGTAGGAGTAGCATAATGATGGAGGTAAGATGCATACTCCCAGGGTAGGAGTAGCATGGTTGCGTACTTCCGGATTAGAAGCAGCATATTTGGTGGTATGTGGATCTTGATCTTAGGACCATGACAAACCTCTAACATAGGTTCTACAAGTCTTAACCAAACTCAATGCAAGCAAGTAGCTTATGTAGAAGGCTTTTGGATATATCAAGTATATATGGCCGTGGTAGGAAATTCAACACCATTGAGGAACAATTAAGTTTTTCATTCATTTTTCAAAAGAAATCTCTGGCAATCATGCGTTCTTAGAACAATAGTATAGAGCTCTTATCTTACCTATCTCATATCTCGCAACAACTTAGACTTTGTTTTAGCACTTGCAACCCACTAAGTGATCAAGTTCATGATGGTTAAAAGTGCCAAGTAATCCAGACATAGAGAAGTGCTAAGTTGTAAACAAGCACTAGAGAAACATTAACTAGCAATTTCATCATCATTTCCAAAAGAAGACTAGCACACATGAAGCATATGTACAAAAGGGAAATATAGCAAATACATATTTTTGGATTTTTAAATTTTTAGATTTTTTAAAATGTGAGAAAGCAATAACTAAAATGCAATAAGACAAGAATTAAATGAGGGGGATTGGAAACATACCTTAGGTGAACTTACCTTAGTGGGGGAGAGGATCCCCCCCAAGCTTGTCTCTTGCTCACTGTGGTGGAAACCATGCGTTCCACTGGTGCCAACGGTGCTCTTCCTCCGTATGGATGCCTTGGACCATGTCCAAGTTCTGCTGCATTATTTGCAACGTGGCCTCCTGCTCGATGCGGATGTTCTCCACCTCCTGGGTGAGTGCTTCGATCTCGGACGGCGGCTGACGCCTCCCTCTACGAGGGCGAGGAGTGTGTGCCCAGGAAGGTGTCCTAGAGTGAGGAGGTGCTCCCATATTGGAAGAGCTCACCTCCTCCTCCTCATTATATGCAGCTTGAGAAGGGCCAGCTTGCTCCTGAGCAGCATGGGCTTGTGCTCTCGTCATTCTGTCCATCCCTGCAATAGGACAAGGTCTTCCCCTTCTATCCATGGTTAGTGACGGGACTCTATACAACCAAAGTCTCTCATTGGGGAGAGATATTTCGAATGTATCAGTCCCATAAGTCATCTTAAGTGCACCTCTTGGATCTCTCTTGAGTAGACCAACTCGTATAAACATATCTTCAAAAATAATTGGTTTCTCCATAGGGATATACTCAAATTCATTCCCCTCAAGCAAACCCAAGGTTTCAGCAATTCTAGTTATAAATGAAGTAAAGCCTATGGGTGTTTATTGAACAACAGAGTTCTCCCAAAAATGTACTAGCATCTTAACAGGAGCAAACTTGATTTTATTAACCATGGCATACATGATTTGCATCTCTTTAAGACCTACTCTCTATAAATCAGTCCTAGGGAAGAGAGTGATTGCAATCCAAAAGAACATAAACCTCAAGGTTGGATTATGAATTTGCTTGGGTTTAGGATTAGACCAGTCATTGGTTATAGAGATTGATTTCCAAAAGACAACAAGATTAAAATCTGCTAGAGCATCCTCTTCATCTAGTATGCAATCATGATCAAAACCTAGAGTAATGCTCAACTCACTCCAAGACAGGCTATACTCATTGTTAAACATGCGAAAGCTAATACCCAAAGCATTTGATTTTAGTGTGCAAAGGAACTCTTGGGTGAGCAACGTTATGCCAAGTTCAGGAATTTATGAAAAAGAGGACCAACCAATGGTATTAAAGATTGTGGTAGAGTCAGTGCTCATACCTGTTTGGTCGAGGAGTTCTTGGTCGAAGAATGCGGAGTGCTGGAAGTCGCAAGTGCAAAGGGTGTAGAGCTTTCCTAACTCCTCATGGGTGACCATGAGGTTGTTAAGAGGCTCCATCATCCTGCCAGACATGATGGCAGGAGCAAGATGGTGCACTTGTTCTTCTTGCTAGACTTTCGGAAGGGATTCTTCATCCTAGCTACAGTAGTGGACAAACAAGACCAAGCTTCCTACTACACTACTAAGAGAGAAAAGGGAAATGTTTTTGGGTTTTTGGGTTTATGACTACTACTACACTAAACCTGAGAAGGCTTCAAACACTAAGAGAGAAGAGAAGGCCAAGTTAGCTCGAGATGATTCTGCGGGTTGTGGTGTGGGATTGAGCTCACATTGGGGTGGTATTTATAGGGGTGAAAGGGCAAGGCCAAACCAGCAAGGAGGTTGGTCAGCCGACCACCATATTGGTCCCTATGAAGCATGTCTCACTTTGGACAAGGAATCTGGCCTCGTGTTTGCAAAAAGTCACAAACTTTGGACCATAACCTTGGTCGGCCGACCAAGGTATTTGCCCCCACCACTTTGGACATCTTTTGTCTGGTTGTCTGGTAAAGGTGGTGGTGGTCCTGGTCCAAAGTTGATTCGGATTCCTATGTCTAGTGTTTGGTGAAAGAGAAAAGGAGAGGGCAAAAGTGAGACAGGGATAAAAGTGGTCTCCTAGCATGCATTGCTGCTCCCCATGCTTGCTTTGGCTGTTGGCATGCTCTCTAAAGCACTCTCATGCTTAATGTAGCATCCTAAGCTAAACTCACGAGCAATGGACCATCTCTTTTCAAATTCTGGCTAGTGGGATGGGCATAGGATCCTTGCGTGTCAGCATTGGGAGGCAAGCTGGGTGCCTAGTGGGACCAAGTCCAGGTCGGTCGACCTGGGCTTGTGAGCCCTAGGGCACCCAGTGCACTTCCTTGGATCCCTGCTTCTAGCCAGAGTGAAGAAAGAGGTGGTGGACCCCAAAAGCAGGTCGGTCAACCAGGCCTTGGTGGCCCCACCAGCTCAACTTTTCTCTAATCACTCTTCTCAAGTTTTATTGCCTATATCTAATTTATTTTATTGAAATAAAAATATGCAGTTGTGAAAGTAAACATGCAATTGAAAGGGAAATGTAGAATTGAAATGCGCGAAAGTAAATATGAGATAACTACTGACATACCTGGTCAGCGGAGGGCTCCGTGTTTTAGGTCCATAGAGCAGGACCTCTCCTGTCGGGTTCATTCAGTGGACACCTCAGTCGGTCCCAGAGATGGGGACCATGAGGTATCTCCTTCTTCCACCATTCTTGATTGATTTCGGCTTTTGGCTCGGCGGGTTCTCCTTTCACTTCGGCCTTCTTGGCCGACTAAGCGGTCTTAGTGTTCTTCCTTCGACGGTGTAGGCGATGCTGTTTCTGGGGTGCCTGTTCCTGTATGTTAGCTTTCAAACCATTGAAAGGCACTCTTACCCTCCATCCGCCGAACAGCATATGGATCTGCGTAGCCCCCATGTAGATGGTGGCGTCCACCATGTTCAGGAAGGGTCGTCCCAAGATGAGTGGTACTTCGACGTTGGCCCCCATATCCAGCACCAAGAAATCGACAGGGACATACTCATCTTTGATTCTGAGTAAGATGTCCCGTGCCAACCCTTTGGGAAACCGGATGGTTTGATCCGCCATCTGCAAACACACATATGTAGGGTGCAAAGGGCTCCCTAACAGGTTATCATAAGTTAGCTTGGACATGATGTTGACACCGGATCCAAGGTTGCAGAAGGCGTTGTCGAAGATCTGCGGTCCAATTTGGCAAGTGATCGTCGGCAGGCCAGGATCCCCCTTCTTTGGGATAAACAGTGAATCCACCATCACTCGAATAGAACGAGACTGAGGCTTACCGAACCTCGTGGTTACCAGCCTGACACCCTCAATAGGGTCCTCAGGCTTTGGCGGAATCTTACCTTGCTCAAAGTTTAGGACCGCTGCTGCTAATTGAGCTAACTGGTTTTCTAACATTTTATTAAAGCTCAACTAATTCTTCATAGCAGAGTTAAAGCTATCCATTTTCTCACTAAGACATTCTAAGATCTTGTCATTAGCCATCATTCTTTTATTAAGACCATCATTAATTTTAATTTGACCAAAGATAAGTTCTTTAAGGGAAGGTTGGTTATTGAAAGAATTACCAGAATTATTATTATAACTCATACCTTGGCCTTGGTAGAAGGGGCGTGAACTCCACTGCGGTTGATGGGGCCGATCCCCATTGTTGAAGTGGTTGTTGTTGTTGATGAAGTTCACCTCCTCCTGCGTCATGGGGTAGTTGTTGCCCGAATGGTCCTCCTCTCCGCATATCTTGCACCATGGGTTAGTGCCCACAGCACAGATAGCGGCAGGAGTCAGTACGGCCTCCACTTCCTTGTTAGAGGACGTATCTTCTTCATCAGGAGGTCCATCTTGGCGGAGAGCATGTCCACCTCACTAAGGGCGTGGACACCTCTCTTCTTGGGCTGAAGGCGTTCTTTATTCCAACCTTGGTTGATCACCATCTTCTCGATGAGCTCCTTGGCATCCCTGGCATTGTGTTGCAGGAATGCCCCTCCAGTGGAAGCATCAAGGTGACTACGGGCTACACCAGTCAGCCCATGGTAGAAACCTTGAATAATGAGCCATTCGTCTATTTCGTGATGGGGATAGGCCTGAATGTACTCATTGAGATGTTCCCATGCTTTGGGAAATGTCTCGTCGGACTTTTGTTAGAAGCTTGAGACCTTCCCGCGCAGGACACTGGTCTTGCCCGCGGGAAAGAACTTCTTGAGGAATGCATTGACACATCTATCCCAAGTCGCATCGCCCAAGTTCACGTTCGAACCCGTAGCGACAAAGTCGGTGACGGCGACGAGAACTCAGAGATGGTCTTCTGAGCCATGACTGCCTCAACAATTGGTGCGGGGCTTCCTTCCACAAACAGTTCAGGCTCTGAGATGATTCTCTGAGGAGGAACTAGATGGCGTCTAGCTCTCTTCAGCAACTTCTCAGGATCTTCGATGAAGTTCGATGGCAGACTAAAGCCGCTCATGCACTGTCTAGAAAAGATGATAATAAAGACAAGACAAGTGAAGGGTAAGCCCCTAACACTATGGATGCTTAGATTAAGAGTAGACCACGGATTCCAAATTTACTAGAGATTCCTAATGCGGCGCTTCCCTGGCAACGGCGCCAGAAATGCTTGTTGGTAAATCTTACGCAGTTACCAGAAATAGATAAATATTCTAGTCCCCGGCAACGGCGCCAGAAATGCTTGTTTGTAAATCTTACGCAGTTACCAGAAATAGATAAATATTCTAGTTCCCTGGCAATGGTGTCAGAAATGCCTATTGACACTTCTTAGCGCCCACCGACTAGAGTAAGGATAAATACGACTGGCGTCTGGTAGCTATGCCTACTGCAAACCCGAACTACTACCAGAGAGAGGGTGTCACAATTCCTCCTCTGGCAATAGCCTAAGAATGCTAAGCAAAGCTAAATTGTAGTGACGACGTAAGACCCACCAAGGGTAACTCTGCAAGCGCATAGGTACCATTGTAGCACTTCGACCGGGTGAGTATTCCGGTATCGTTATTTGTAGTTCACTCACGGGAAGCGGATTAAGACTCTCTAGCAAATGGGGGATGGATATCTGTAACAGAACCGACCAACTAACATAACTAATGTTCACTAATCGAGCCACCGTGGCAGCTTAAGTAGTAAACCACAATTATACTAGTCCGGTAGTCTGGAAATCTCGAAGGATTTCACCAGCGTCACATACGTCTCGGATCGTTTCCCAACACATGCCATCACAAGATCATTACGATAGGTTCCAAATAAAATTATTACATAAAGTGCTCGAATTAAGTTATTACAAACCAGTTCTCAAATCCAAAGTGCGGAAGCAAGTTTAAACCATGTTCTCAAACACACACGAGTTTTTCACCAAATAGTGCCAAGTTTTCCATCCAGATCCATTACAGCAAAAGGTACGAAGCAAGGAATGATCGAGCCCACGATCTACTCATCTCCCACTGCCGGATAGAAGCATGTCGGGCAGTAGCCATAGAACATCTCACCATATGCAACAACATTGGGAATTACACCCTGAGTACTTGGTACTCAACAAGACTTACCCGACAAATGAGAAAAATAAGGAAAAGACTCTTCTGTGAATGTCAGGCTTTATGTGGGGTAGCTGACTCCTTATTTGCCAAAAGGATGAGCTTATTAAATAATCATTTAGTGGTAAAAAGGACTCTCTAGCTTATTGTTGACGGTATTTAAGTATCAATTTTATACCGTCAACGTAGCAAGAGAAAGGACTAATATGAGTTCACCTGTTAGATATAGGGGTTACACTAACAGAATTCCATGAGTTTTGGTGATTGTCTATTTCTGCAGGGGGTTATCAGAAAGAGAACCAAAAGAGGCCCACATGTCGGGATTACATAGAGATAAAGACCGAACGGGTAAAATTGTATACTCTAGAAGAATCCAGAAGGCGACCCCTGGAAGCTGGGCCCCACCTGGCAGCCTCCAGGGGCGGCCGACCCAACCCTAGAGGCGGCCGCCTCTCCACCTCGACCAATGAGGTGGAGTCTCACGGATCCTGCCTCCACCGCCTTTGAGGATGAATAATTATCGTCCATTTAGGTCGGTTGGATCCAAGGGCTATGTTGCATCCTAGAGGGCTATATATTCAGAGCCCCTGGCCCTTGGGTGAAACCCTAATTCATTCTCTCTTCATTCATCTGAGAGGATTCAGAGAAGCCAGAGCCACCATCTCAATTAGAGCTCCATAGTTTAGTAGCATAGCTACATAGGAATAGATCTAGAGGGAACCAAGCCTAGCTTGGAGTCCGGATCTGTCGAAGTTCTTGGTAATTCCCCTCTACATTCTTGTAATATTCATCATTGTTCGTGATACTATGAGCGTACTTTATTCTATTCTATTATATCGAATTGACTTTGCTCTATTTGATTATGTTCTCAATTATATTGTTCTTAGTCTACTTTGATTATATGTTTAGCATAGTTGGACTAGAATTATGTTTATGCATAGGATCGTATAGCGCTTGCTCATTAGATCGATGGGTGAGTGGTAAATATTGTGTAGGCGTGGTGCCTAGACCGTATTTATCTCGCGATTGCACCCTATATTCCGGATCGTGAGGTAGATCGCGGGAGTGACAGTCTGTTGAGTCCTTTGTAGCCCTTCTCCCGAGTATAGGTCTAGCAGAACAACCCTATTACATTGAAGTCATTGCTATGTCTCTAGTCTTCTCTCGGTAATATCACTATGCATAGATGTAACCTTTTCCCGCCATGATTGCTAGATGTTCTTGCACTAATCATTGTATGCTTTGACTTTATAGTTAGAATAACATAGGATTATACCTTAGATCGTCCTAGTCCATGCTAGTGTTTGTTGACGGGAATAAAGACCAGTTTTGGTACACTCAGAAACCCGTCAACAGTCCTCGATAGAAGGAAGATAAGCATCACATGAGCATATTTATCACTAATAAAGTTCCACTTGTACTCTTAGCTTGTGAAATGCAGGAAAGCTGGAAACAGGACCTATGAGACCAAAACCCAGGTCTTCTGACCTGATTCTGGTCTCACCAGGATCTGACCACCAAGCAGGAGAACCTGATCCTGGATCCAAATGTACCACACATCAACATTCCATCTGATTGGTACAATGGACCAAGGATCCACATGGAAGCAAGCAAGATATCAAGTGAACCCAACTTCGAACAAGACTACATGTGACAAGCCGGGACAGCACCGGGGAAGCCGCCACGTGGACTAGGGGTCCGGGGGCCGGGTCGCCCACCCACCTTTGGTGGCGGGACACCTTGGCACCGGTCCCACCGCCACCTGGACCTTCTAGAAGGCCGGTGGGACCCACAGTCCCGCACACAGGTCGGCCGACCTGCAGGTGGGCCCCACTTGGGGTCGATTCGCTTCCACCGCCTTCCTGCATGACTCCCACGTGTCCTGCACCAAGAGCCGTCCATTCAAGTCGGTGGAAGGTCGGTTTGATCCAACGGCGCATGACGGAGAGCACACGGATCGCTGACGTGGCGCTGGAGTAACCCCTACTCCACCTCCACTATAAATACCCCCCTAGTCTCTCATTGTAAAGTGTCCCCAAGTAGTTCACATTAGTGTTCTCAAGCTCAAGCTCTCTTGGGAGATCAAGAGTAGTGTAGTCTAGTCTAGAGTGGGAGTTAGAGTCGAGTCGAGTGAAGCTCGGGTCTCCGGAGTCGTCTTCTGGAGAATCTGGTATAGCTCTTGTACCTTTACTTTCGAAGTACTTTCCTTATATTAATATAGTCTTGCTTTACTTTACTAAGTCTTTACTTTGAGTACTTTACTTTCGTATTTACTTAGTGCATTGCTATACTAGTGTAGTAGTGTTGTGTCTTAGTCTCATTAGTGTAGAGAGTCGAACTAGTTAGTGTCTAGATCCTTTGTGTGTGTTTCACTACCAACTCGGAGCCGAGGTTACTTACGTGGTAGCCGGAGTCTTAAGACTAGATTAGGCGAGGTGCTTAGGCTAGTGCTTATTAGTGGATGCACCCTATCGATGATTGGTAATTCCATTCACTCTTGAGTGGTAAGTCCATTCACTGTCCAACGTATTATGCGGGGCGGTTGTGACAGAACGCAGCCTTTTAGTTATATCTCGTTTACGTTAGGGGTAGGGTGTAGGGCGCCCATTAAAGTCATAGGTCCGCTGGAATAGGAGTTAGTCCCTCGGGAGACGCTACCCTCCTATTTGTCGGCCCGATCTCCCCTATCACATCGATGGTCTAGGCATTAGTTTAGTTAAGTCGTTACACTAGTTAGATTAGAACACGAAGTATAGTTAGATACATAGGAGTCCTTACTCACTCGTTGTCCTCCCACCTAGCTAGCTACCTACTAGTTACTCTTAGTTATCACTCATAACAACACTCATACCCTTTATCAATATCAATAGCTTAGATTGAGTAGAACCACCACGGATTTCCATCACACATTTGCTAGAGAGTCTTAATCCGCTTCCCGTGAGCGAACTATAAATTCGACACCGGAGTACTCACCCGGTTGAAGTGTTACATCGGTACCTGTGTGCTTGCAGAGTTACCCTTTGGTTAGTCCTACGTTGTCACTAGAGTTTAGCTTGGCTTAGCATTCTTAGGCTGTTGCCGGAAGAGGAATTGTGACACCCTCTCTCTGGTAGTAGTTCGGGTTTGCAGTAGGCTTAGCTACCATACGCTAGTCACATTTACTTAATTCTAGTGATTGCGCTAAGATCGCTAACAAGCATTTCTTGAGCCGTTGCCGGGGAACTAGATTCCTTACCCAAATCCAAGACACGTAATATTAACCAACAAGCATCTCTGGCGCCGTTGCCGGGGAAGCATCGTATTAATAATTTCTAGCAAATTGGAATCCGTGGTCTACTCTTAATTTAAGTATTCGGTAGTGTTAGGGGCTTACCCTTCACTTGTCTTGTTTTTTTTGTTATTATCCTTTTCTAGACAGTGCATGAGCGGTTTCAGTCTGCCATCGAACTACGTCGAAGACCCTGAGAAGTTGCTGAAGAGAGCTAGACGCAGTCTAGTCCCTCCTCAGAGAATCATCTCAGAGCCTGAACCGTCAGAGCCTGAACCGTTCATGGAAGGAAGTCCCACACCAGTTGTTGAGGCAGTCATGGCTCAAAAGACCATCGCTGAGTTCTCGTCGCCGTCAGCCGACTTTGTCGCTACGGGTCCGAACGTGAACTTGGGCGATGCGACTTTTGAACTCAAGCCTGCACTAATCAACATGGTGCAAGCAAATCAGTTCTATGGAAAGCCACATGAGGATGCCAATGCCCACCTCCAACACTTTCTGGAGGTGTGCAACACCTTCACGGTCAAGAACGTCACTGCAGATGCCGTTCGCCTTCGTCTTTTCCCATTCTCATTGTTGGGAAAGGCGAAGCAATGGTTCTACAGTAACAAGGCCGAGGTGACAACTTGGGACAGATGTGCCAATGCATTCCTCAAGAAGTTCTTTCCCGCGGGTAAGACCAGTGTCCTGCGCGGGAAGATTTCAAGCTTCCAACAAAAGTCCGACGAGACGTTTCCCGAAGCAGGGGAATGTCTCAATGAGTACATTCAAGCCTGTCCCCACCACGGGATAGACGAATGGCTCATTATTCAAGGTTTCTACCATGGGCTGACTGGCGTAGCCCGGAGTCACCTTGATGCTTCCGCTGGAGGAGCATTCCTGCAACACAATGTCAGGGATGCCAAGGAGCTCATCGAGAAGATGGTGGTCAACCAAGGATGGAACGAAGAGCGCCTTCAGCCCAAGAAGAGAGGTGTCCACGCCCTTAGCGAGGTGGACATGCTCTCTGCCAAGATCGACCTCCTGATGAAGAAGATAGAGGGTTCATCCTCTAACAAGGAAGTGGAGGCCATCCAGACTCCTGCCGCTATCTGTGCTGTGGGTGCTGACCCATGGTGCGAGGTTTGCGGAGAGGAGGATCATTCGGGCAACAACTGCCCCATGACTCAGGAGGAGGTGAACTTCATCAGCAACAACAACAATAATTCAGGTAATACTTACCACAATACTTCGGTAATTCTTTTAATAACCAACCTTCCTTGAAAGAACTTGTCTTTGGTCAAATTAAAATTAATGATGGTCTTAATAAAAGAATGATGGCTAATGACAAGATATTAGAAAGTCTTAGTGAGAAAATGGATAGCTTTGACTCGCTATGAAGAATCAATTGAGCTTTAATAAAATGTTAGAAAACCAGTTAGCTCAATTAGCAAGCAGTTTGTCCCCACTTATGAGCAAGGAAAGATTCCGGCAAAGCCTGAGGACCCTATTGAGGGCGTCAGGTTGGTAACTACGAAGTTCGGTAAGCCTCATTCTCGTTCTGTTCGGTTAACGGTGGATTCACCGTTTGTCCCGAAGAATGGAGACCCTGGCCTGCCGACTATCACTTGCCAGATCGGACCGCAGATCTTCGACAACGCTTTCTGCGACCTTGGATCCGGAGTCAACATCATGTCCAAGGTAACCTATGATAATCTGTTAGGGAGCCCGTTGCACCCTACATATGTGCGTTTGCAGATGGCGGACCAAACCATCCGGTTTCCCGAGGGGTTGGCACGGGATATCTTACTCAAAGTTCAAGATGAGTATATCCCTGTCGATTTCCTAGTACTGGATATGGGAGCCAACGTCGAAGTACCGCTCATCCTGGGACGACCGTTCCTGAGCACGGTGGATGTCACTATCTACGTGCAACATGGCGAGATGTACATGTCAGTCCAAGGACGGTATGTGAAAGTGCCTTTCAATGGTTTTAAAGCTAACATGCAGGCACAAGCACCCTAGAAGCCGCGTCATCAACACCGCCGACGGAAGAACACTAAGACCGCTAAGTCGGCCAAGAAGGCCGAAGCGAAAGAAGAACCCGCCGAACCAAAAGCCGAAGTCCAGCAAGAATGGCGGAAGAAGGAGACACCCTCACGGTCCCCATCTCCGGGACCGACTGAGGTGTCCACTGAATGAACCCGACAGGAGAGGTCCTGCTCTATGGACCTAAAACACGGAGCCCTCCGCTGACCAGGTATGTCAGTAGTTATCTCATGTTTATTTTCATTTTCCCTTTCCAATTGCATGTTTACTTTCACAATTGCACTTTTTATTTTCAATAAAATGAAGTTAGATATAGGTAATAAAACTTGAGAAGAGTGTTTAGAGAAAAGTTGAGCTGGTGGGGCCACCAAGGCATGGTCGACCGACCTGGACCTTGTCCCACCAGGCATCCAGCATGCCACCCACTGCTGACACACATGGATCCTATGCCCATCCCACTAGCCAGAATTCGAAGAGAGATGGTCCAATGCTCATGACTTTAGCTTAGGATGCTACTTTAAGCATGAGAATGCTTTGGGGAACATCCCAACACTAAAGCAAGCATAGGGAACAGCAATGCATGCTAGGGGACAACCTTTATTCTTGTCTCCACTTTTGCCCTTTTTCCTTTTCTCTTTCACCAAACACTAGAAATAGGAATCCGAATCAACGTGGAAGGAATCTAGGACCAGGACCACCACTACCTTTATCGACAACTAGACAAAACATGTCCAAAGTAGTGGGGGCAAAATCCCTGGTCGGCCGACCAAGGTTTGGTCCCCTTTTTCAGACTTTTTGCAAGCACGAGGCAAGATTCCTTGTCTAAAGTGGAACCCGAGAGCACATGGCTCAAGGGGGTGGTCGGCCGACCTGCCCTTTGGCTGGGTTGGCCTTGCCCTTTCAACCCTATAAATACCACCCCAAGGTGAGCTCAATCCCACACCACAACAAGCAGAATCATCTCGAGCTCACTTGGCCTTCCCTTCTCTCTTAGTGTTTCAAGCCTTCTCAAGTTTAGTGTAGTAGTAGTCATAAACCCAAAAAAAAAACCAAAAACATTTCCCTTTTCTCTCTTAGTAGTGCAGTAGAAAAGCTTGGTCTTGTTTGCCCACTAGCTTAGTTAGGATGAAGAACCCCTTCCGAAAGTCTAGCAAGAAGAAGGGCGAAGGCTCGTCCTCGAGCTCTCGCCAATCCGAATGTAGGAGTCATGAGAGGGAGGAGGAAGAACAAGTGCACCAACTTGTTCCTGCCATCATGCTTGGCAGGATGATGGAGCCTATTAGCAACCTCATGGTCACCAATGAGGAGTTAGGAAAGCTCTATACTCTTCGCACTTTCGGTTTCCAGCACTCCACCGTCCTCAACCAAGAACTCCTCGACAAAACAGGTATGAGCACCGACTTTGCTATAGTTTTCAATACTATTGGTTGGTCCTCATTTTGGCAAGTTCCTGAACATGGCATAGAGTTACTCACCCAAGAATTTCTTTGCTCACTTAAGTCAAATGCTTTGGGTGTTAACTTTCGCATGTTTAATAATGACTACGACCTGTCTTGGAATGAGTTGAGTGTTGGTCTAGGCTTTGATCATGATTGCATACTAGATGAAGAGGTTGCGTTAGCAAATTTTAACTTTGTCTTTTGGAAATCAATTGCTTTGTCAACCGACTGGTCCAATCCTAAACCTAAGCAAATTCATAATCCAACTTTAAGGTTTATGTTCTATTGGATCGCAATCACTTTGTTTCCTAGGGCTGATTTATCGAGATAGGTCTTAAGGAGATGCAACTCATGTATGTCATGGTTAATAAAATCAAGTTTGCCCCTGTCAAAATGCTAGTACACTTCGGGAGAACTCGTGGTTCAAGAAACACCCATAGGTTTTACTTCATTCATGACTAGAATTGCTGAATCTTTGGGTGTGCTTGAGGGGAATGTTTATGAGTTTATGCCTAAGGAGAGACCAATTATTCGTGAAGAAACGTTTATACGTGCTGGTCTAGTTAAAAGAGGTCCAAGAGGTACGCTTAAGATGACATATGGGACTAATGCAGTCGAGATTCCTCTCCCTAATGAGGGACTTTGGCTGTATAATGTCTCAACACTAACCCTGGACAGAAGGGGAAGACCTTGTCCTGCTGCAGGGACGGACAGAATGACGAGAGCACAAGCCCGTGCTGCTCAGGAGCAAGCTGGTCCCTCTCATGCTGCACCCGATGAAGAAGAGGAGGTGAGCTCTTCCCACATGGAAGCACCTCCTCATTCCAGGACACCTTCCGGGCACATACCCCTCGCCCGGCGAGAGGAGGCGTCGGCCCGCCGACCGAGATCGAAGCACTCGCCCGGGGAAGTAGAGAACCTCCACATCGAGAATCAAGCCACGCCGCAAATCATGCACAGAACTTGGAAATGGTCCAAGGCGTCATCACGGAGGACGAGTACCGCGGGACCGGTGGAACGCATGGTTCTCACAACAAGTGAGCAAGAGGCAAGCTTGGGGGAGATCCTCTCCCCACTAAGGTAAGTTCATCTAAGGTATGTTTCTAATCCTTCTCATCTAATTCTTGTCTTATTGCATTTTAGTTATTGTTTTCTTATTTTTTTTAAAAAAATCTAAAAATTTAAAAATCCAAAAATATTTATTTGCTTTATTTCCCTTTTTGTATATATGCTTCATGTGTGCTAGTCTTTCTATGGAAATGATGATGAAATTGCTAGTTAATGTTTCTCTAGTGCTTGTTTACAACTTAGCACTTCTCTAAGTCTAGATTATTTGGCACCTTTAACCATCATGAACTTGATCACTTAGTGGGTTGCAAGTGCTAATACAAAGTCTAAGTTGTTGTGAGATATGAGATAGTTAAGATAGGAGCTCTACTCTATTGTTCTAAGCACGCATGATTGCCAGAGATTTCCTTTTAAAATGAATGAAAAACTTAATTGTTCCTCAATGGTGTTGAAATTCCTACCATGGCCACATATATACCTTGATATATCATTAAGCCTTCAACATAAGCCACTTGCTTGCATTGAGTTTGGTTAAGACTTGTAGAACCTTTGCTAGAGGTTTGTCGTGTCCCTAAGATCAAGATCCACACATCACCAAATGTGCTGCTTCTAATCCGGAAGTACGCAACCATGCTGCTCCTACCCTGGGAGTACGCATCTTACTACCATCATTTATGCTACTCCTACCCTGGGGGTACGCATCTCACTATCATAATTATGCTACTCCTACACTGGGAGCACGCATTATCATCCATACCACCATTCTTGTGCTGCTTCTACATTGGAAGTACGCACCTTCACCATTTTATCCCATGAGTTGCTCCATGCTCCACAGTTAGAGATTTTCTCTCAGTTATCATTTGTAGGTGAGACACATCTCATAAAGGCTAGGCATCTATTGAAAAAAAAAAGAGAGATGAAAAAAAAAGAAGGGAAGAGCTAGCCTTGTCTCAATAGAAGTAGAAAGAGAGATAGCATAAAATAAAGGAGCAACCTCATCCACCATACATCCACTTCCCCTCATTACTTTATCATCCATCACATTCATCCATTCCATCTTACATCCTGATCTAAGGGTATGATAAGACTCTACTGTGGTCCAAGACTTCATTCTTCTTAACTAAGACAACATATGCCTTGCAAGTATGCTATTCCTTGACATACCTACTCAAGCTCCATATAAAGCCTTATTAGAGATAGGATGTCTTTGAAAGGCAAACACATTATGTGCCTTAGTGAGGATTTATACACCACTTGAGTGACTTGAGAGAAACCATTTGAGGAACATTAAGACTTCTTTGGAAAAACTTATTAAAAACCCTACGGCATGAAACTTGCTAAAAGAATGAGAAAGGTAGATGCCCTAGTCAAAACTGTTCGTCTTTCAACATCCCAAGACCGAGTTAATGCCATAAGCCCCATGGGTGCTAGAGTAATATGGGTGTGTTAACATTGCTAAATTTTCCATTCAAGGAGAAGTTCTTTGTTGTGCACTTAGTACTATTGAGATGTTGACTTAGTAATAATACACGATGCAATCGAACCAAGTTTTAATCGTTTGCTCGGGACGAGCAAAGGTTAAGCTTGGGGATCTTGTTGACGGGAATAAAGACCCGGTTTTGGTACACTCGAAACCCGTCAACGGTCCTCGATAGAAGGAAGATAAGCATCACATGAGCATATTTATCACTAATAAAGTTCCACTTGTACTCTTAGCTTGTGAAATGCGGGAAAGCTGAAAACAGGACTGTGAGACCAAAACCCGAGGTCTTCGACCGATTCTCGGTCTCACCAGGATCTGACCACCAAGCAGGAGAACCTGATCCTGGATCCAAATGTACCACACATCAACATTCCATCTGATTGGTACAATGGACCAAGGATCCACATGGAAGCAAGCAAGATATCAAGTGAACCCAACTTCGGACAAGACTACATGTGACAAGCCAGGACAGCACCAGGAAGCTGCCACGTGGACCAGGGGTCCAGGGCCAGGTCGGCCGACCCACCTTTGGTGGCAGGACACCTTGGCACTGGTCCCACTGCCACCTGGACCTTCTAGAAGGCCAGTGGGACCCACAGGTCAGCCAGACCCAGGTCGGCCGACCTGCAGGTGGGCCCCACTTGGGGTCGGTTCGCTTCCACCGCCTTCCTGCATGACTCCCACGTGTCCTGCACCAAGAGCCGTCCATTCAAGTCGGTGGAAGGTCGGTTTGATCCAACGGCGCATGACGGAGAGCACACGGATCGCTGACGTGGCGCTGGAGTAACCCCTACTCCACCTCCACTATAAATACCCCCTAGTCTCTCATTGTAAAGTGTCCCCAAGTAGTTCACATTAGTGTTCTCAAGCTCAAGCTCTCTTGGGAGATCAAGAGTAGTGTAGTCTAGTCTAGAGTGGGAGTTAGAGTCGAGTCGAGCGAAGCTCGGGGTCTCGTGAGTCGTCTTGGAGAATCGGTATAGCTCTTGTACCTTTACTTTCGAAGTACTTTCCTTATATTAATATAGTCTTGCTTTACTTTACTAAGTCTTTACTTTGAGTACTTTACTTTCGTATTTACTTAGTGCATTGCTATACTAGTGTAGTAGTGTTGTGTCTTAGTCTCATTAGTGTAGAGTCTGAACTAGTTAGTGTCTAGATCCTTTGTGTGTTTCACTACCAACTGGGGCCGAGGTTACTTACGTGATAGCCGGAGTCTTAAGACTAGATTAGGCGAGGTGCTTAGGCTAGTGCTTAATAGTGGATGCACCCTATCGATGATTGGTAATTCCATTCACTCTTGAGTGGTAAGTCCATTCACTTTGTCCAACGTATTACGGGGGGGCGGTTGTGACAGAACGCAGCCTTTCGCTTATATCTTTTACGTTAGGGGTAGGGTGTAGGGCGCCCATTAAAGTCATAGGTCCTTTGGAATAGGAGTTAGTCCCTCGGGAGACGCTACCCTCCTATTTGTCACCGATCTCCCTATCACATCGATGGTCTAGGCATTAGTTTAGTTAAGTCGTTACACTAGTTAGATTAGAACACGAAGTATAGTTAGATACATAGGAGTCCTTACTCACTCGTTGTCCTCCCACCTAGCTAGCTACCTACTAGTTACTCTTAGTTATCACTCATAACAACACTCATACCCTTTATCAATATCAATAGCTTAGATTGAGTAGAACCACCACGGATTTCCATCACACATTTGCTAGAGAGTCTTAATCCGCTTCCCGTGAGCGAACTATAAATTCGACACCGGAGTACTCACCCAGGTTGAAGTGCTACATCGGTACTGTGCGCTTGCGCAGTTACCCTTTGGTTAGTCCTACGTTGTCACTAGAGTTTAGCTTGGCTTAGCATTCTTAGGCATGTTGCCGGGAAGATGAATTGTGACACCCTCTCTCGGTAGTAGTTCGGGTTTGCAGTAGGCTTAGCTACCATACGCTAGTCACATTTACTTAATTCTAGTGATTGCGCTAAGATCTGCTAACAAGCATTTCTTGAGCCGTTGCCGGGGAACTAGATTCCTTACCCAAATCCGGTACAGCGTAATATTAACCAACAGTGTTATAAGCTTAGAGTACTAAGTTGAGATGGTTATTACTATCATTTTATGTGGCTAAATGCTCTCATTTATCTTATGTCAATTATCATTCATTCCTATATTTTATGTGACACTTACCCCGTATGAGATGATCGATACGAGACAAGTTAAGCTCTCCATTATCGCATGTGCATTGCTCATCACTCATTATCCAAGTGCATTCCCTTCCCAAAGTGGTAAAATTATAAATACGATACCTGGATTACTCCTGGTTAAAATGCTACATCGGTATTATCTGTGCGCTTGCGGATCCCATATTTATTTCTAGAAGCAGTTGCATTTATTAGTATCAGCATTTTTGGCGCCATGTTGGGGATGACAACCTAACACTGAGTGGCGTTAGAAATGTCAACAAGCATTTTTGGCGCCGTTGCCGGGGAAGGTTGAAAGCCAATGGATAATGAGCAGCACTGCACTAGATAATGTGATTGAGTTGTCTTTGTCATACTAACCCTTCTCTACAGGATTACCCTTGTTTTGTCTACTTGTGTATCTTATGCAGGGTAATCAAGACAACTCTTCCTGACAATTATATTGACAATCCAGAAGCTTTATTCAGGAAGGCTAGAAGCAAGTTGAAGAAGACTAATCAATCATCATCATCAACTCAACTTGAAAGTTTGTCGGAAGCAGAAAGTCGATCTTTCTTTCAAGACTTGACACCAGCGTTTGAAGCCATGGCGAACAAGTCACTCCGTGAGTTCTCAGCACCCACTATGGACAACATTAAACTTGGACCCATTTGCGGACATCGACGAGCTTTTGAGCTCAAGCCTGCGCCGGTCAACATGGTGCAAGCAAGCCGGTTACGTGGGAAGGCCCATGAAGATGCTAGTGCTCATCTCCAACACTTCCCGGAGATTTGTAGCACATTTACTATCAAGGATGTCCCCGAGAGATGCTATACTACTTCGCCTCTTCCCATTCTCACTCTTGGGGAGAGCGAAGCGATGGTTCTATGCCAATAAGGAGAAGAATACTACGTGGGCACTATGTTCCACCAATTTCTTGGTGAAGTTCTTCCCCATGGGCAAGACAAATGCTCTTCGTGGGAAGATATCAAGCTTCCAAAGAACATCATGATGAGACTGTCCCGAAGCTTGGGAGCGCTTTCAAGATTACATCCTTGAATGTCCTCATCATGGCATGGAGAATTGGCTGCTTATGCGAGACATTCTACCATGGGCTCAAGAACAAGACACACGTGAGACGATGGATGCTGCTACTGGAGGTGCATTCTTATCACTCACTATTCCTTAAGCCACAGCTCTTGTGGAGAAGATGGCATCCAACCAAGGTTGGAGTGAAGAAAGAACTCAGACACGCAAGAGAGGTGGAGGAATGCACCAGCTGAAGGAGGTAGACATGCTGTCTGCCAAAATGGACCTGTTAATGAAGAGGCTCGATGAGAGAGCCATGGAGAAGAAAGAAGTCATGCATATACATGATGCTCGCATGACATGTGAAGAGTGTGGAGAGATTGGGCACACGGGTGCTAACCGCCCGTAGTGAAGGAGGACGTGAACTACCTCAATAACAACAACAACAACAATTACTATGGTCCTCGTAGAATCAAGGTTGGAATCAACAACGAGAGGCCTAACTACTCGTGCAATTATTCGGGCAACTATCAAGGTAACAGCTCCTCCTACAATAATTACAACCAGCCGCCTTTGAGAGAGTTAGTGCTGAATCAAGGCAAGTTGATGGACAACTTGTCCAAGAAGCTGACATCAAATGACAAGGTCCTAGAGACACTCAGCAACAGAATGGATGGTTTTTCCAATGCCATCAAGAATCAGCTCAGCTTCAACAAAATGCTAGAGTCTCAGGTACAACAGCTTGCCAACTTTGCTCCGTCCGCCGGCCAAGGTAAACTGGCAGGACAACCCGAAGAGCTCAAAACTGCAAATCTTGTTGATATATTCAATGTAGAAGACAGCTGGAGTGATCCATCGAAGGGGTCATGGATTGAGTCAACTCTGCCAATCAAGAAGGGCGATCCAGGGAGACCAGTCATTCCGATCTCCATTGGAAGTACCAACTTCAATGAGCCAATCTGTGATTTCGGTACAAGCATCAACATTCTGCCAAGAGTAATATACGAGAAGCTATTCAGATGTCCCCTAGCATACACAACCATGTGCTTGCAGCTTTTAGATCAGTCACTTCGTGTTCCCTTGGGAATACTTGAAGACATTTGTGTACGAGTGGGCAACTCATATGTTCCTGCAGACTTCGTGGTAGTGGATACAGGCAGTGACGAAAGGTCCCCCATTATTCTGGGACGACCATTCTTGAACACTGCTGGAGCCATCATGTATGCCAACACTGCCAAGATCATCTTCGACATTAAGGGCAAGAGAGAGATATTCTTCTTCAAGAACGAGTGCCTTAGCGGTTCAAAGACACACCCTCATCGCGAGAACAATGAGAAGAAGAAGAATCCAGCTAAGAAGAACAAGACCAAAGATAAGAAGACCAAGAAGACGGAGACGGTGAGGATGGTCACTGCAGTCCACAAGGAGCATGACCACCTGCATAGATCCCCACGTATGATCAAGAAGGATGACCCAGGTGTCCCAACCATTCAATGCTCCATCAACAGAAGCTCTTTCAATAAAGCTGTCTGTGACACCGGATCAGGCGTCAACATTATGGCCAAGATAACCTATGAGTATCTATATGGCACAATGCCTTTGGAGCCCACCTATGCACAGCTACAGATGGTAGATCAGACATTCCGCTTCGTCGAAGGAGAAGTGAAGGACGTTCTCATCCAGATAGATGACCATTATGTCCCCACAGACTTCCTAGTCATCGATATGGGAGATGATTACAACCCTCCGATCATCCTAGGAAGACCATTCCTGAACACCACCAGAGCTATCATCTATATTGGGACGGGAGAGATCCATTTCCACATTCCCACCGAGAAGGTACGCCGCTACTTCAACAATAATTATATAATCACCGAGGAGCCCAAGAAGAACAAAACAAGGAGAAGGCAAAGCATACCCGTCGCGTAACAAGAAGAACATCACTACGAGATGGATGGGCCGACTATGAGGGAGAAGTGTCAAGATATGAAGATCGGTACCCGAAGAGAAGAACATTATAGAAGAAGAAGAGGTACTACCAACAGAAGAGAAACAAGTGGTCCAAGAAGCTTCCTCCTCAAGGTCACCCTCTCCAACAAAGAAGGTGTGGAAGGTCAAAGAAAAATTAGAAACAATTCCTACACAAGAGGCGACGTCATCAGAGGCGCCAGCCAATGCGCCCCTTGACAAATGAGCGAACATGACAAGTCCTGTTCGGAGGACTTAAAACCACCGAACGCCGTGCCAAGAGGTAACTTGGTATTTATCAGCATTCCCTTTTCAGCATTGTATTTTTACCTTAGCATATTTATTTTCCTACTTGCATCTTAGTTGCATCATTGTGTTATTATCTCTGCATTAGAAAAGAAAATAAAGATGCTGTGCATTTGCACCCAGAAAATCGTTAAGCCCCATGTGGATAATCATTCACTGTGGTGGCACAAAAATAATTTCTCGGCATATTTATCTTTCCCTGTCTGCATACCTTAAATAATAAAAAGATAAAAATATTTCTTGTGATCCTGTTAGAACAAGTTTAAGTTAGGAAGTTCTAGACAACCAAGGCCTAGAGGTTTTATCACTAACGCTTAATCAGTTCCACAAGCTTTGTTGTCTATTTGAGCTTCACAGAACATCAAGGATCAAGAAGAGCTAACAGCGAAGGACATCCAGTCCCCTGTCGGAGTGCTGCCCGCGACACTTAAACGCTGTTTTGAACAGCAACCATCTACAAACATGCCTGGAGGGTCAGCGCCTGTCAGCAACATCAGCAGACTATGTCAACATCCAGCTTGGGGGAGAGCATCCCCCGTGTACCAAGCTAAGTGACCATAGAAACCCAGAAAGATTTCTTTGTTTATCTTCTTCTAGTTTTGGAGAGCTCTTGCAATCTGTCTTTAAAGTGATCCCTAGAATAAACTCTATATGGAGATGATGAATAGTTGCTCGCCGTAATTCCTTTCAAGTACCTAGTTTTCAACCTTGCACTCTCCCGAGTTTTTGACACAACCGTTTAGATTTAAGATTTCCTCCGAACCGAAACTTGTGGGTAGCAAACACTTGATCTAAGTCTAGGTAGTTGATGGGTATGATATGGGAAGGTTTTGAGCTGCTTGTCCATCTTGTTCCTAGAGATACTAGAGTTCGGAGAATTTATCTTTGAAAATATTAAATTCCGCATGATGAGTTCCTTTATGATGAGAGTTCAAATTCCTACCACGGCCATATATTCATGCTTACTAGATTAGGAAACCCCATCTATTTATATAGATCATATTGTAGGCATTGAGTGTAGTCTTTATAGGCATTGAGTGTGGTTATGCTGTGAACCCATAAGGAATCAGTCATGCAATTAAAGTCAATACTATGTGCTCTCCATCCACTGATCTATGCTACTTCTGTCCTCAGAAGCATGCACCCATTTTATAACTACTACATTCATTCTGTGCTACTTCTGTTCCTAGAAGTATCACCCACATATAGATCCATATCCACTACATATTGTGCTATCTCTACCCCGGAGATACGCACTTATGCTGCTCCTACCCTAGGAGTACGCATTCCCCCACACATTGTGCTGTCTCTACCCTGGAGATACGCACCTATGCTGCTCCTACCCTGGGAGTACGCATCCATCCATCCATCCATCCACATATACATATGCCACTCATTTCACTTCATCCAGAAAAAGTTTTACTCCTATCCTGGGAGTAAACATCTAGAAATAATCATCGCCGTTCCCTTGCCTACATAAAAGCTCCAGTCATTATCATTTCAAGTTATACACTCCCCATTGCTAAAGTTTTGTTTCCAGAGGATTGGTTGCTCTAAAAAAAAGAGAAAAAAAAGAAAGAAAAAGAAAAGAGAAAGAAAGAGAGAGTAGCCAAGTCCTTCCTTTCAAGAAGTTTCAAAGTTTTCGAATAAAAGGGAGTCATGTTATCCCCAAAGGAGCAAGTGTAGAAGTAGATGTTCACCAAGAGATCACCCCTCATAATCATTTCCTTATCATCATCATCCCATCATCATCCTATCATCATCTTATCATCCATTTCCTCATTCACATGCACATATGACTTTATTATTTTAGTTCCTGTTGGATCCATGGTTTAACTGTGCAATATATGCAAGTGAGTTTGAGTGTCTCCCCACCTATGAGCTCCACATAAGCCTATTAGAAAGAAGGGTGAGAGAGAGAAGGCTCTTTCCACTATGCCTTAGTTCCATAAATACCACATATTTTTGAGAGAAGAGAGAAGGCATACACTACTCATGCCTTAGAGAGGATCCAAAAATACCATAAATGAGAGACCTGAGAGGTTCATACAAGGAACTCGAGTTTTATTCCAAAACCTTGCAAAAACTCCAGAATAATAGTTGATCAAAGAGCGAGAAACATGGCGCTTGACTTTACCGTTCTATCTTTCAACTACTCAAGACCCAAGTGACGGTTACAAGCCCCATGGTGAAAGGTAATATGAGTGAGTTTTGAGTCAGGATAGTTCACTCTAATTCGAAGGAGAGTTCTTGTTTGAACGCATGTGTACTTGTGAGAAGTGAAAGCATTGTAGCAACTCCTGATCCATCACTGAGTCTATCTTTGCTCAGGGACGAGCAAAAGGTAAGCTTGGGGGAGTTTGTTGATGATAGTTAAGTATCAATTTTATACCGTCAACGTAGCAAGAGAAAGGACTAATATCAGTTCACCTGTTAGATATAGGGGTTACACTGACAGAATTCCACGAGCTTTGTTGATTGTCTATTTCTGCAGGGGGTTATCAGAAAGAGAACCAAAAGAGGCCCACATGTCGGGATTACATAGAGATAAAGACCGAATGGGTAAAATTGTATACTCTAGAAGACTCCAGAAGGCGACCCCTGGAAGCTGGGCCCCACCTGGCAGCCTCCAGGGGCGGCTGTGGAGGTATAAACTCCATATACCCTCATGGCCTAGTTTGGGCCAACACGCTATCACCGAGGCCGGCCCATCAAGCTCCAAGACCGATCGGCCCAGCCGTGGTCGGACGACCCTAAAACGGGCAAGATTATCGAAGACCGACAAGGAGGACAGACCTATTTTGAGATAGGAAAGTTTAGACTTGTAAAGTATGTAAACTTAGTACCGAGATAGGCTAGATCGACTTGTAACCTTGCTCCCGTAGTATATAAGGAGAGCAAGGACCCCGTGCGGAAGGACGAATGCGGCATAATGCACAGACTCACACATCCACATCATAATCGAAACAGAGAGCGGGACTAGGGTTTTACACATCCTTGCGGCGTAACACGGGTAAACCTCGCGTGATTGTTTCTCGTTTACATCTTGCTTGCAATTTCGTACGCCTTCCGCCAATCCATTACCGGTCGGGGCATACCCCTGGTCGGACTATCGCCGATATTTCGTCGACAGTGGCGCGCCAGGTAGGGGGTGCACACCGAGATTTCACATCAAACAAGATGGTTTCCTTCCCGGCTTCCATGACCTTCGAGGCCGGCCACACCTTCAACTTCGGAACGTTCACCTGGACTTCCAACTCAGCAACTACTACTACAACTCTCACGCCTCCGGCTATCATGCCAACAATGGCACCAACGATGGTGGCTGCACCGAACCAGATCCAACTCGTCCCGATGACCACCGTCGTAGTCCCGACCAACCCACCGCTGATAGTTGACGGCACGGCGTCAACACCTCCGATCGGTTCAAACCCTTCACAAAGGAGGCATGTCAGCAACACGGATCTACTACGTTTGATCCATCAGCAAGTCATGAGGTTGACAGAAACCCATGCTAACTTTGAGTCGCTCCGACGACGCATCAGGCGCGATGTAAAGCTCGCGCGACAGCAACATGCCCCCAATTCGCCAACACAAAGACAACGCAATCATCGCAGAGTCACTTTTTGGCGTTCTGAACGACCATGTTCGCAGCCGGCGAATCTACGACATCGCACTCATACAAATCCTCGTGCCAACCGTACACAACAAGGTGGCGGAAGGAACTCACAGTGGCTCTGACCACGACCGGCCATCATCCATGGTGGTCGGAGAGGCCAACCGAGCAGTATACGACAGAGAATCCTGGCCGATATTCAGGATCTGAGAGAGAGGGCTTCACAACAGGCCTCATGAAACAACAGCAGTCCAGCCCGGGTGGCACAAACTATTCGGCAAAGTGTGCCAAATCGGAGTAACATGTCAACAGTTCAGCGCAGAAACGCACGCCGCAACGAACGACGGTGGCGTCAGCGAGAAGTTCGACGAACAGGTTGGAACCCACCAGCTGCGCATACTACCACGACACAGCAAGAACGATCTCCACAAAACAACACATCCAACGCCCGGTTGTTTGCAAAACGTACCGAGCTAGCTGCTGCCCTTCGTCGCGGTGACCAATCCCAAAGGGATGAACAACAAAGGGAAAGGCGACGGGAAGAGATTTTAACTGCCATGGCAACATCAGATGCAACAAAACAAAGGACGGAACGACCACGCATACGTTCGACCCAGTCTCCCCCAATGACAAGCGCATCGGCTCACAGAGCCAGGGCACTTGCTGACCGAGACCTAGATGCAGAAAGGAAACGGAGGGAAGAACATCAAAAACACATGGCAGCAGTCAGAGAAAATCGTCGCAGCTTTGGCATGAGCCCGTTGAGAAGGAACACAAGGGACTCACCTGACATTGACGAGCCCCATTGTTGCACTCAACAGCCCATATAGACGACCACGGTATACAAACGTGCTCGGAGCCCTCCTCCCAGACGAACGGTCCCAAGTGTCCAAACAAACCATAACGGTTTCATCACCCCTTTGTTGGACAACTTGTTAACCCGAGAACCAAACTGGAGGCTCCCCAGTCCAACACCTCCTGAGGACAGAATACCACCGCACACCGAGCACGTGTTTCCTAATCCAACAAACCCAGCCAACCTACGGCGCATCAGAACAGTTCGATCACCAGGGCGCAAAACATCAGAAGGAATGTTTATTAATGGCGAATGGTACAAAGTGGTACAGAAAGGAAGCCAATTTGAGAAGAACTCAAGCTCCTTAGATTCTTTTACGGATGTACCTTTTCCAAAAAAGGACAACCTCGATGCCACTCGGAACGGAATAAGTATTTCCAACCATACCAAATGCAGAGATGATCAAACCCTGGATGATGACGACCTACTGCTCTGTACGAAGAAGACCCAGTCATGATCCATGATTTGGAAGAAGGTGAAGCAGAGCCGGAAAATTGAAAGAACAAGAGATGCACTCTTCTCTGTTATCAAAAAATTTTTTCCTAGGCAATTTCCTTTTTACATACATTCAAATTAGCGTCAGTCGTACACATCATTGTAAGTCATCCTGATGACAAGAGCAATCTAACGTGTACTATTTTATAATGAGAAATCAAGTTTTCGTGTCAAATACTTGAGCATATGAATTTTTCTTGCTTATTCAAAGGAAAATCATCTCTCAATCAGACGCACTCACGACATTCTCTAATGCAAAAAACAGAGGGCTCGGAACCCCAAAACGAAATCCTACGGCATAAACACGGCACAATCATGAAACGGATCAAGATAAAGAGATAATAAAAGGGAACCTCGATGGATTCCAGCACAATTCACATCTCAAAAGATCCACCTTCTTTCATTAAAAATATAATTATTTTTTTTACAAACGGGGACCGATTGCATCTAAGCAACCTAGTCATCCCCGAAGAGTTTGCCAACCACCAGGTCGACAGGAGTCGCGGCGACGACGGCCTCCGCCGCCCCGGCGAACTCGACGGCGCCGCCCTCCATGGCGTCATGCGCCGCCACGGACAACTCCATGCCACGGACGTCAACGCCGGAGATGGCATCGACGGTGGCATAGGCGGCGGAGGCACCATGGTGGACGCCATGAACCGCCACCGCGGCCACTTGGCCGGGGATCGCCGCCAGCCGCGAGACCACGTCGCCCCCCTGGGCGTTCACCGCGTCCGCCGTGGCATGCGTGGCCTCCTGCAACTGCTCCAGCTGCTCCGTCAGCTCTGCAAAAACAGAGTAAAAAATTAAAATGCCAAGGCGGACACAATTCAGGAAATATGAACAATGAGAACACGGTACTTACCACCGACCCTAATGTCGGCAGCCTCGCGCTGCCCAAGCAGCGTATCCACCTGGATCTTGCGGGCCAGCCTCTCGTCCGCCGCCTCATTGACGGCGGCGTTGGCGTCGGCATCGCAGTCGGCGGCCCGCTGCTTCTCCGCCTCCAGCTCCTCCTGGGTGGAGGAGAGTGCCTTCAGGAACAGGTCCGCGTTCTCCTCCGCCTGCCCCAGCTGCTTGGTGGCGTCAGAGTAGAGGTCCCTGACGTGCTGCAGCTCCGCCCTACAGCGGTCGAGCACAGACGCCAGGGAGTTCGCTGAGACGCTACTCAGCGAACGCGGCGTGGAGACACTGGCGGCCGCCGCCACCTCCTCGGCCACGACGGGAGCCACATGCTCCGCCACAGCAATGGCAGCTCCGGCCTCCACGACCGGAGCCACCTGCTCAGGGGCCGCAGCCCCCGGCACATCCTGCCACTCCTCCGCCACCCTCCTCGCCACCTCGGCGGCGCCTGCGGCGGAGGTGCCTGGCGCACCTCCAATCGTCAGGACCGTGTACCTACATTGCAAACGAAGAACTGCGGTTACACCAAAAGAAGAAAACCCCAAGATTAATCAAAGGAAAAAACCCCCATTCAAGCTCACCTCCTCCGCGGCCTCACCTCCTGAGGGGAGTTCACCGACTCCTCCTCCTCCGCCGGGCGCTTACCATGGCGGCGGTCCATCTCAGGTGGTGGCGGCGAGCAAGTGGGGATCTAAAACCCTAGGTTTTGAGAGCAGAAGGAGAAGAGCGAGGAAGAGAATGCGCCGCGTGCGTGTAGAACTCTCAAAGCACAGCGCTAATTTATAGAAGAGCCCGTAGGATTCAAGAAGGCAACTGACGAGATCGTGGGAAATCAAAACCCCGCGGCCCTCTCGTTCCCCAAGAGCACGAAGCGACGAAAACCGCTCCACTAAAGCGATGAGCATTTATATGTTCCCACCACATCAGGGAGCATTGACTTGACCGGAGTCAAAAAACCGTACGATAGAATTGACGAGACAACTCGTTTGATGATACATGGTTGCATCAGCAAACGAATATTTTGGCCCCACACGCGATCATGACGCGACATGATGGATGAAAGATAAGTACTTAATATCTTTAGTAAGTTTTTAATTTTTTAGTCATCTATTTCAAAAGACCACACTTTGAAAAAACCAGTTTGCACAAATTTCTTTCCTCAAACACGAAGCAAACCAGGAAAGCACCGTCTCTAGTTTCACTCGCTACGTGTTAACAGCACCACACTCAAACAACATAGAGTGCGCTAGCGGTCGCTCCCAAAGGAAAAGGGCTCCAAACATTCCGGCACCGCGCTGTCTGTTTAGGATCATCTAATCCCTAAGGCCTGGTCGGCTCTTGAATGAGAAAGAGACTAGTGTTGCTGGAAATTTTTCTTCTAACTCTATAATAAGTATAACCTACCCTCCTGCATAATAAGAGAATTTTACATACCTTGTGACCATTATTTCAGGAACAGGGTATGATCACAATCCACCTCAGAAAGATGGTGGCATGCAGCAGAACACAGATAAGTGCCTTCTCAATTTAACATACATGCCTTTACCAATCTTTTCTCACAAAAGATTTCTCTACACGAACTACTTCAAAGTACGAAAAGGCCAAAGTATGTTTCCCTTCCAACAGAAAACAATCAGCATGCACTGTCTCTGATCAACCCCGCTACGTATTAACAGCTCTAACGCTATACAACACAGGGGTGTCAGCGGTCGCTTCCAATGGAAATAGGGCCCTAAGTGATTCGGCAACGTGCTATTCACTATAGGTCACCTACACACATGAGGACTGATTAACTCTAAGGAAGAGCGACTACAAAAACCTTTGCTAAACATTACATTTCAATACAAAACTTGTGTTATAGACCATATCAAATCAACACAACTCAATCTACCTTATTGTTGGGGGCAGGAGTGGAATTGGCCACCCCGTCCCCCCTAATCGTATACGCCTCATGTGTTTAATGTGCGCAGGTACGGGCGATAGCGCAGGAAGGCGCGCATCGGAGTGTCGCCGGTCGGAAACCCCGAGCGCGGGACGGCGCGCATCCGAGGTCGGCGCATGTCGGAAACCCCGATAGCGCGGGGCGCGCATCCGGGGGTCGCGCTGTCGGAAACCCCGATAGCGCGGGGACGGCGCGTATCCGGTGTCGGCGCGGGTCGGAAACCCCGATAGCGCGGGACGGCGCGCATCCGACGTCGGCGCCAGGCGGAAGCCCCGATGGCGCGGGAAGGCGCGCACCCGGCTTCGGCGCCAGGCGGAAACTCCGATAGCGCTGGACGGCGCGTATCCGGCCTCGTCGCCAGGCGGGAGCCCCGATAGCGCGGGAAGGCGTGCATCCGGCGCCGACGGGCGCCAGGAGGAAATCCCGATAGCGCGAGAGGGCGCGCATTCGGCTCGAGACTGGACGCATTCGGCGGCTGGGCAGAGACGAGAGCCCGAATGCGTCCTGGTCGGTGGTTGACCGACATAGGTGGGCCCTCGGTCCATTTACTTGTCTGCCCCGTGTCGGCTGCTCCCGTACGTTGAAATTAGGGTTGCCGAGGGCATTCTTGTACAAAATGTAACGCGGCTTCCTATAAGTAGACCCCCTCGGGGACGATGTAAGGGACTTACGGACTCCGTGCGTTTTTGCCGGAGCACAAGGAATATAAGGTTCGTGTTGTTCATTTCGTTTCATAGTTACGCATTTCCTTTATCTCCCGTTTGGGTCCTTCGGGGTGCAACCCCAAAGGGCTGAAACAACATTGGCGCCGACCGTGGTTGGCGCACGGACTGTCATGCCACCAAAGGGAAAAGCTAGAGGTCCAGCTATCGGGAAGACAATGCCATCCGTGGAAGAAACTGTTCCTTCCACGAACGGCTCGGATCCGCCACGACACCGAGCTCACCGCATCGGGATCGGCGGTTCCTCCGCGATTCCGGCTCCTCGGCAAGCGGATCCGGCTATTGAGGACAACGTATTCGGTCGGTCGCCGGAACGCAGGATCGCCCGGCGAGAGGGGCCGTTGTCGCTGAAGTGGCGCAAATGACGAGGTCCAACCGGAGCCCGAAGCCCGAATGTGATGGATGAGTTGATGCTACGTAATTCCAAGCTCCTAAAGATCTTTGGACGAGCACACCTCCGAATTGAAGAACTAAAAGCGTATCGGGATCGGCTACGGGGAGACATCGAAGCAAGAAACGGAATATCGGCAACTCAAGTGGCCGTCGACCGGGCGGCCGGGGAGGCGAAAGGTTACAGCGGGAGATTCAGGCACTCGGCGCAATGGCCGAAACCAAAAGTGAAGTCGGGTACACGGGATCGGCCTCGGGCAAGGGGGTACCGGACTCGATTGACATGGCATCCCCGTTGTCCCCTAACCGCGAAATACCCATGGCCATCCGGTTACAAGCCTAACATCCCGCATTTCAACGGCAAATCTAATCCAAGAAGGTTCATATCAAGCTATGAGGCCGCAATATATTCGGCGAGTGGCAACGAAGCCTTGTTGGCCAAAACTTTGATCTTGGCCATGCAAGATGTGGCGCACGATTGGTTCATGTCGCCGGCGGCCCTTGTCCATCCGGTCATGGAGACAAAGCGAAAGAGGAGCATGGTAACGTTTCGGGGCCTTCGGTAGCCGACAAGAAAACCATTATGGACTTGCTCACCTTGCATCAACCGGACGATGAGCCAATGGCCAAGTACCCGGAGCGTATCATTCGACGAGGGCGCAAGTCCCGAATGTGTCCGACGAAACGGTCATTGCATCGCCATCGGGGCCTCAAGATCGGTCCGTGCGCGTGGTGTTAACCAGGGGAGGTACCCAAAGCGTGAAGCGAGTTGTTTGATGAAATGCGAAAGTTCGCCATATCAGAAGAAGACTTGCAGAAGCGCAAGGTCTCCAGGAATAGCCTCAAGCAAAACACCCCGAAACAAAACCAGCAGAATCAGCAGAGGTGGGGGTCCAATCAAGGCTATGTCAACAACCTCCAGGAAGAGTCACCCAACCAGGCACCCCCGAAGCAGCATGACAGCCAGTCTCATGAAAACCGAGGCGGAGGTCAGCAGAATCGGGGAGGACGGGGAAACAGAGGCGGACGCGGACGAGGGCGCAATGGTGGCGCCCCTAAAACACCGTATTGTTGCGTATGCGGCGAAAACAAAGGCCATTTCACCAGAGACTGCAAATACACGCAGCAGGCCAAAGAGCAAAAGGAAAGAGATGACGCCATAGGGAAAACGGAAACCGCAAAGCACGTATTCCACACGGCACCGTCACAACCCTACGCTTTCCCCCATCAAATGGCCACTTTCCAGTCTGGGCAGCCAGGGAATCCGTACCTCGCCCCAAATGTTCATGCGCATTGGGGAGGGTCGCCAAGCATGCAGTACCAACAATACCAGCAGCCGATGATCGCGCATCCGATGCCAGTATCGGCTGTGTCTTCCTCAGCGCCTACCGAGAATAGACAGCAGCAGCAGCAGTCAGCAAGGCAGGAAACTTCCAAGGAGTTGCAGATCGTACACACTGTAGCAACCGTGAATGTGATGCCATCCAACGGGCACATATACGCCATCATTGGAGGTTCCAATATAGAGCATGACAGCAAGAGAACGCGAAGAGAATATCAGAGGCGCGTAATGGCTGTATCATCAGCCGCTCCGGCGACTCGGGCCGCGTGGAAGCTCTGCCCATCACCTTCACCGAAGAGGATAATCAGATCCGGATTACCCGCACTATGATGCTTTCGTGGCAACCGCTTTCGTGGCGGGTACACTCTACACAACATTCTTATTGACAACGGGAGCTCGGCGGACATCCCGTTCACCAAAGCGTATGATAGCATGAAACTTGACGGGCGTTCGCTCGATCGGGCGGGCAATGCCTTATTCGGCTTTGGTGGAAAGAAAATAGATGCACTTGGGAAGAAGACACTCACTGTAGCGTTTAGCGAAGGAGAGAAAGTGCGGGCGGAGGAGATATCGTTTGATGTGGTACAAATGGAATACCCATATACGGCAATCTTCGGAAGGGGAATCATAAACAAGTTTGACATCATAATCAAGCGAGCTACCTATGCATGAAGCTGCCTCTCCTTTCGGGGTAATCACGGTGCATGGCGATCAAATCGCAGCCCGAGAAAGATAGATGGCAAACCAATACCGGGTTACAAGCATGGTGCACGAGGTAAAAAAGCACGCAAGGAAAGAGGATACAAACGAAGCCCCGGAGCGGAAAGAGCGGAGAGCGAGCCGACGAGGGCACGAGAAGAGTGCTGATCGGCAAACCGCCCGGATCGGTGCGTGCATATCGGGGCAAGTCTTTCGGAACGGGACGCTTCGGAGAGCGCTAGCATTTCGGGCCGAGAATAAGGACGTATTCGCGTGGACTACTAAAGACCTCAAGGGGTTGACGGGGAATTGGCCCACGGCCTCAACGTCGCAAAAAAGCAAAGCCACGGAAGCAAAAGTTGAGGAAGATGTCATCCGAAAGAGCAGACGCGGCGGCCGCAGAAGTGCAAAGGCTCTTGGACGCAGATGTGATCAGGCCAGTGCAGTATCCGGAATGGCTAGCCAATGTGGTAATGGTCAAGAAGAAAAGTGGCAAATGGCGCATGTGCGTGGATTTCACGAGATCTAAACAAACAACGCCCGAAAGACCCATACCCGCTACCGCGGATCGACAAGCTAGTCGATATCGCGTCCGGTTGCGAGTTGTTAAGTTTTGGATTGTTTCTCGGGGTACCATCGGTATGGCTGAATGAAGAAGACCGGAGAAAACGAGTTTCATCACTCCCGGGGGAACCTTTTGCTACAAGCGCATGCACGAGGGTGCAGCGCAACGCCGGCCCTACTTTCTCCGGAATGAGACGAGGTCTTTAGGGAGCGAAAAAGAGGAAAAACCTGGTCGCTTACGTGGATGATATAGTGGTGAAAAGCGATAAGAAAAGCACACACATCGAGGATCTAAAGGAAACTTTGTGAACCTTCGAGCAAGCGGATGGAAGCTAAACCCGGAAAAATGCATATTCGGGGTGAGCAAGGGCAAGATGTTGGGATGTCTCGGTATCCGCCGAGGCATAGAAGCTAACCTGACAAGATTGCCGCTATTGTGAACATGAGACCGCCCGAGACCAAAAAAGGTACGAAGCTCCGCGGGATCGCCGCTCCGGGGAGGTTCATATCCGAAGCGCGGAACGGGCCTTCCATTTTTCCGAATCCTAAAAATTCGAGGTTTCGGATGGGGCCCGGCTCAGCGGCAAGCATTCGATGACCTAAAAGCTTACCCGTCAAAGGCCACAACATTATCAAGCCCATCGCCGATGCGACCCCGTTACTATACATAGCGGCCCCACACCGCGGTGAGCGGTTACGGTGGAAGAAAAAGAGAACGAGGGAAGTTACGAGCAGTTCCCAATCTATTTCGTATCGAAGCGTTGACATCAGCGAAGGCAAACTATTCGAGTGGAGAAAATCGCATATTCGGTGGTCATGGCGTCGCGAAAGCTCAAGCACTATTTTCAGGCTCATCACATTCGGGTTTTGTCCGCTCGGCCCTAGAAGCCCTGCTCGTAAACGCGAGGCGGTAGGCCGGATAGGCAAGTGGGCGTCGAGCCGAATGAATATGTCATTGACTTCGAGCACGAGATCGGCCATCAAGTCGCAGGTCATAGCGGACTTTATCGCGGATTGGACCCCATGTGGGGACAACACCACCCTCAGCTTCGAGGAACCAGAATGGACGGTGCACACGGATGGGGCATGGTGCTCAGCTGGAGCAGGCATATCCGCGGTATTGACACCTCCAAGCGCCCAAAGCCGCGATACGCAGCAAGGCTACTGATATCGCACCACCAACAACACGGCCCGAATACGAGGCGGTTCTGGCCGGGTCTCGGGAAACTCCGAGCGCTAGGAATCCGCGAGATGCGTCATCAAGTCCGATTCGCAAGTAATTGTGGGGCACATCCGAAAGGAATACACAGCAAAGGAACCGGCTCGCGAGTATCCGGAAGCCGTTCGGCGAATGGAGAAATATTTCCTTGGTTTCACCTTGCAATACATCCCAAGGGCGGACAACACGGCGGGCGTACGCGCCGGCAAAAGTGCGGCCCAAAACACCCCCTTGCCCGCCGATGTTTTCTACCGGGTCTTGATGGCCCGGCGGTGCGGACGGAGGAGGAACGGCCGGCAGTAATTCACGCTATCGCAGTGACGACCGGAGAGCACCGATATGGGCATTCATCTCTCGGAACTTATGAGCCAGGAGACAGAAGCAACAACAAAGGATGGAGTCAGAACCAAGCAATACTCCATAATCGGAGAGAATTGTACAAGGAGGGAGTGGTAGCACCACATCAAGTGCATCGCCGAACGAGGGGGTCCGGCTTTTGCACGATATACATTCGGGAACTTGCGGGGCCCACAGAGGTCCGCATGAAATCGCTCACGAGCAATGAGACAAGGCTTTTATTGGCCAACCGTCGCCGAGGACGCCAAGCAACCGGGTGAAATCGTGCCGGGCTGCCGAAGTTCGCAAAACACCGCAGGGCTCCAAAGAAATCTAACCTCCCCGATATGTCCAACTTGGCCGCTACAGAGATGGGGCATCGACATAGTCGGACCGCTCCCGCCGGCGCCTGGGAATATGAAATTCACTGCAGTGGCACTGGAATACTTCACCAAATGGGTTGAAGCTAAAGCGTTGGCGACAATATCATCTGGCACCTTAGTCAGCTTCGTGTGGCAGAGAATCATCTGCAGATTCGGGGTTCCTTCCTACATAACAGTGGACAACGGGAAGCAGTTTGACAGCACCAAGTTCAGAACTTTCTGTGAAGACCTGGGGATCAAACTGACGTTTGCTTCAGTAAATCACCCAGAATCGAATGGCGCAGTTGAACGGGTTAACGGTGACATATTCACTACCATATCCAAGACCCTCGAAAACACCGAGAAGAAAGGTAGATGGGCCCAGGAGTTAACAGCTACGGTGTGGGGGCACAATATATCCAAGTCGCGCGCTACCGGTTTCACGCCTTTCAGACTTCTCTTCGGGGAAGAAGCCGTTACCCCAGAAGAGGTGCAGCTGGGATCTTTCCGAACTGAGATCATGGCCACCACCCCAGAACAGCGGTACACTCGGCTCGAAACGGCCGATTCACTAAGGCTACAAAAAAGCGGCGAAAAACCTCGACAGTACCATCGGGAAACAAAGGCTTGGAGAGATAAAAAAGTGTTGAGGCAGGTCATCAACCCGGGAGATATGGTCCTTATTCGGCAACCCGACAAGCAAGGCAAATTGCAATCGCCATGGTACGGGGCCGTACATCGTCGCAAGAATGGTAAAAGAAGGAGTCTACACGCCGGTGAAAGAGGACGGCACGAGTCCAGCCATACCGGAACGCCGACAACTCGCGCCGCTTCTACCCATGAAATTACCCCATCGGGGTTATAATTTTCCTTTCTTAATTCTCCGGAACACATTCGAGGGGCGCGCTCTTTTTCCTCGCAGGGGAAGCCTTTTCGGAGGTGTGAGGTTTTTTAACGAGGCGTCCCCTGTGTACCCCTGTTTAATATTTTTCAATTCACGTTTCCCCTAAAGTGTGGATCCGTAACGTTTTCTCCGATCGAAAAAAGTCGTGCCATATGTGTCACGACCCTATTCGGAGAAGTTTTCGAGTTGCAAGCAACCAAAAGCCAAAAACGGCTAGTATACTCAAGAAACGCTGAAGCATCATGAATGCACCAAACAACCCAAATGCGCGCAACAAAAGCGCCGCAGCGAATCCTCGGCAAAAACGCCTCGAAGTATCGCGAAATCGGCAAAACGCCGAATGCGTGCAAACAACGCCTCGGGTGAAACGAACCTCGGAGAAAAAGACCCGAAGGTTACGATAACGCAAAGTTACAATCAATTCTCATCTCGCAATGTCGACTTCTTATTCATCATATTCGCCGGTATAATTACACCAAAGGCGCTCGGGGTGTTTAACATCACAATCAAAAGCAAAGACACCCGCTATATCGAGCAATGCCTCGAGAATGTGCGCAATTAGGGTCCCTCGGACTCTCGAAAGGAGCGCCTACTCCGCACCACTATCGAGCGAGCTCCGCCGGCGTAACCCCTCGGTCTCTCAAAAGGAGTCTTGATCGCACCATTATCGAGCGTTATCGGCCTCCGAATATGGCATACAAAGCAGGTAAAAAGGCCGAATGCCCACTTCCAGTCCGGCTAGTGAGAGCTGGGTAGCGAATGCGGCATTTGGTCTGACGGCAATACAAATCCCAAAACCTCCCATTCCAGCAAGACATAAGCGGGATCTGCGGGTGGTAAAACAAAAAACAAAGGTCTTAGCAGCCATGATAAAAACCAGGAGCTCTGACCAGATTATATAATCTAGCCATTCAGCCTCTGAGACGAGTCAAATTTATGACTCACCTAACAAACGTACAACGGCGTTATGGTGTAAAGGGTGTTCCACTAAGCACGATGACCCAAACGGCATTATATATGCATAACACCTCCCATAATGCAAAGCCATGCCGATCAAACAAACTCATCCCGCTCGAAAATTAAGGCTAGTAGGAATGAGAGGAGTCGGGAAAGGAGCGGCACTCGTCCTCCCGTTTCGGTTGTTAGAGCCGAGCAAATAGGCATGCCCGGGTTCAACTCGGGAGGAGTCGAGGGGAGTCGAGACTAGTCCTCCCGTTTCGGTTGTGAGCTTGAGCTGGTGCGCAAGATAGAATCGGCCGCCTAAGCAAAATCAGCAAGCGCGCAATAGCGAGAGATGCGCAGAAACGCGCGCCCCTACTCCCAAGAATGATCGAAAATACCAGCTCCGCAGACGGCGACTAGTCCATATTCGGGATTCCGGCCCACAAGAAGCTTGGGGCAAACATAAGGCTTGGGATCCGGTCTACGGATGCGGTTCGGTTGCTCTACCCGCATATAAGCGAGAAAGGGCATAGGCGCGCCTATTCGGGCGTTGGAAGCCGACTCCTACCGCTTCGAGACAGGACTCATCCGGTTTACGCCAATGAGGCCATACGAGTTCCATTCGGGTGTGCGTAACGCATATGCATTTTGTAATAACCACTACAAACTCTTAAGTAAAAACAACCGCCGGAGGGCTTAACTCAAAACCTCGAATGCGCTCCACCGCTCAAATTCGGGGGGGCGCTCTAGGTCTCCATGCACCGCCGGAGGGCTTAACTCAAAAACTCTCGAATGCGCCCTCCACCGCTCAAATTCGGGGGCGGCGCTCTAGGTCTCCATGCACCGCCGGAGGGCTTAACTCAAAAACTCTCGAATGCGCCCTCCACCGCTCAAATTCGGGGCGGCGCTCTAAGTCTCCATGCACCGCCGGAGGGCTTAACTCAAAACTCTCGAATGCGCCCTCCACCGCTCAAATTCGGGGGGGGGGGCGGCGCTCTAAGTCTCCATGCACCGCTGGAGGGCTTAACTCAAAAACTCTCGAATGCGCCCTCCACCGCTCAAATTCGGGGGGGTCGGCGCTCTAAGTCTCCATGCACCGCTGGAGGGCTTAACTCAAAAACTCTCGAATGCGCCCTCCACCGCTCAAATTCGGGGGGGCGGCGCTCTAAGTCTCCATGCAACGCTGGAGGGCTTAACTCAAAAACTCACGAATGTGCCCTCCACCACTCAAATTCGGGGGGGGCGGCGCTCTAAGCCTACACGCAACGCCGGGGAGCTTAAGGAGGAATTACCCCGAATGCGCCCGCCACCGCTTGAACCAAGGGGGGACGTGGTGTTCCACACAATGGTGGTGCGCTCAAAAAGTTCATTCTACAAAGCATTCGCGAATCCGGAATTTTCAAGTCCCCGAATGCGACCGGATCGAAAGCGGTAACACAATCGCGCAGAAAACAAACAAATAGTTAAACTATGAACGCATTCGGTTCCGGTACCGCAAAATATGTTCAAGAAGTTCTAGGGTTCCCGAACCCCGGCCACGCAGGCCACAAACACGGCCACGCAGGCCAAGCACGACGAGTTAAGTTCTTACAAAGGGATACATCAAGAGTTAGCCGCAGTTTCCAGCCGCGGGAGATCGAGGACCAGGCACGCCGGCCTTCGGTGGACGCCGCCGCGGAAGGGTTCGCGGAACCCAGATTGATCGACTCGTGCGGCACTTTCGGGCGCACGGTCATCTCCGGAGACCGTAGCGCGCCGGAGGACGGCGTGTCGCCCGCCGCGGCCGCCTCGCGCTCGTCCCTACCCCGAATGTAGGCCACGACCCGGCCACGGATAATGGCCTCTTCCGCCTCATCCCCTAAAAGAAAGAAGCACGAAAATGGTCATGTTAGTTAAAAGATTCCTAACCCAACCCATCAAAAGTGACAAGCGCCATTCGGCAGTTTTACCTCCGCCACGCTTAGTGCCGCCCGAAGCAAGCCGAGATTGCGACCGCCACCGTTCCTTAAACCGCCGAAGAACTTCACGGCGGCCTCGTGTGCGTCCCCATCCGGACCCGGAGCGGTCCACGTCATCGGGAGCCGAAGTGCGGCCGCATGTGGACAGCCCAGCGTCCTTCAGCGCCTTGCACAAATAAGACGGGTGGTTTCAAGGGCGGCCCGGCGGCGTCCGAGCTCCATTTGGCCCTCCATGCGGCGAGCCCGGTCCGGAGGAACCCGGCAAAATCAAACACCGAGGTGTCCTCCCCGATAGCGGGCACCACCACCTCGTCGCCAACTCCGGCCACCGAGACGCGAATATGGTAGCGGCCTGGTTAAGTTCGTCGAGTTGCCGGCGACGGGCGGACCGCAGCTTGGTTTTGGGTGTTCCTTTCGGTCCCGGGCGGTCCGGGCGTCCCGCTTCGGCCTGCTCGCGGGCCGTCTTCTCTCGTTAAGCTCGGTGCGAGCTTGCGCCAGCTCCTCCTTCGCCCTGCGCACCTCGGCCTCGCTTTCGGTGAGTTTAGACTCAACGAAAGCGACGGCGCGCAATCACGCTGGGCGAGCGCAAAGACTTATAACAGATTGCGCGCGACGTAAAAGAGTGAGAATGTAAACAACCCAAAAGGAAAAGGCTCGAGATCATTCGGGGTCGAAAACTTACGTAAATAGCGTGGAAATTGATGGCCGAGAGGAGCTCCGGGCGATCCACCTTGGTCAGATCCCTTTCGGTGGTGGTGGCACTAAAGGAGGTGCTGCACTGGTCCGCGAAAGCGACACCCGCCGCGCCCGGCAGCAAGCCGCTTGCGCGGCAGTCCACCCCCGCGATTAAGCGAGCGTCCGAAGCCGCCCCTAGAATACACGCGCATGTGGTCGCATTCGCCTGGGGCTCGCTCTAAGGAGAGCCTGCCATGTCCAAATAGAGCACACGCCGCGGTTTCGGGGGTCATGCGACTGAGCTCGCGGTGGAATCGGGACTTACCAGGTCTCCT
Organism: Themeda triandra; assembly: GCA_018135685.1. Taxonomy (NCBI): domain Eukaryota; kingdom Viridiplantae; phylum Streptophyta; class Magnoliopsida; order Poales; family Poaceae; genus Themeda; species Themeda triandra. Next base: position 177,216 of record JAENPR010000531.1, read on the forward strand.
GGCCGGATTCGGGTCCGGGTCCGAAACGGACCGGGACGCTTCCGCGGAAGCAGGCGGCGGCATTGGAGCAGGCGCCGCACCGGCCGCAGGTACACCAGTGGCCCCGGGTCGGCGCGAATATTGGGCCGCCCATCAACTTTCCCCACTTTCGAGTGGAAGTGTGTGCAATGAAGCTTCACGAAATGGGCAACACTCGGCTCGTGGCCCATCATCTTCGTGGCCATGGCGTATATGCTGAGCCGGGCGATCGCATTCGGGGTTAGATGGTGGATCTGCAGGCGGAATTTTTGCAGAACGGCTACAAAGAACGGAGCCACGGGAAACCTCAACCCGGCGATGAAGAAGTCGCGGAACACAACAGCCTCATTCGGCCTCGGTTTCGGTGTAACCTCGTCCCCCGGAGCCCGGCTCCTTTCGCGCTCAAAGGCGCTCGAAGGCCGTTGCGTTGGTACGAGTCGAGACGCTCCTCGTCAATCTTAGATCGGCATATGATGCCGGTGTGCCCCTCGATTCCCGACACGGCGGTTTCTACGGGTCGGTCCGTATTCGATGCCTTCACCCCCATCCGATCCGGCGGACGCCGCGCTTCTTTCTCGCACCGTCACATTCCGCAGATTCGGCGTATTCTTCACTGCCACCCGGCGCTCCCTTGACCGCCCGGTTTCTTCGGCGGACAAGCCGACCACGGGAGCCGCTATCGCGGCGCTTACGGCCGCGAATCGGTACAACTATTTCGGCTCCCCAAAGCTAGCTCCGTAATCGTGTGACATGTTCTCTCGATCCGGATTGGCTTAGCTGGGCGCCAATTCGGCGCAAAAGCGGAGAGCCCGGATGCGGATTCGTGGGCTGTTTTGGCCGAATCCGGACGAAGAGCTTTCGGACATATGCGATTGCTCCAAAAGAGTGCCTTGGCTTCCGAGCTATGAAGAAAACGAAATCGTGTTCAATAGGGCCGATAGTGGCATCCGAATCTTACCTAGATCAGCCCAACCCAGCCCCGAAAGCGTAAACAACTCAAAAGAATCGAAAGTGCAAATGCCTTACCGAATGAGGAGGAAGATCCCGGATGCGGAGACCGAAAATGAACCTCGAATGCGTGAGTGGCAGGCGCGCTGGAGCTAAGTGCCCGCCCCCTCACGCGCCTCTGCCTTTTATAGGCAGGGAGCGGCCGTGGGGGAGCCGACGCGTCGGTTCACGCGAATCGAGGCAAAAAAAAAATAATAATTAATTACGTCTCCTCATCCTAGGGGCGGCGCTTGCACATTCGGCGCGGCCACATTCGGCATAGCGATATATTGCCGGCCTTGCCCGGAAGGGACCGCCCTTTCGGGCAAGACCGGAGGGCTACTGTTGGGGGCAGGAGTGGAATTGGCCACCCCGTCCCCCCTAATCGTATACGCCTCATGTGTTTAATGTGCGCAGGGTACGGGCGATAGCGCAGAAGGCGCGCATCGGTGTCGGGCGCCGCCGGAAACCCCGATAGCGCGGGGGACGGCGCGCATCCGAGGTCGGCGCTGTCGGAAACCCCGATAAGCGCGGGGACGGCGCGCGCATCCGGGTCGGGGCGCTGTCGGAAACCCCGATAGCGCGGGACGGCGCGTATCCGGTGTCGGCGCGGGTCGGAAACCCCGATAGCGCGGGACGGCGCGCATCCGGCGTCGGGCGCCGGGCGGAAGCCCGATGGCGCGGAAGGCGCGCGCCGGCCGGCGCCCGGCGGAAACTCCGATAGCGGCGGACGGCGCGTATCCGGCCTCGTCGCCGCCAGCGGGAGCCCCGATAGCGCGGGAAGGCGTGCATCCGTGCCGACGGCGCAGGGAGGAAATCCCGATAAGCGCGAGAGGGCGCGCATTCGGCTCGAGATCGGACGCATTCGGCGGCCGGGCGAGACGAGAGCCCGAATGCGTCCCGGGTCGGTGGTTGACCGACATAGGTGGGCCCTCGGTCCATTTACTTGTCTCCGCCCGTGTCGGCGCTCCCTGTACGTTGAAATTAGGGTTGCCGAGGGCATTCTTGTACAAAATGTAACGCGGCTTCCTATAAGTAGACCCTCCGGGGACGATGTAAGGGACTTCTGGACTCCGTGCGTTTTTGCCGGAGCACAAGGAATATAAGGTTCGTGTTGTTCATTTCGTTTCGTAGTTCTGCATTTCCTTTATCTCCTGTTTGGGTCCTTCAGGGGGTGCAACCCCAAAGGGCTGAAACAACACTTATCAAAACATTCACTCATACCACATTTTCTCTTTGCAGCAACAACTCGAAGAAGTGTTCCAACCCGCTGTGACGAAGTTGCATTATAGCATCAACATTTCAACCCACACAATCCGTCAGCTGAGCTGGGATTTTTCGCCAATGATACCGGTTATTCTGGCACACAAATAGCAAAGTTATTTATTGGGTTTAGATTCAAAACCATGGTCTCACAGCCACACTGGGGACTCAGTTAAGTAGCACAGCTATCTTAACTTAATCATGACAGAGTCATGGCATGGTTCAAACCGACCAGCCCAAATAAAATTTGGCCTGCTCGGTCTCACTCAAAGAGTGGTCGGAAACACATAGAGCACGATATCACAGGCAGGTCGTCTTTTTTAGACCCTGACATAACGTGTTCCACCTCATCTCAGGCTCGGGGACTACGTGGGCCCACGTCACCTCAGAGGTGACATGGGCTAAGATCCTTCTTTTAGAGCTTGCTGCAACATATACTATCTTACAGCAACCTCGGGGACTACGTGGGCCCACGTCATTTGCATGACTCGGCCTGATCTTTTTACAAACAAGAGTTTAGTTCCAAACTAAGCTAAAGCAATGACGGCAGATAACATGTGATGGCAGGCATCACATACTAACATGGGCCCACGTCTCCGGATTGGGACCCTTTCAAAATTCTTTTTTCTTTTCAGGAGCATCATAAATCTTTCGGTCAAACCAAAGCGTCAACCAAGTGTAGAGAAAAGAGTGGTCGGAAACACAAGATGGTCCTCCAGCACTGCTCGGACCATATGTCGAACGTGTGTCCGACCACCCATTCTCACTTAACCATGCGAAGACGGTGTTTTTCCCTCAAGATCCATGATGCTCGGGGACTAGATGTGGAGGTATAAACTCCATATACCCTCACGGCCTAGTTTGGGCCAACACGCTATCACCAGGCCGGCCCATCAAGCTCCAAGACCGATCGGCCCAGGCTGGTCGGACAGCCTAAAACGGGCAAGATTATCGAAGACCGACAAGGAGGATAGACCTAGCTGAGATAGGAAAGTTTAGACTTGTAAAGCATGTAAACTTAGTACCAGATAGGCTAGATCCGACTTGTAACCTTGCTCCCCGTAGTATATAAGGAGAGCAATGATGAGGACATCTCAGCCATACATGCTTCCTCAAGTGAAAGCCATTCACATTACAACATTGAAGATACAAATCAAGGGTCATTTTCACGAAGACGTGCCAAGAATCTACAAGTCCAGATGAATTCATTTCTAACTGATTTTAATTTCAGTACTTCGAGAATGTTATACTACCTAAGTGTTCTACTTTGGTTGTGCTTAGGAACATACGAAAGGATGATGATGAAAGTGGATCGGCGAATTCTATCACTGAAGTACAAAACGGACCAGACCGGTGGAGGTGCAAAACGGACCAGTTCAAAGAACTGCTCATAACTCTCAATTCACGAAGCTATGGAAGTAAATGAGGACTCTTTGGAAAGCTTATCAAGTCAGCTTTCCAATGCCACCAAGACCAAGTACTTTGGACTTCACACCAATGAGAACCAAGTATGTTTGTGAAGACTGCTCTGAAGGCCAGGAGTCTGCTGAGTCAGCACGTTGGTACAACTTCATGTTCAAAACTGTACCAATCTACAATGTTTCGTGGTGCATGTGATACATGGCTGGAAACATAGTGAAGTTAACTTTCCAACGCAACGACGGTGCATCATTTGGACTTCCCAAGATGGAATTATTGCCAAATTACTGAAGATCACTCCAGAAGACCAACAGCCTCGCGAACCCACTTCGAAGCCATTTCGTGGAGGCCCTTTCACATTCTTAGTCTTTTCATTTCCATCTCGAATTCACACCTATCTAGCAGGGATGTTGCTAGTATAAATAACCCCTAAGACCATTGCAAACTCAGACTTTTGATAATCGAATTACAGAAACTTTGTTCAGCTGTGTGCTAACAAACTCCCGAGAGAGATTCTCTACCCCTTTGCTCTTGTGTTTTCCTTCGCGGAGATTACGAAGCGGCCGTGTCATCGGCACCCAATCCGTGCTCCTGATCCTCGAGTTCAGGTTGCGTAGGTTGGTTCTTTGAGAGTGTGGTTGGGCGAATCCTTGGTTCAGGCTGCCGTATAGAGACGGTGGTTGGCTCCTTGTGCGTGTCGTCAGGTTGCACTAGTTATCGCTGCTTGCAGCAAGTTATCGGCCATTCTTCGGCTAGTTATCAAGATCGATCCTACGTCGTGAAGATCGGGACAACAACTCTCATCATCTGGCATCAGCTCTTCGGTTGCCACGGTAGGATTTTTACCCTTAGCTACATATATATTTGTGTTCGTCCTATCCACTGAAAAAGCCACAAAAATATTCTGCTATAACCCTTTGTTTCAATCTGTTATTCTTGTGAGTTTAGTTAGTTTTCAGTCCATTAGAGTTTTCGTTTGGTTGCTGATTATTATCCTTTGCGTATCCTTTGTGCCTCTTTTATATACCTCAAAATCCCTACAAAAAAATTCAGAAACCGGTATCATCCTTCGCGTAAACTTTGATCCTATCAAGTTAGAACGCTGACGGTTGTGTCTTGTTTCTACAAAAAGAAAAGTGTGTAACTTTCATATCTGTTCTTGTTCTTAGTTATATAAAAAAAAGTTTGTCAAAAAAAAGAGAAGAAAGAAAAGTTACAAAAAAAAGAGAGAAGAAAAAAAGAGTTGAGGAAAGTTTGAGAAAGAGAAGTTGAAAGATCAGTTTGTTTATGTGCACATGTTCTGAATTTTATATCAAGTTGCACAATCAGTTTGTTAACTATCTTTTGGTGCAAAATTTTGCTTAGGTTTGATTGCAACACTTGCATCCTAAGCATACTCCTTGTTTGCATCAAATCTGAAATTATCTTTGCGTGTGTGTTTGATCCATTTACATCACTCATATCTTGTGGTCAGAACTAGGCACTGAACTTATATTTTGGACTGTGATTTAACTTTACAATATCGAGAATTCAGATTGCATTCCTTGTGAATTATATCCCCACCAAGCTCCACAAATAACCCCCCGTCATAGGAACACGATCTTGCATTCTCCCAACCATCATTCTCAAGTTACCACCTCGCATTGGCCCTCTCAGAATCTGCAGGGAACTCACATGAGCTTCGGTTGGTAAGAGGTGAGGTTGTGAGATTTCACATATATTTTCCTATACCACATATAAGCTTGCTATTTTGCATATGTATTAACCATGATAGGCCGAAGATACACCAATCTTCCATTTTATGGAAGTACCGATCGGAAGAGTTTCTTGATTGGCAAGAACAAATGGAGATTGAACTTGAAGATCAAGATTTTTCGAAGCCAAGAAGATATCAAGAGTTGTTCTTGAGTTTGAAGATTATGCTCTTGATTGGTGGAAGCAATATCCACATAAGCGCTTCATCAAGAATTGGGAAGATTTGAAGAAAGCCATGAGAAAAGAATTTGTGTCAAGGAAGTATGGGCTGATTTTGCTTCGTCGTTTGGAAAATGTAAAGCAAGGTAGTAAATTTGTCCAAGCATATTATGATAAGCTATCTTCTTCCTTGCATCGAGCAAACGTTGTTGATGACATGAGTGCAATGACATATTTCAAGAGAGGTCTTAATGCTAATATTGCTGCTGCACTTGAGAGAAAGTATTTTAGAAGTATGCAACATCTTCTAAGTTGTGCAATAAGTGAGGAGAAGAGAATTGTGAAGGTGCAGCAAGGCAAGAGCTCACAATGCTTTAATTTGTGCCAAGAAAATGTGCTAAGTTACAACCCAATATATCCTCTATTGTTGGACGAAGCAATCGTCAACTCCATGCAAGAAGAGAGGACATGCTGTCTTAGAAGTTTCTTCAGTTGATTCTAGTGTTAAAAGGAGAGAACATAAACAATTCAATTCTAAGAACTCTATTGTGCAGCAAGAAGGTAGTTTTGTGTCTCAAAATGATAAGAGAAATGATGAGGCGTGTGATGTTAATTGGGATCATCATGTTACACCAATCTCTAAGAAAGTTGATGTCCCAAAGTGTCAATTACAATCTGAAATTTTGAAGGAAGAAGTTGTAAATGTTTCCATCACTGGATGTCTCAGCTTTGAGCAAGATCCGAAGAAAATCTGCTGCACATGCCATAGAAGTTGAGGTAGAAGAAGCAACTATGCAAGTAGTGGAAGCTCATCGTCGAGCTATGAAATTAGAGAACATCTTTCTCTATTGGAAGCTGATCCTTTATGTGTTCAGTTGAAGGAACATGCTGCAATTGCACATCATGCAAATCTGAATTTTTCTCGACAAGAATGAGGTGATTGCTGCTATGTCTCATTGTGAAAGTGTCCACATTATTCAGCAAGAAGAACCAATGCATTGCATCAACACAAGCGTTGAGCATGATACAAGTTTTGTGCCTTGTGCTAGTGCCAATTGTGGTGAAGTTGCAAGTTCCGACTTTGTCCAGAATTCTTCTATGCAGCATTGTAAAAATTCAGAGCCAAAATATGATCAAGAGATTGACAAAAATTCAATTTTTGAAGGTGCATCTAATCTGAATTTGAAGGTTGACCATAGTGCCAATTTGAGTGCTCAATGTGAGAAGAAAGATGCTTCTATTGTGCCATCAAGTGCAAGTGAGAAATCTGTCCAAGATAAGGTTCATCATAATCCAACACTTCTGAAGTTTCAAACTGAAGTTGTTCCAAGCACAAATGTGGTGCCAAGATGTGATGTACCATCAACTCCGTTGTGTGAGGAAATATTGGACGGTGGTGCTGAAATTTTGTGCTCTAACTCACCACTTAATGATCAGAAGATTGAAGGCATGATTGATGAAGATGATTCCACTTCAACCATTGAAAGATCATTGTCTTTTGAGAAGGCAAAAGATGGCTCTTTTGCTGCAGCCATTGCTACCCCTATGGCAATGGATAACATGATGAATGATGATACATATTCATATGTTGCTCCACAAGATGTTGAAGTGATTGTGCATCAAAACCCAAGTGAGAATGAGATCCACATAGCCAAATGGAGTGTGAGTGAAAAGAAAATTGAGTTGTGTGATTCCACAAAATGTGAGGATGAGATCCACATAGCCAAATTGAGTGCAAGTGAAAATAAAAGCGAGATGAGTGATTCCACCAAAAGTGAGGTTGAGAGCATCAATAAAAAGAGTATGAGAGATACACTACACAAAAAGAGAGAGCTTCATTGCAAAAGATGTGAGGATGATTTTACTAATCTACTAATGTCTACTTTTAGTGTTGTTTCTCCAAATGTTCAGGTGTACAAGTGCAAGAAAAGGTGGAAGAGATGGCTGTCCAAAAGACTACCATACTTGGTAAGAGAAATGAGAAGGTAGCCATTCTTGAGAACCAACTCTTTGCTGTCCAAAACCTAAACCATGTCAAGGATAAAGGTAAAAATTCGAGATACTTTCTATTATGTTTACACCATCGCCAAAACTGAAAGGTAATGTAAATAATTTGGAACTGAATTTACAAAACAAATTGGTGAGCAATTGTGATGACAAATTTGTTTCAATTGGAACCGAACATATACAAAATCTTTATGTTGGTTTGGTTGATCGACATGTTCATACAAGTGCTGAAATCTTGCAAGTTGATAATCATTGTTCAATCATGAAAGATCATTGCTATTCTTTGACCGATATTCATGCTACTCTACATGCTAATAATGTTGGCCAAGTCAAGTTGATTACTCATGCTGAATTTTTCACAAACATATCCCCTGGTTGAATGTATGTTCTACATCAAGATTGATAAATTTGTTGATATCAATAAAATGGTTGAAAGTGTCCTTAATATATCATCTATGAAATCTTTGAATAATGTATATAGTTGCAAGTTTACTTTTAACTTTATTGGACATCCTATTGTAAATAAATTCTATGCTTGTGCCCTTTGCATAACATGTGACAAGCTTGCTCAACTAAAACAAATACAACGAGTAATGCATCTTGTGAATCATATTTTTCTGAATTTGATATGAATAAATTATTTAGTACTTGTTAACACCAAAATTTGGTCAGAATATGATGTGGACCCGCAAGGAGCAGAGAGCAATTCGGCAAGTGCGTATGCGGTCGGCTAATTTCCATGTGTTCGGCAAATGATCAAGCGGTCGGTAACGGCTTTATTTGAAGGCGAGAGAAGGAAAGATGAAGCTGGCTTTAAAGGGAAGGAGTCGTGATAATCAAGGACTCCGATTATGGATAGAGTTAGCGTGTCCGGGGTCTTTCCAATTTTGTTTAAATAGTTTGTAAGTGCTTAGGACTCATGTTCGTCCAGGGTATAAATATAAACCTCGACCATTGTAATAAGGGTTCACAACCAAATCAATACAACCGGCTACGCGCCACCCTTCGAGTCCTTTAGTCGTGTCGTCGAAGTTCTTCGAGAGGGCCAATCGATCCGTCGACCTCCGTAAGTCCCGGCAACCTTGCTATCATGTCTAGTATCGTGCGGCGGATTTAGATGTGATGCAAGTAGTCTTGTTTGTCTCGACGGGATGGCCGTGCGGCAAAGGCTCGCTTGACAATGGGAAGTCTTTGCTTGTGCTTTGCTTATCTCGACTAGATTAAGGCGGCCCGCTTGATAGCTTAGTGTAAGCGAGATAGTTATCGGCTCTCTTAGATTTGGCAAGATCTAATAGATTCATTAAGTTATCACGTGTTGCATGCTTTATTTAATGTTTAATTATTTGCAACACTCTTTTGCCCAATCTAGATTGATGCTCTTTTCGGCTTGTTGATTGTTCCTTTCATGCTTATCAATATCGAGTAGATCAAGCTCATATAGCCGAACTAGATCAATCTAGGTTGTCACGTGTTGCGGGTTCATTCACGTCATGTGTAGATAAGCCTTGACAGACCGGGTACCGTGCATGATGCAGTGTCTTTGGGTTACTCTAGAGCTAGTCATCCGGTGGACTAGAGATCGGTTTAATCTCGATAGGCTCCTTTACATGTTACTTGTTTGTTCCTTCTTCATGGACCCCGATTCGGCAATCTTGCCGATACGGTTATGCTTAAACATGTGACGAGTATTTATAGATCTGTTAGGTAATTGCATGCTTTTAGCTCTTTATTGTTAGATTGTATCATGCGGTGGATTGATCTAACAAAGTAAAGAGTGGTGTAAATTCATAGTGAGTGGTATCATGCGGTGGATTAGCTTGCTTGGGTTTATGCTTGACGGGTTTATGAAGGCTAGACGTGCGGCAGACTAGTTGGAATAGCCTATGCATGTGTTATTTAGTAGATTTATATTTATAAGTTACTTATTCTTAATTTTTAGTGCTTGATGATGCTTTAAACATGAGATGTAGTTTGATATGCTTTAATGATTTAATCTTGTTCAAACATGTCTTCATTTACCGTATTCGGCTAGTTTGTTCGTTTTTACATCGTTATGTTACTTTAGCCGAATGAACCGCATCCCGTTGGCGATAGCTTCCATAGCTATGTGTCGTCGTAAGTGGCTTCGTGGCCGTAAAGATGGAACTGCCTGGTCTCACCCAAAGACGTTCAGCTTATGATCTTACCGTTTTATCCCTTGTCGATTTTCAGGTCAAATCGATCGGCACGCCACTCGGATTCGACGCCCGGCACCCATTGAAGCTAGGCTTTCCGGCTTGCGTGTGTGAGACGGGGTGGTCACATTTTGCGTCAACACACTTTTTGGCACGCCGGTGGGACAACTTCTCAATCTAAGATGGGATCGAAATTGACAACACGCCACGTTCCGAACGTGACCATGGACGAGCCGGCCGAGCAACGTCGATCGTGGAACAGTAATGGAACAGTTTCAGCGAAATGTCCGATGTCTTTTTCCAAGAACAAGAGTGGCGAGTGATCGTCAAGCAATCACGCCACGAGTTCTTCTCGCCGGTCGCCCGACATTACCGACGAGGAGGAGATGCAGAGGGTAGTTGCAGCCATATACAAAGCCGTGGGAGACACTATGTTGAATCACAACACAGCTTTTTCGGGGCACCTTCCGCAAAATCATGGCTGACACTTTTGGTCCAAAGTTGACAAGCGCTTTGAAGAAAGATTTGGAGAGCTTGTGGACCAAAGGTACTTCAACACTCAAGCAATCTTCGGGAAAGTCAACCGGAGGAGAAGAGATAATCGGTACAAGCAAGGATGGAGCTATTCACGATGAAAAAGAAAAAGCCTCCTGTTGCCGAGCAAAGAAACTTATGGTCAAGTAACTTTTGGTGCAACAACGGATATACCCGCATCTCGCTTACAAGATTGCTCCAGTGGCAAATAGATTGCGTAAGAGTGTCTATGGAGATGGGTACAATGAATTTACGGGACATAAGGTGCTCGAGTGCTTTGCCGAATCCAGGTACAGAGTGCATCGGAATGCCTTCTAGAAGACAGGGAGCAAAAGATGCAAATGTTGAGCTCCTAGCGTAATGGCCGACATGATGAATCAATTCGGCCTCGAAACCAAAGCATCGACATATGCATACAAATCTCCTTTCCCGAGTGGTACAATAGGGTAGCTCTTCCACCAAGAGTTAAGCCACCAACGGATTTGACCAAATTCTCTCGGTCGATGACACCAAGACCATTGAGCATGTCAGAGATATCCGATGCAACTTGGAGAAGCCGATGAAGCTTGGAGGATCGATATTTTCCTATGTCTCGACAGGCCGGCTTTCACATGGTTTGCATCGCGACCGGCCAATTCCATTGGTACATGGGCAGAATTGGAGCAAAAGTTCCATTCATACTTTTATACAGAACCAATGAGAAGAAGATGGTTGATCTCGTGGTCTATGAGGATGAAGACTACCGAGACACCAATGGAGTATCTCCGCAGATTTAGAGAAGCAAAAGAACATGTGCTATTCTCTCGACTATTCCCGATGATCGCTCGCACAATTGGTCATTGCAGGCATGCCGCCACATATCGAGACAAGCTATTCGGCATGGAGTTTGAAGACCTTGGACAGCTTGCACAAAAGCCGACAAAGAATGAGCAATCAAGCCCAAGGGTTCGAAGAGATGCTCGTTTTAAGAACAAGGCAACCGTTGATATGTATCGTGGATTTCGGAAGAAGAATCAATATGAAGATGAAGATGAAGTAGTCTGCAGAGTTGACTCGGACAAAAGAGCCTACTTTGCCGGGTCATCGATGGGTGAAGCGACAGAAGGGATCTTATGATTTTGATGTCGGTAAAGCGAGATAAGCTCTTTTTGTATCTCGGTCCAAGAAGGACGCGTTAAGCCGCAGGTAAGGACATCCTATGCCGCGCCTGAAGGAGTAAAGGATAAGAAGTACTGTGGATTTCATGATACAAACTCTCATCATATCAATGATTGCCGAGTGTTGAGTAAAGATTGAGAAGGCTATTCGGGATGGACACTTAAGATTTGATGGCAAGATGAAAGTAGACAAGAACCCGTTCCCTCGTAACATGGTCTCTTTCTCCATAGGCATGGTTGATGCCGGTGAGTCCAAGGAAAAGGGAAAGATGAAGGTTCGACATCCGAAAGAGCCAAGGAGAGTGGTTCCGTTGACCCTAATCGGCAAGTTACCAAGGAGGAAGTGCAACAAGTGCGGTTCAAAAATAGCCGAACGAGAGAAGGGTCGACTTCGGATGCAGCTAAGGGAAATTGCCGAATACACGCGATCCGAAGCGCGGGGTTACAAAGACGACACTTGTTGAATAAGTGGCAATGGGAAAAGAAGATGGAGTATGATGAGGAACAAAGCGGTACATTGAGGAGGAGCGCAGGTTCATGGCAGAACGTCGGAGATATGAAGCAGAAGTGCGCCAAAGGGAACAAGAAGAGTACAGGAGAGAGCAAGAGCAATCTCATTGGAATTGTTCCTTCTTCAGACACTGTTGGAATGAAGGCTTGAAATTGCCTGCCAGAAACAATTGCCCTGAATGCAGTGATCAATATTCAGAGTACAGCAATCTCGAGTCAACCGTCCCGTTCATGATAGACTTGGGATGAAAGTTCCGGAGAACGATCGGCGCCTAAAAATAAACAGTTTTGATGGATATCGAGGAAAAGATTTGCGAGACCAAACTTGGGCTCACGGTAGTGTCCATACTACGGAAGAGAGCTCCTGGTGGCAAAAAGGTCAATGGTGCCCTCCCGATCTGCGGAAAAGCGGAAAGAGAAGAGTTCAGCGTTTGAGAAATCAAGAGCGAAGCAGGAAATAGCCGAAAAGAAGCCAAGTATGGCGTCCTAAGAAAAAGGATGGTGGACGGGGCCCATCGGCCGATACTAACATGGTGTTCTTCATTCCATTAGAGTTTAAAGCTCCCGAAGACCAAGAAGTGCAAGATGAGGTATATTCAGATTTTGATGAGACCGAATGCCGAGACCCGATGGCTCAACTTGTGTTGACTCGGCAAGCAATCTTTGACAAGCCGCTTAAAAATCGTCATCGAAACCATTGTACTTGAAGGGATATGTCAATGGCAAGCCTTTAACCAAGATGCTTGTTGATGGAGGGGCTGCTATCAATATTATGCCCTATGCTACTTTCGGGAAACTTGGTATGACAAATGAAGATTTGTCATAGATCGATATGATCCTTAGAGATTTTGTCGGCAATGCTTCGATACTCGTGGAGCAAGTACATGTGGAACCGATGATTGGATCCAAGACCTTGATCACTACCTTCTTTGTCATTGATGGCAAGGGGGCATATAGCATGCTTCGGGAAGGGATTGGATCCATGCTAATTGCCGTATACCCTCAACTATGCATCAAATCCTTATTCGGTGGGTAGGAGATGATGTAGAAGTTGTTCAGCTGATGATTCGGTGAGTGTTGCCACTTCGAGCCTGCTTATTGGGAGTATGATGGACTAGATTGCCTTTCGGGTAAGGTATGGAAAGAAGGTCCTGTCAATGTGTTCGACGGGATCAACGGCCCGATCCAAGCGATCGGCTCGACAAGAACTTTAATGGGCAATCCAATCGATGGCAACAAAGGCAACCGGGTCGTGGTTTCATGTCGGCCGACAAGTTAGAAGAAATCAATGTTGGTGATAGCACAAAGTCAAGGCCGATGTATATCGTGCAAACTTAGACCCGAATATAAATTGAAGTTAATAGAGTTCTTTGAAGGAGTTCAAGGATTGCTTTGCTTGGGATTACACAGAGATGCCTGGATTGGATCGATCAATTGTTGAGCATAAAGCGCCTATAAAACCTGGATTTCGTCCTTTTAAACAACCTCCATGTAAGATTTATAAGGAGGAGGTATTGGCCGATGTAAAGAAAGAAGTTGAAAGACCGATTGAAGCAAACTTTATTCGGCCATGCGGTATGCGAGTGGATTTCAAACATAGTACCTGTCTACAAAAAGAATGGAAAGATGAGAGTATGCATAGATTTCAGAGATCTCAACAAAGCTACTCCCATGGATGGTTACCCAATGCCAGTGGCCGATTTATTAGTGGATGCAGCAGCAGGGTATGAAGTCATCAGCTTTATGGATGGCAATGCTGGCTATAATCAGATTTTCATGGCAGTTGAAGATATTGCAAAAACTGCATTCAGATGTCCTGGCCACATTGGATTGTTTGAGTGGATAGTGATGACATTTGGATTGAAGAATGCTGGTGCAACTTATCAGAGAGCCATGAACTATATCTTTCACGAGTTGATCGGCAAAATTGTAGAAATTTATATTGATGATGTGGTAGTCAAATCCAGAGACCATAAAGGACATTTAGCCGATTTGAAGAAGACGGAATGCACGAGGAGACATGGCTTAAAGATGAATCCAAATAAGTGTGCTTTTGGAGTCTCTTTGGTGAGTTCTTGGGGTTCTTGATACACAAAGGAGGGATAGAAGTTGGGAAAAAGAGCATGGAAGCAATAGACAAAGTTGTGCCCCCAACTAACCTTACTGAGTTGCAATCATTCTTTGGGCAAGATCAATTTCGTGAGGAGATTCATATCCAATTTATCGAAAAGAGTATTGCCTTTCTCTCCATTGTTGAAGCTCAAGAAAGATCGAGAAATTTGTATGGGGTGACATACGGCAAAAGGCTTTTGATGAGATCAAGCAATATATGAAGGCACCACCGAGTGTTGGTACCTCCACAACTTGAAAAGCCTTTCAAGTCAGATGTGGCGGCCGATAGCCTAACAATAGGATCGGCCCTTATGCAAGAGTTTGATGGAAAAGAGAGAGTAATAGCTTACCTTAGCCGAAAACTGTTAGATCCTGAAACAAGGTATTCGGCTATAGAAAAGCTCTGTTTGTGTGTTTATTACTCATGCACCAAATTTCGGCACTATTTGTTAAATGCCGAATGTGTGGTGATATCTAGCTTTGATGTAATTAAACACATGTTGTCAATGCCGATTTTGAGTGGGAGAATCGGCAAATGGGTATTAGCACTGTCGGAGTTTAATTTAAAGTATGAGTCGGCAAAAGCAGTGAAAGGACAAGCAATTGCCGATTTTATTACTCAACATCGTGATTTATCTGTTGATATGGTTAACATTGCCCCATGGGCATTATTTTTTGATGGATCATCATGTGATAAAGGTGGTGGTGCTGGTATCCTTTTGATATCCCCACGTGGAAATACATTTGAATTTGCTTTTTCAATTGAATATCCTGTCACTAACAATCAAGCAGAGTATGAGGCTTTGCTTAGAGGGCTTCGGCTGTTAATAGAGGTGAAGGCTGTTGCTATTGAAGTGTTTGGTGACTCTGAATTGGTGATCAATCAGTTGACAGGACAATATGAATGCAAAAATGATGTACTGCAAGGGTACCATGAACAATGTAAGGAACTTCTGAAAAGCTTTTCAGTAGTTACTTTGCATCATATACCCAGAGAGCACAATGGAAAAGCAAATAAATTAGCACAAGCGGCCTCTGGATATCGGGAAAATCATGAAGTCTATACGGCAGAAGAAGGTGCTTTCAATGGTGATCAGATAAAAGATGACTGGAGAAGTGATATTATCAGTTATCTGAAAGACCCATCTCAAAAAGTTTCCCGAAGGCTCAAGTATAAGGCCCTTAAATTCGTACTTCTTGATGATCAGTTGTACCACAAGTCTATAGATGGAGTGTTGCTCAAGTGCTTGAGTCAAGAAGAGGCTAAGAAGATTATGGTTGAAGTCCATGAAGGAGCTTGTGGTGCACATCGTCGGCTTACCGAATGAAGTGGATAATAAGAAGGACGTGGTACTTTTGGCCGACTATGTTGGAAGATTGCTTTGAATATTACAAAGGATGTCGAGATTGTCGGATATTTGGTAATGTTCAAAGAGCACACATATCGCTT
This sequence comes from Themeda triandra, assembly GCA_018135685.1. Lineage (NCBI taxonomy): Eukaryota > Viridiplantae > Streptophyta > Magnoliopsida > Poales > Poaceae > Themeda > Themeda triandra. Next base: position 192,761 of record JAENPR010000531.1, read on the forward strand.
TGAATCCAATAATTAAACCTTGGCCGTTTAGAGGATGGGGTATAGATTTAATTGGATGAGATCAATCCTCCATCTAGCAAAGGACACAAATTTGTGTTGTTGGCAACAGATTATTTCACCAAATGGGTTGAAGCTATCCCTTTGAAGAAGGTCACATCGTAGAAAATATGATCGGTTTTGTCAAAGAACATATAATTCATAGGTTTGGGATCCCACGAGACCATTACAATCGATCGGGGACTCGGTTCACTTCCTCGAGTTTTGTGACTTTGCCGAAAGCATGGGGATAAGGTCGTATAATTCTTCTCCTTATTATGCGCAAGCCAATGGCCAAGCTGCAGAGGCGTCAAATAAGATCATGATCAAGATTATTCGAGAAGAAAATTGATGAGAAGCCAAGGAGATGGCACTTGGTCCTTAATGAAGCATTGTGGGCTTACCGAATGGCTTGCCATGGATCCACACAAGCATCTCCATATGAGTTGGTTTATGGACATAATGCTATAATGCCTTGGGAGTTGCAATCAGGATCAAGGAGAGTTGAGTTACAAAAGGACCTAACAGAAAAAGATTATAAGGATCTGATGATGGATGAATTAGAAGATTTGCATTTGATTCGTCTTAAAGCCTTGGAGAACATTGAGAAGAATAAAATACGTGTTGCCAAGTATTACAACAAGAGAGTTAAAATTAAGCAATTTGCGAAGGAGAATTGGTTTGGAAAACAATATTGCCAATTGGTACCAAAGACGGAGAATATTCGGCAAGTGGTCTCCGAATTGGGAAGGACCTTTTCGGGTTGTCGGTTGTGCACTGGCAATGCGTATATATTAAAAACGCTGTTTGGAGAAGAACTTACTAGAGCCATCAATGGCGAGATACCTTAAGAAGTTTTATCCAAGTATCGAAGTTGGATCTTAATTGTGATTATGACATAAGCGTGGTATAGCCGATTGAATAAAATCGCCTTGAGCAAAGGAAAGAAGTTGGAGAGAAATAGCCGATAATATTATCGCCTCTAGTGGAAAGATAGCCGATATCGTGTGTATCGTCTTGAGAACAAAAAATAGCCGATACGGTTGTATCGCCTTTAGTCGATTTTTAAAAGTATAAGTGAACAGTTTGATCTTATCTCTCACCGATAGGTTTATCGGAAGAAGATAAAGGGAATTGAAGTACTACGCTACAAACCGTCAAGTCATGGAACGGGACCGAGATCTAATCGGCTAAAATGATGTCATGCGATTCGGGAGTTTTCGTTCGGGAAGAGTGTTGCGATCGAAGTTCTAGCTAAGGAAAAATTTGCAAAGAAGCAAATGCGACAGACGAATGTCATCACAGACAAGCAAGAACAAGAAGAGGACCAACATTCTTCATTAAAATTTTATTTACAACCCGCGCCAATCCTAATACAAGCTACTCCTCTTCTTCATTGAAGAGCTTGTTGAGGACAGACTCCGGGTTGGTGGCGTTGGCCATGGCGTCGGCGTGGGCGTCGTACCCCGCCAGGATGCCCTCGATGTCGTCGACCTCGTGGGGAAGACCGCCGCGGAAGCCGGTCGGCATCGGAGCGTAGTCGTCCCGGCCGGGACGACATCCCCGCCAGACCGAGGGAGGTGCCGAGGCGCACGCCATGGAGGGCAACCTGATCGACCTGACCAGGAATCGCCTCAAGGCGATCTGCCAGGGTCGCTCCCTGAGCGTTCACGTGGTTGGCCGCCGCCGTCGCCGCCACCTTCAGGCGTTCCAGCTCCGCGGAGAGATCTGTAAGGAAAGAATAAGATGGATCAGTGAGCAGACGGATTGGGGAGAACGGGAGTCGAAAGCGATTGGTAAAGAGCAAATGCGGTGATGGCCTCGCTCATTCGCCGGCGGTTGTCCTCCAACTCCCGGGCGATCCCGAACTTCTTGGTTTCCTCACCAAGAAGCTCCATCGCCTCATCCCTCTCGCGGCGGCACGCGGCGGCATCGTAGCGGGCCGTACGGCGGGATCTCCTCGTCGTTCCTTTCCCATATGGGAACGTACGAAGGAGCCGACCCCGATGAGGCCGAGGCGGAGGCCGATGCCGGGAGGCTTGAGCAGGAGCCGGGGCTGGAGCCGGAGCCGGCGCGGGGGCAGGAGCGTCGAACGCTGCGGCCGGCGCCAAGAAGCGCCATTGGCCAGTGCTGATCCTCGCCGTCCTACAAACAAGGTGCAATCAAGATCGGCTAGACAAGAAGAAACTGCAAACAAGATAGGAAGGTTATCTTATCGCAGACGGCGACCACCACGGCCGCTTCCCTCCGCCGCGTCCGCCGCGGAGAGCAGGAGCGGAGCGCGAAGGAGCAAGTGTGGGTGCCGGCCGGCAACCCGCCTCGGAAGTTGGCGGCATACTCGCCGGCGACCCCAAGAGTAGCCCTGAAACGGATCGAGAAGATGAACAACCGCAAAGAGGGCGAAGACTCAGATCGGGTAAAATTATCAGACACCACAACTCAAGGGGTTGAAGATCTCACCGCCGGCGCCGGTTGCTGCTTCCCTCCGCTTCGTCCTGGGCAGGACGCTTGTTGCGATCTCCGCCGCTCGCCATTGGTGATGGTGGGGGTTTTTTGGGCTTGAAAGCAAGGAGGAAGTGGAAGAGATTGAGGAAGATAACAACTGCTTGCGCTTGATGTGATGATGGTGGGAGCCGACTGATCTTATTTATGAACGTGGGAGCCGTGGCGAGACTGCGGGAAAGCCAAGTGGCAGGATAGGGTTTCCACACTTGTGGGCCGATGTTGAGTTGGGCCGAGCCCATCACTGCTGGCGATTCAGTTACCATACGCTCGGTCGGCTAAATAGCTGATGAGAACTATTCGGCTAAAAATGGCACTTGAGGCAGCAACAGTTACGTTCGGCTGATATACACATCTATGAGTGCAGTCGTAATTGGAAAAGCCGAATAGCAACAGAAACAGAGAAGAAAGAGAAAAAATGAAGGTTATCTACTTTTCAAGAGAAAAGAAATTATTTTCAAGTATGACAGGGTCGAGCCTAAGTGTCTACATCTTCAAATACAAGCCAAGCATCTATACATTTAGGAAAGAATTGATAACAGCAAGAGCATCAATCTTGATTCGGTTGGCTTCATCAAGAGCTTTTTGGTCCTCTTCTTCAGAATCTTGGATGTTGGACAATTTGCTTTTGATTTGCCGCGTCTCCTTGATGACCGATTGTATTTTGGATTTAGCCGAATCAAGAGATGGCAGATTTGCGAGCTTAGTTTCATGAGACTGAATGTTGGCATTCAGTTGAGCCAGTTGAGCTTCAAGTTTGGTTTTTCTTCTCTCATGACCTGCAGCTCTGGTTCTAAGGTGCTCAAGAGGGGCTCAGTCGACTTGATGCTAGAGTAGAGCTCCTTGGCCTGCTGTTCCTTGGCCACTTTTCTTTTTTCCAGATCAACTTTGGTGGACATATTCTTGTGTGCTCTCTTGATAGCAGCAAAATGATCATCAAGGTGTGATAAAGCATCTATGGCGGCCTTGAGATTAGAGGGAAGCTCTTGATCAATAAGCTCTGCTATTTCCCTTATTTTGTCTGAATCTTGGGCCAAAGCAACGATGTCCTTTTTCAGAAATGAGATTATATCCTTTAGCTTGGCTTGACTTTCTGACGATAATTGCTGATTGGAAGAAACTTCATCATCTTTATCCCCAGCATACTCTTCAGCGATAAGGGAAAAACTGGCTTGAGGGTGAGCAGTGTCCTGTTGATGAACAAGGAAGGTAGTTTAGCCAAATGATTCGGTCTGAATAAAAAATAGCCGAGTGGAATAAGAATAATACCTCTTCGGCAATTACTTGATCAATTGCCTCCTGAGTAACATCAATATGTTGAGTGGTTGATACCACAGTCACTTCAGGATTGACAATATCATGGCTTGGTACATCCTGAATTGTCAGAGTTGTTGAAACTTGAAGTTCTTGGAGAAGGGGTCCTCCTTGTTCATTTGACTGATGAAGAGGGATGTTTGTTGCCGTTTCTGTTTGTTCATCAGCTTGATGAAAGGAAAATTCTTCTGCTGCTCCTTGTTCACCTGCTTGGTCATCTACCTGGTGCATGCTACTGGTAGGCTCATTAGCGTTTACTTGACCAGTAGAGGCTCCAGGAGAGTTTTCCAAGATCACTAACCTGTCAGGACTTTGAGGGTTGGCCTGTACCTGTTGAAAGAAAGTGATGAGTGCAAACACATTTGCAGAGGACAATAAGGGGTCAAAAGCATTCATACCTGAGAGAGTGGCTTAGCTTTCTTTGATCTTGATTTCTTGGGAATTGCAGTGTCCTTGATAGGGGAAGAAGGAGTTTTTCTTTTGAGGTCCTTCAGGAGCACTGTGTCATCAGCAGGTATCTTGTTGAATGCTGTCAGACTTGGGGCATCATGCCCCAGAGCAGCAACAGGGCCGGGCTGCCAGTATTGAACCTCTGGAGGACTTGGAGGAGCAATGTCCTGTTCAAAAGAGATGTTTAGAAACAGAACAGAGACATAAAGTAAAAGGTAGCCATAAGCATGTACCTCATCATCAGAGGAGAATGAGGGCATTAAGACTTGGCATAAAGGGTGGATTTGTGCTCTGAATATGTGAGAATGCCATTCCTGCCACCAGAGGTTGAATGAAGGATGAGCGGCTTCAATTATCACCAGATTGTTGGGTTCATATATTGGAAGCTTGCATCCAAGATTGAAAACTTTATTGGCCTCGGTGATATTCAAGCAAAGACTCCTGGGTCCGATGATGCTTGAAAAATATGGCCTTGGGGGCAATTGACCGAGTCCAAAGCGCCTCGGCAACCATGTTTGGATTATAAAATTCATAAGTTGAGCTTATCAACCGACCATGGTGAAATTCTGCTGGCAGAGCACAGGGCTTGATGAAAGAATTGAAAATGTCCCTGGAATCATCATCTATGCAGCCCAACTCATAGCTGAATCTGCAGGGGAGAGTTAAATTTTCATTCTCCCTGTAGGGAAACCAGATCATATGGTTGAATCCCTTGTAGAAGATCTTGAAAAGATGACCCAGGTCTAAGTCAATAATGATTGAAGATGCAGCCTCTCCATATGTCTGACAAGATTTGTATCTGGGGTCTTCACCTTCAGCATAATTGATTGAAGGAAAGTTCAGATTGTGGAGATCTACAGAGACAATCTGATGCATATATAGTTGCAACCACATCTGGAGAAGCCACCATGGTCCATTGACACAGGAGATTTCGCCATGATTCCTCATCTGGACAGTAATCTGGTGCATCATGTGGTAGAAAGCTCCCAGCAGATATTTGCCCAAAGGAATCAGCTTGCCTGCAGCCAATTCTTCAGCCATCACTATGTGATTCAGAGTGGGCTCATTGGACTTGCCACAGAAAATGAATCTGCATAACCACATGTTCATGAATGCCCTATACTCTTTATCAGACACAGGGCCAGTTGAAGCATAAGTCTGGACATACTTGGCCCAGCCTCCTCCTGATTTAACTGCCTTCTGTGAGCTGGTGCTTTTGTATTTGAATGGGTATGTTGGCTTGGTGATGTTTAAACCAGTCATCATAAAGATGTCTGAGAGGGTGATCGACATTGGGCCATGACCGAAGATGAACGCATTGATGGCGTCAGACCAGAATTGGGAAGCAGCTATCAGGAGGGAGTCATTCCTAGGCATTTCGGCTAAAGAAAGCTCCAAACAGTGCTGAATATCTTGAGATTCCCAAAAATCACTGCTCCTGGACTGCATCCTACGGTACCAATCACGCCATCCTGTGATTGAAGGAAGGGGCCATGTTTTGAAAGTATTCGGCCATCTGTTTGGGGGAGAAATCCTAGACTTAAAGGGGATCCTCAGGGTTTCCTTTTCAATAAATTCCCTTGGATTGGGGTCTCCCCGCGGACCAAGAAAAAATGATCCAGGACACGCAAGATTGGAGATCAAGATCTCATTCTTCATTTCCTTTAAGAAGAAATTGAAGCGAATGGATCAAAAGGTGCATCTCGGAAATTGATTCAGAAAGAATTGCCGAATAGGTAATGCAAGTAGGGTTACCTCTAGAAGCTCTTCTTGAGTTCCTGTTGCCATAATGGAGCTGGTTGAAGTCTCCGCCGCCATTGAGGACAGTAGCGAGCGCAGATCTCAAAGTGGCGGCTGCAGGCGTTGGCGGTGATGACCTAGGCGAAAGGCGCTGACAGTCAATTTCGAAATAAAATCCTTTTATCTCGAAATTAAGGGGGCATGTGTTAACACCAGAATTTGGTCAGGAATATGACAGGTGGACCTGCAAGGAGCAGAGAGAGCAATTCGGCAAGTGCGTATGCGGTCGGCTAATTTCCATGTGTTCGGCAAATGATCAAGCGGTCGGTAACGGCTTTATTTGGCGAGAGAAGGAAAGATGAAGCTGGCCGAGAAAGGGAAGGAGTCGTGATAATCAAGGACTCCGATTATGGATAGAGTTAGCGTGTCCGGTCTTTCCAATTTTGTTTAAATAGTTCGTAAGTGCTTAGGACTCATGTTACGTCCGGGGTATAAATATAAACCCTCGACCATTGTAATAAGGGTTCACAACCAAATCAATACAACCGGCTACGCGCCACCCTTCGAGTCCTTTAGTCGTGTCGTCGAGTTCTTCGAGAGGGCCAATCGATCCGTCGACCTCCATAAGTCCCGGCAACCTTGCTATCATGTCTAGTATCGTGCGGCGGATTTAGATGTGATGCAAGTAGTCTTGTTTGTCTCGACGGGATGGCCGTGCGGGCGTCGCTTGACAAACGGGAAGTCTTTGCTTGTGCTTTGCTTATCTCGACTAGATGGCCGTGCGGCGGCGTCCGCTTGATAGCTTAGTGTAAGCGAGATAGTTATCGGCTCTCTTAGATTTGGCAAGATCTAATAGATTCATTAAGTTATCACGTGTTGCATGCTTTATTTAATGTTTAATTATTTGCAACACTCTTTTGCCCAATCTAGATTGATGCTCTTTTCGGCTTGTTGATTGTTCCTTTCATGCTTATCAATATCGAGTAGATCAAGCTCATATAGCCGAACTAGATCAATCTAGGTTGTCACGTGTTGCGGGTTCATTCACGTCATGTGTAGATAAGCCTTGACAGGACCGGGTACCGTGCGGCAGATGCAGGTCTTTGGGTTACTCTAGAGCTAGTCATCCGGTGGACTAGAGATCAGTTTAATCTGATAGGCTCCTTTACATGTTACTTGTTTGTTCCTTCTTCATGGACCCCGATTCGGCAATCTTGCTGATACGGTTATGCTTAAACATATGACGAGTATTTATAGATCTGTTAGGTAATTGCATGCTTTTAGCTCTTTATTGTTAGATTGTATCATGCGGTGGATTGATCTAACAGTAAAGAGTGGTGTAAATTCATAGTGAGTGGTATCATGCGGTGGATTAGCTTGCTTGGGTTTATGCTTGACGGGTTTATGAAGGCTAGACGTGCGGCAGACTAGTTGGAATAGCCTATGCATGTGTTATTTAGTAGATTTATATTTATAAGTTACTTATTCTTAATTTTTAGTGCTTGATGATGCTTTAAACATGAGATGTAGTTTGATATGCTTTAATGATTTAATCTTGTTCAAACATGTCTTCATTTACGTATTCGGCTAGTTTGTTCTATTTACATCGGTTATGTTACTTTAGCCGAATGAGGCGCATCCTGTTGGCAGATAGCTTCCATAGCTATGTGTCGTCGTAAGTGGCTTCGGGGCCGTAAAGATGGAACTGTCTGGTCTCACCCAAAGCACGTTCCAGTTATGATCTTACCGTTTTATCCCTTGTCGATTTTCAGGTCAAATCGACGGCACGCCACCGGATTCGACGCCCGGGCACCCGATTGAAGCTAGGCTTTCCGGCTTTGTGTGTGAGACTTGGGGTGGTCACATTTTGCGTCAACAGTACTTGTTGTCCAGAACAATCAATGTTATTACCTTGTTCATATTATACTTTGAGAGAAAGAAACTTTGTGCAAACATGTTCTGTTCATTCACCCAAGGAATTTCCATCCCCATGTGAGACCACTTGACAATGAAAGGTACATTTTTAAACCTCAGTTGTGCATCAAGAATTCTTGGAATATCGAATATGCTTCATTCCCATCTGTTGATATGATTGATCTCAATAAAATGAAACATGATAACTTGAATCAAATGAGTGGATTGAAAGAAATCTTTGTGCTTCCATCTTCAAAGCTAACTCTAGAAAAACTAAGAAAAATTTTCGCTCATGGGAAAGGAAAAGATAAAAGTATGAATTACAAAAAGAAAAATGAGCAAGATGAAATAAAAGATTATAAGAGTAACTGCATGCATCCACCTTCTAGTTTGTTTAAGATGATTTCAGGTGAACAAAAGTCGAGGACGACTTTTCTTGAAGGGAGGGAGGATGATAAGGCCATCCCAAGGACATCAATATTCACACCAAATTCAAAGTGTCAATTCAAGGTGAAAGCTAAACTTAAGTCCAAATCCTTTTGGTTTCCACATGCAAGACTACTACTTGGTTTATATGATTACAGATTCAAACACCTTGCTGTAATGGAAGAAGAAGAAGAATGTGATGTTGTCACACCACTACACAATGCAAGCCTAGCGCAATTCTTTGGCTTAGAAGAATCGAGTCGAGGACGACTCCTTTTCAAGAAGGGGAGGATGATGAGGACATCTCAGCCATACATGCTTCCTCAAGTGAAAGCCATTCACATTACAACATTGAAGATACAAATCAAGGGTCATTTCCACGAAGACGTGCCAAGAATCTACAAGTCCGGATGAATTCATTTCTAACTGATTTTAATTTCAGTACTTCGAGAATGTTATACTACCTAAGTGTTCTACTTTGGTTGTGCTTAGGAACATATGAAAGGATGATGATGAAAGTGGATCGGCGAATTCTATCACCGAAGTACAAAACGGACCAGACTGTGGAGGTGCAAAACGGACCAGTTCAAAGAACTGCTCATAACTCTCAATTCACAGAAGCTATGGAAGTAAATGAGGACTCTTTGGAAAGCTTATCAAGTCAGCTTTCCAATGCCACCAAGACCAAGTACTTTGGACTTCACACCAATGAGAACCAAGTACGTTTGTGAAGACTGCTCTGAAGGCCAGGAGTCTGCTGAGTCAGCACGTTGGTACAACTTCATGTTCAAAACTGTACCAATCTACAATGTTTCGTGGTGCATGTGATACATGGCTGGAAACATAGTGAAGTTAACTTTCCAACGCAACTGACGGTGCATCATTTGGACTTTCCAAGATGGAATTATTGCCAAATTACTGAAGATCACTCCAGAAGACCAACAGCCTCGCGAACCCACTTCAGAAGCCATTTCGTGGAGGCCCTTTCACATTCTTAGTCTTTTCATTTCCATATCGAATTCACACCTATCTAGCAGGGATGTTGCTAGTATAAATAACCCCTAAGACCATTGCAAACTCAGACTTTTGATAATCGAATTACAGAAACTTTGTTCAGCTGTGTGCTAACAAACTCCCAGAGAGAGATTCTCTACCCCTTTGCTCTTGTGTTTTCCTTCGCGGAGATTACAGAAGCGGCCGCGTCATCGGCACCCAATCCGTGCTCCTGATCCTCGAGTTCAGGTTGCGTAGGTTGGTTCTTTGAGAGTGTGGTTGGGCGAATCCTTGGTTCAGGCTGCCGTATAGAGACGGTGGTTGGCTCCTTGTGCGTGTCATCAGGTTGCACTAGTTATCGCTGCTTGCAGCAAGTTATCGGCCATTCTTCGGCTAGTTATCAAGATCGATCCTACGTCGTGAAGATCGGGACAACAACTCTCATCAAGCAAGGACCCCCGTGCCAGAGGACAGAATCTGGCATAACGCATAGACTCACACATCCACATCATAATTGAAACAGAGAGCAAGACTAGGGTTTTATGCATCCTTTGTTGCCTGAACCTGGGTAAACCTCGCGTGATTGTTCTCTGTTTACATCTTGCTTGCAATCTCGTACGCCTTCCGCCAATCTATTACCGGTCAGGGCATACCCCTGGTCGGACTATCGCCGATATTTCATCGACAGCGGCCGACCCAACCCTAGAGGCGGCCGCCTCTCCACCTCGACCAATGAGGTGGAGTCTCGCGGATCCTGCCTCCACCGCCTTTGAGGATGAATAATTATCATCCATTTAGGTCGGTTGGATCCAAGGGCTGTGGAGCATCCTAGAGGGCTATATATTCAGAGCCCCTGGCCCCCGGGTGAAACCCTAATTCATTCTCTCTTCATTCATCGAGAGGATTCGAGAAGCCGAGCCACCATCTCAATTAGAGCTCCATAGTTTAGTAGCATAGCTACATAGGAATAGATCTATAGAGGGAATCAAGCCTAGCTTGGAGCCCGGATCTGTCGGAGTTCTTGGTAATTCCCCTCTACATTCTTGTAATATTCATCATTGTTCGTGATACTATGAGTAGTACTTTATTCTATTCTATTATATCAGAATTGACTTTGCTCTATTTGATTATATTCTCAATTATATTGTTCTTAGCCTACTTTGATTATATGTTTAGCATAGTTGGACTAGAATTATGTTTATGCATAGGATCGTATAGCGCTTGCTCATTAGATCGATGGGTGAGTGGTAAATATTGTGTAGGCGTGGTGCCTAGACCGTATTTATCTGCGATTGCACCCTATATTCCGGATCGTGAGGTAGATCGCGGGAGTGACAGTCTGTTGAGTCCTTTGTAGCCCTTCTCCCGAGTATAGGTCTAGCGAACAACCCTATTACATTGAAGTCATTGCTATGTCTCTAGTCTTCTCGGTAATATCACTATGCATAGATGTAACCTTTTCCCGCCATGATTGCTAGATGTTCTTGCACTAATCATTGTATGCTTTGACTTTATAGTTAGAATAACATAGGATTATACCCTAGATCGTCCTAGTCCATGCTAGTGTTATAAGCTTAGAGTACTAAGTTGAGATGGTTATTACTATCATTTTATGTGGCTAAATGCTCTCATTTATCTTATGTCAATTATCATTCATTCCTATATTTTATGTGACACTTACCCTGTATGAGATGATCGATACAGACAAGTTAAGCTCTCCATTATCGCATGTGCATTGCTCATCACTCATTATCCAGTGCATTCCCTTCCCAGTGGTAAAATTATAAATACGATACCTGGATTACTCCTGGTTAAAATGCTACATCGGTATTATCTGTGCGCTTGCGAATCCCATATTTATTTCTAGAAGCAGTTGCATTTATTAGTACTAGCATTTTTGGCGCCATGTTGGGGATGACAACCTAACACTGAGTGGTGTTAGAAATGTCAACACTTATCCAATTAAGTTGGGGCCTATCAGCTATGTTAGCACCTGCACAACTTCACTTTTAGTAGAAGCAACCAACATTTATCATGTAATGCATTGATTGAGTAATCATTAACCAGCATGTATGAACATAACCACCTCGCACAAAGAAGTATTGTTTGTGACCGCGCCGCTGTCTCTCTCAAGTATTCACTATCCAGGAACGATGGCGATTATAATCGATTGCTAACCAGCTGGCGGGGTATTCCTCACACAAACCAGGCATACTCCTCGAAAGTAGCCTTAGTCACCATGATCTACTCGGGAAAAGACGCGGGATCAACAACTCACCACAATGACCAAGGAAACTCCGGCAGCCAACAGGTAAGCGTGCCCATCAAATGACAACGCCTCATCTTAAGGACTCACTCTCCAACACCTTGTTTTCCCCTCCCCCATCGCCGGCATGGATACCTGGAAGTTGAAACCCGGCCCAAGTAGATTCTTGGCTTCGCGATTGGGCACTGCACGCCCTTCCAGCTATCTGTGAGGCATTGTTCAACATAATCGAGGACGTACCAAGCCATATTTCTTTAACAGGTGATTTAGAAGACCTCATGGTTATGTTCACTAACATCCTACACCAATCTCAATCCAAGGGATAGTAACCTCCTATCCGCGCAGATGATGGTCGATCACCTGTCTTCTACCGATTAAGTAGCAGGCCTAAGCATTACATAGCCCTGTACCTACTTGTAGGATAACTTTTGTGGTAAGTAGTCCTAATGCAACTACGTTTTCCAAGCAACTCCTATAACGTAATGCATCATATCAATATAAAGGACTCAAGTAAATATTTGCAAACCGTAGGAGAATGCTTTGGGGCTTGCCTTTGACGAAGGAGCTAGGGACGTGGTTAGGACACTCGGGCAGGTCAGCTTTTGACTCCTCACCTTCGGCTACCTCCTACAGCTCCTGGTCCTGCTGCACCTCCACGTCCGGCTCCTCGGGAACTGCTTGCATGTTGGTCTCCTGCGATCCTGTATGATGCGATGCAAGTACATAAATAACATGCAAATGAAGTGGAGTTGTATAGTACATGATGTCATGATATATGCTTAGCAATAGAATGAAACCACAGCAGCTAGTACCATAAATAATCATCTCAACCTACGCAAGAACACCGAACCTTTCTCACACCTTGGTCGGAAACCCACGGCAAAGAGACTACATTTCTACAGCACGTCCTATCTTTGCTACTCCTAAAATTCCACAAACATTACAGTAGCAGGCTCTTTGCTAAACTAGTCTACCACATAAAATTCACCTCAAAACTCCAAGTACAATGACCTACACAAAAATCACAAGACAGCTGCCATGATTGGCCCTGAAAATACTTTGTACTACCAAAGTAGTCCAACATCAGCACCAATGGCATGTGGACCTTCCCAACAGCATATAAGCATGCCACAAGAAGTTTCATGGCCATAGCACTAACCATTATTTATCTATGAATTAATTAGGCCAAGTGCCAAAAAGTACACTTGTACTACAACCCATAAATTTTCCACTGCACAAGTCAAGATTATACCACCTATAGACAGGGCATAGCCTAACTAAGCTAAAAGAACAAGAATCACAATTTTTGGAACATCAAAGAATTACTTATGCATTTTACAAGATAAATGCATTTCCTAAAATTAACTAAAACAGTAAATAAAAGTATGTCAAAAGTGGCACCTCAAAATTTTATAGCATAGCTCATCACATAAGAAAAATACTCCAATTTGAATCACCCCATTTGGACTAAAAATGAGGGAGATATGAATTTCCAAAGGTTTAAAACTAAATCTAAAACCTATTTTCCATTTCCAGAAAACCCATCCTAAATGCTATGCGCACCCCGGCGCGTACACAGGCCAACCCCAAAATGCTAGGTGTACCCGGCTCTGTGCACACCGGCAAGGCCTTACAGCTGGGCCCGCTGCGAGACGGGGCCCACCTGTCGGGCACCCCGACGCGCCGAGCGCGGTGGCCGTCGACGGGGCGACGCCGGTGGCGGTGCTCGGGAACGGCCAAGGGCACCGTCGTGCTCCCCAAGGCCAAGCGCACTCGGTGGTCAACTTAGCCCAGGCCCTAGTGGCCTAGGTCACCTGTGGCGGCGGCAATGGCGGCTCGGCGGCGGTGCTCGACGGTGGAAAGGCCGTCGAGGCCCTGGCGAGGTTCATCAACATGCCTACGGGCGGAATGCAGGCGGACGGCGACGCATGCGGCAGCTACGCCCTGCCGGAGCGGCGCTACGCGGCTCCGCGCCTCGGCCTAAGCTAACCCTAAGCTCTACTCGCGGAGGCGGCTCGAAGGCACGTGATGACGGGCGGAATGGAGAAGGGAAGGAGGCGGCGGTGTCTCACTGGCGCCCTTGGCGACGGCGGCCGTGGCCGAGAAAGGTGACCGCAATGCCATCCGAAGCTCACCTAAACGGGCACACAAAGGGCAGAGGGTGACGGAGTCGAGGGTGGCGAGCTCGGTGCTGCCCTCGGCTTCGCTTTTCACCGGCTGGATGAGGAGCTAGACGGCGGCGAGCAAGGCGGCCATGGCGACGGCGACGGAGGAGAGAGGAAGGAGGTGGAGTGAGGGGGACGGCGGTGTAATGGGACGAGACAGTGTTCCCCCTTTCCCGTTCATGCAGGCAGCCCTGCGGGCGGCGCGTGGCGGGGTGTGGCGGCCACCGCCACTGCCAGGTGGGTCCCGCGGGGGCGCATGGCATGCACGCAGGCGATGACGACGCAGACGGATCCGTGTGGTCCGGCGTGTGGTGTCCGCACGGGATCCGGGTGGCAGAACACGAAACACCGATTTCGGCCAATGAAAGAGCGCCACGTCGCCAATTCTGAATTTGAATTTCAAATCCCCATATCTCTCAAACAATTGTGAATTAGACAAAACTTTCAACATGAAAGTTTCTCCAAATTGGAAGATGAATCTTTCATTCAACCACCACTTTGGCTAATTCGGCTTAGTTTATGAGATCTAAAATTAGAATGAAAATAAGTTATAAAATAATACTTTTAAAATCCCTAAACACTGTTTTTGGCTATTTTGAGGCCCTTAAACCCATTTTCACAATTTGGTCAAAACATAAAGTTTTCTTGAAATGTTTTTCTACATATTTCTTCCCAAAGCACCAAATTCAAACAAGCAAGTTATCAAGCACTTCTAGATAAGCTAAGCTAGCACCCTTAAGCTATTTGAACTCTACTAATTGCAAACCTTAAGAAAAAACTAATTGCAACTATTTGGAAAGATAATTGTATATCCTACAGGAGGATTCTCAATCATATTTTCCAAATAAACCTAGACTAACCCACATCATTTGCAGACATTTATCAGACAATCAAACTCCTATCAAGCTAGGCAATAAATCATTCATTCAAATGATGCAAATCATGCTTATGCAAATGATGTCATGCTTAGAGATAATTAATTAGTTCTTAACATTGGAGGTGTTACAATATCCGTGGTGGTTCTACCCAATCTAAACTATCGGTGTTGAATAAAGGGTAGGTGTTGGCAAAGGATATGAGTGATAAACTAAGGGTAACTAGTAGGTAGCTAGCTAGGTGGGAGGACAACGAGTGAGTATGGACTCCTATGTATCTAACTATACTTCTGTGTTCTAATCCTACTAATGTAATGACTTAACTAAACTAATGCCTAGACAATCTGTGTGATAGGGGAAGTCGATTAACAAGCAGAAGGGTTCATCTCCTACTCCAGCGGACCTTTGGCTTATGGTCGCCCTACAGACCTAACCCTAACGCAAATAGAACCTAAAGGAGACGGAGTCCTGTCACGATTCGCCGTTCCCGCTAATATACGTCGGATAGTGAATGGATATACCAATCAGCGATAGGTGGCATCCACTATTAAGCACTAGCCTAAGCACCTCGCTCAATCTAGTCTTAAGACTCCGGCTACCACGTAAGTAACCTCGGCCCCAGTTGGTAGTGAAACACACACAAAGGATCTAGACACTAAACTAGCTAAGACTCTACACTAAAAGGACTAAAGCACAACACTACTACACTAGTATAGCAGTGCACTAAGTAAATACTTAAAGTAAAGTACTCAAAGTAAAGACTTAATAAAGTAAAGCAAGACTATATTAAAATAAAGTAAGTACTAAAAGAGTAAAGGTACAAGAGCTATACCAGATTCTCCAGAAGACGACTCTAGAGACCCGAGCTTCGCTCGACTCGACTCTAACTCCCACTCTAGACTAGACTACACTACTCTTGATCTCCCAAGAGAGCTTGAGCTTGAGAACACTATTGTGGACTACTTGGGGACACTTTAGAATGAAGGACTAGGGGGGTATTTATAGTGGAGGTGGAGTAGGGGTTACTCCATGTTGACACCAGAAGTGGCAAACGGGATTACCGCAAGCGGATGGGTAGTCAATGTAGCACTTCACCAGGAGTATTCCAGGTATTGTATTTTCCATAGGGAATGAGAAGTGGAGTAACTAGACCAAGGTATGCCATCAGGCAATGATCAAGGGCTTAGGATTGGGTAGAGAGGTATTTCTAGTATTCGGACTCTGGCTTAGCTATCCTAAGGATACGTGAGAGTTAACTCACCCTTCCACTTTAGCCGACGGGCGAAACAGATTGTGACTCAGCACAGCCTGAGGCGCCCACCAATGCAGACTTACTATCTTGCCTAACAGCACTCAAGGAGAACTCCAAGGTCCTGGCGAAGTCTGTCACACTTCACTCCGGGCGTTCCTTGAGTGCGACAAGACGTCCGCACCGGTAGATCTAGTTTAGACACCACGTCTACACTATTTCTACTACTTTAAACCTAGCAAGGGCCTAGAGCACTTCATGTCAGGTTATGACGGAGCTACGCTAGCCGGAAAACAAAACTTTTCTACCTCATATCCCAGGATCTACTGCTAGATACAGGTTACGGGATTACCACTAGACGCGCAGATGCAGGGGAAGATGACTCGATGTAGTCGAACACGTCGCAGCAGTGCCATGCAGTTGCGTGGTCGTCCAGCAACTCCTCCCACCACTTGTGGTTCATCCTCGTGCTCTAGATGCAGCACCTCCGAGGTATCACACACGTACGAGGAAGAAGCGATGCACCTCCGGACTGCTAGGTCCGCGAGGAGCGAAGGCGAGAGCGTGAAGGGCGATGGCGGCTACCAAAAGGCGTGGATTTGGTCTGGCCGAGTCCTCTCCCCTCTTCTTATATAGGCGTCTCTCATGTGCTCCCGAGTTGGAGGCCCATTAGAAACCCTAAGCCTTGTCTAATTCGGGTCCAACCCGAATTAGGCTTCCAGCCTCTTAAGCATGTTTCTCGACAAACCCGAAGACGTCCTTTATAACTACCCAGTAATGGAGTAGCGTTTGTCAGTCCCTAAGCAAGTCGATACACATCTCGAGCACATACAACAATCTCAGGTCAAAGGACATAACGTATATGATGTGTATAGAGACAATCTCATGTCGGGTCAGTCCAGCCTACATGTCATACATGTGCCCACATTATTAGTTCGACATGTCCATGTCCATGACTTGTGAAACATAGTCATCAACTAATAATGTGCTAGTCTAATATTCATGTGTGTCCTCACATGAACTCCGACCAGGGACAAACATAAAATAACCATACAAGTAAAAGAGTTCCACAAACAATTCACATAATTGCCAATCAATACAAGTTGTCTTCAATGGATATTCAATGGACACATTACATTCATGGATACATGCGGAATATCATCATCTCTATGATTACCTCTAGGGCATATTCCCAACAGTCTCCCACTTGCACTAGAGTTAATCTCTAAGATGTCTAATCCCCATAGACCTCATGTGCGCCTCATGCTTAGGCTATGGAAGGGCCTTTGTCAACGGATCTGCTACATTCAAATCCGTGTGTGTCTTGCACATTTTAATTTCACCTTCGCTGATGAACTATCGAATGAGATGAAATTTCCGCTGTACATGTTTGTTCTTCTGGTGATTCCTTGGCTCCTTAGCCTGCGCTATCGCCCCATTGTTGTCACAATGTAGATTCAATGGGCTAGCCGCATTAGGAAACACACCAAGACCAATGAGAAAATGCCTCATCCAAACACCTTCCTTTGCAGCTTCGGAAGCTGCAATGCACTCAGCTTCTGTTGTAGAATCGGACACTGTCTCCTGCTTGGAACTTTTCTAGCTTACTGCACCACCATTTACTGTGAACACAAAACTTGATTGAGATTGTGAATCATCTACATCAGTTTGGAAGCTAGCATCGATGTAACCATTTATAACGAGCTCCTCCTCACCTCCATAGATCAGGAACTCATCCTTAGTCCTTCTCAAGTACTTAAGGATGTTTTTAACAAGTGTCCAGTGACTCTCACTAGGATTACCTAGGTACCTGCTCGCAACACTTAGAGCATATGAGACATCTGGGCGAGTACATATCATGGCATACATGATGGAACCAACTGCCGAAGTGTATGGAACCTTACTCATGAGTTTGCGCTCTTCATCAGATGAAGGACATTGCTTGTCGCTAAAGCGCATACCATGTGACATAGGCAAGAACCCTTTCTTGGATTGCTCCATGTTGAACCGTTTCAACACCTTGTCAATGTATGTATCTTGGCATAATCCTATTAGCCACTTTGACCTATCTCTATAGATCTTAATGCCCAAGATGTATGTTGCATCTCCTAAATCCTTCATAGAAAAACTATTATTCAGTGAAGTCTTTATAGATTGCAACATAGGAATGTCATTCCCAATCAATAAAATGTCATCCACATACAAGATTAGAAACACAACAGCGCTCCCACTAGCCTTTTGATAAACACAAGGATCTTCTTCATTCTGACGGAAGCCAAACCCTTTGACAACCTCATCAAAACGAATGTTCCAACTCTGAGATGCTTGCTTTAACCCATAAATAGATTTCTTAAGCTTGCATATTTTTCCCGCATTATTTGGATCAACAAAACCTTTGGGTTGTATCATATACACGTCCTCCTCTAAATTTCCATTTAGAAAGGCTGTTTTAACATCCATCGCCAAATCTCATAATCGAAATAGGCAGCTATTGCTAGAATGATCCGGATAGATTTAAGCATGGCTACTGGAGAGAATGTCTCGTCGAAGTAAATTCATTGAACTTGCCGAAAACCCTTTGCGACAAGTCGAGCTTTATAGACGTGAACATTTCCGTCCATATCTTTCTTCTTTTTATAGATCCATTTGCACTCGATGGGTCTAACACCATCAGCGGGTCAACCAAGTTCCAAACTTGATTATTTCCCATGGAATCTATCTCGGATCTCATGGCACTCTGCCATTGCTCGGAATCTGAGTCCATCATAGCTTCTGCGTATGTTGCAGGTTCGTCATCGTCCAACAATAACAGATCTGCTATTCAATGGCCATGGGCATTTCAACTTGTTCTGCTATATTAGCATCACTCGTAGAGTCCTTCTTGACTGGCTCTTCTTGAACTTCTTCAAGATACACCTTTTGTCCACTCTTCTCTCTTTTGAGAAACTCTTTCTCTAAGAAAACACCGTTTCGAGCAACAAACACTTTGCCCTCTGAGCGGTTGCAGAAGTAATATCCTAAAGTTTCCTTTGAATATCCCACGAAAAAACATTTGTCCGATTTGGGTGTTAGCTTATCGATATAAGCCATTTGACATAAACTTCACAACCCCAAATTTTTAGAAAAGACAAACTAGGACTCTTCACAGTCCATATCTCATATGGTGTCTTAATTACGGACTTAGATGGTACCCTATTCAATGTGAAAGCGGCTGTTTCTAGAGCGTATCCCCAAAATGATAAAGGTAGGTCCGACTGGCTCATCATAGGCCGAACCATGTCCAACAAAGTCCGATTACGCCGCTTAGACACGCCATTTCTCTGCGGCGTTCCAGGTGGTGAAAGCTGTGGAACAATTCCACAACTCTTAAGATGATTGCTAAACTCGTGACTCAAATATTCGCCTCCACAATCAGATCGCAAGGCCTTAATTTTCTTGCCATGTTGATTCTCTACTTCATTCTAAAATTCTTTGAACTTTTCAAATGTTTTAGACTTATGCTTCATTAGGTAGACATAACCATATCTACTAAAATCATCAGTAAAAGTTATGAAGTATTGAATTCCGCCTCTAGCTGTTGTGCTCATTGGTCCACATACATCAGTATGTACTAGTTCCAACAAATCAGACGCTCTCTCAGGAAAACCTGAGAAAGGCGTCTTGGTCATCTTGCCTAATAGGCAAGCCTCACATGTCTCGTAAGATTCAAAATCAAATGAACTTAGAAGCCCATCATCATGGAGCCTCTTCATGAGTTTTTCACTTATACGACCCAAACGACAATGCCACATATATGTAGGACTTAACTCATTAAGCCGAGGCCTTTTAGCATTAACATTACAGACAGGTGCATCATCAAGATTTAAAATAAATAATCCATTCACAATGGATGCAAAAGCCACAAACATATCATTCTTTGAGATAACACAACCATTGTCTTTACTCGCAAATGAATAACCATCCTTCATGAAACATGAAGGCGACACAATGTTTCGACTTAAGCTAGGAACAAAATAACAATTATTCAATTCCAATATAAATCCTGATGGTAGGTGAAGTTGCATTGTCCGACGTTCAACGCAACAACCCTTGCATTGTTGCCCACGCGGAAATCAACCTCTCCTTTCTCCACGCTCCTACTTCTTATCATTCCCTACATCGAATTGCAAATATGAGCAACCGATCCGGTATCAAATACCCAAGAATTGATATAAGAGTTAGCGAGGAAAATTTCGGTAATATAAACAACAAGCGTATGAGCGGGAGTACCTTTACTACCGCCATCCTTCTCTAAGGACGCCAAGTGCGCTTGCGAGTTTCTTTTCCGATAAACTTTCCCACCACAATGAAAACATTTAGCATCGGCCCGGTGGTCCGGCTTTGGGAGCGGGCGGAGCGGCTTGGAGATCTCATCTTTAGCCTTGCCCTTTTTCTTCCCCAGCCCTTCTTTCTCTTAAAGTTAGGCTTGTTCGGGATCGCCAACACTTGGCCACCAACACGCTTCTTAATGTCCGCCTCTTGTTTTCAGCATGCCACACAACTCATTCAAGCCCCTCTCCGCCCCATGCATATGGTAGTTCGAGATGAAGTTTCCATAGCTAGGTGGCAGAGACAAGAGAATGAAATCAGTAGCCAACTCTGGCCCAATTGGGAAGCCTAGCTTCTCCAACCTCTGAGTGTAACCAACCATCTTGATTACGTGTGGCCCAACAGTTTGCACCCTCTGCTAACTTGGTTTCGGCAAGCGCCTTAGAGACATTGAACCTTTTAGTCCTAGCTTGAGTTTGGAACATATCCTCAAGCGACACAATCATATTGTTCATTGAATGATTGTTATTGAACTGCATCTGGAGATCCGGTTCCATACATGCAAGCATAAGGCGGCTTATCTCAAGATCAGCATCACATGCTTTCTTGTAAGCATTTTCTCGCGGAGTGCATTTTCAGCGAGGCTCATTTGGTAAGGGGGTGTCTAGATAATCCTCCTTTTTCTCAGCCCTGAGAACAATTCTCAGATTGCGGATCCAATCCGCATAGTTTGTTCCATTCAACTTATCTTTCTCAAGAATCGAACGCAAAGTAAATGGTTGCTTAGAAGATGCCATTTAATCTACAACAAAAATAATGCAAAATACTAGACAAAGTATGCATGATGGAGTAAATAATATCAAATATAATCTACTCCCACTAAAATCAATATCCCTCGATTGAAACTTAGTGATTCAAGACCCACAACTAGCAAGTCGACTAGTGAGCTTTAGCATCACCGCTAGAAGACATGATAGATCGGTAAGCAACTCTTTGCTAATCATATCGCATATGACTCTTGCTGTTGGATAGCATCTCTATGCTTGGGTTACCAACTTCTTATGCTCCAAGGTCCCTAACCGTTAGGATGACCTCGTTCAAGCAACCAAACCTTCTGCAGTAAGTATCCGATACGAACCTGTCAGTCAAGCAAAATCGGTGGCACCCTAATTTCATAGACCCACCACCGATTGTACAAGACAGCGACAGTGCAAGGTTTGGGGGAGCATGAACTCAAACATTACTTAGGGAACGTTCTACTTCACTACCGCATGAATGTCGACAAAAACATTATAGCATGTGAAAGTAGAACATAGTAAGAACGACATAAACACAGATATGACTTGGTATAGCCCATTGTTCTTTTCGAGATCCCAATCTCCACAATCTGTTCATCATGGTGATCCACATCTCCATGATCCATGTATGCCATCCTTCAGTGATGAATCCGCCATGACTAACTATCACTAACGCCAAAGCTAGTTAATTAAAATTACATAGTCGCGGATAGGATCATCACAGATTGGCACTGTTGTTTCGGCCCTTGGGGTGGCACCCCCTAAGGGACCAAAACAGGAGATACTAGAAACACAAAGCTACAAAACGGAACGAACAACACGAACCTTATATTCCTTGTGCTCGGCTAAAACGCACGGAGTCCGAAGTCCCTTACAACGTCCCCGAGGGGTCTACTTATAGGAAGTCGTGTTGCATTTTGTACAAGAATGCCCCCGGCAACCCTAATTTCAACGTACGGGAGCGGCCGACACGGGCGGACAAGTAAATGGCCCAAGGGCCCACTTCTACCGGTTATCCACCGACCAAGACACATCCGGGCTCTTCTTCGCCCCGGCCGCCGAATATGTCCGGACTCGTGCCGAATGCGCGCCTTCTCGCTATCGGGGTTTCCTGGCGCCGTCGCCGACGCCGAATGCGCGTCTTCCCGTGCTATCGGGGCTTTCCGTCCCGGGCTCGATGTCGACGCCGAATGCGCGCCTTCTCGCGCTATCGGGGTTCGCCCCGGGCGCGCCGTCGGTGCCGAATGCGCGTCCCCGCGCTATCGGGGCTTCCGCCTGGCGCCCGGCGACCCCGAATGCGCGCCTTCCCGCGCTATCGGGGTTTCCGCCTTGCGTTGACGCCGGATGCGCGTCTTGCCGCGCTATCGGCCGTACCTGCGTACATCAAACACATGAGGCGCACACAATCAGGGGGGACGGGGTGGCCAATTCCACTCCTGCCCCCAACAGTAGCCCTCCGGCCTTGTCCGGAAGGGCAGTCCCTTCCGGGCAAAGCCGACAAAGTTTCGGTATACCGAATGTGTCCGCGCCGAATGTGCCAGCGCCGCCCCCAGGATGAGGAGACACACACACTTAGCCTTTTATTTATTTATTATTATTTTTTACGCACTGACGCCTCGATTCGCGTGAAACGACGCGTCGGCTCCCCCCCACGGCCGCCCCCTGCCTATAAAAGGCAAAGGCGAGGGAGGGCGGAGCACTTAGCCCCGCTTACATCCGCCGCTACCGCGTCCGGGAATTCCCCTTTCGGTCTCCGCATCCGGCAATTCTCCTCATTCGGTAGGTCGACCTTGCACTTTCGTTTTAATTTTCGTTGGATAAGCTTCCGGGGTGAAGGGTGCGCGCTTTGGGTTCGTAAGGGCGATCGCTTGCGGTGTATTGAACACGCTTTCGTTTCTTGTTTTAGCTCGGAAGCCCGGATCCCCCCTTGATGCGAGCACCTAGCATGTCCGAAACCTTATCGTGCGGGAACTCAATCGGAAGCGCAAACGGATCCGCACCCCGCTCTACTAGCGGTTCCGGCGCTTCGGCTTTTTTGCGGGCCGCGGACCAACTCGCCCAAGCCGGATCGGCGACCATGTCGCAGGTTACGAGGCGCCCCGGGTTCCCCGAATACGTTGAACCCATTCGCGCTTCGCGCCTGCTATAGTTGAGCCCGTCGAGGACATAATCGCGCGCTGATGCCACCGTGAGCGGCCAAGGGAGCGCCGGAATTGCGCATGACGACTACGCCGACTCGGCAGAGTACGAGGAAGCCGAAGGGAGCTCGGCGGCCACAACAACGGAAGGAGGGGATGGAGCCAAATCTGGCCCGGCCCGCAGAAGCCGCCGGGTTAAAATTGAGGGACACACGGCATTATTTGCCGCTCCAAAATCGACGAGGACCGGCTCAACTATTATCGGCCGCGGCGGATTCTCGGCACACATGAGCGCGAAAACGGCCGCGCTCGGGGATGAAACCACCCGAAACCGCGACCATATGAGGCGGTGGTTTTTCGGGACTTTTTCATAGCCGGCCTGCGGTTTCCCTTGGTCCCATTTTTCGGTGCTGTTCTTGAGCGGTATCGCCTGCAGATTCACCACCTGACCTAGAATGCCATTGCACGGCTCAGCATATACGCGATGGCCATGAAGATGATGGGTCATGAGCCTAGTGTGTCCCATTTCGCGAAACTGCACAGCACCCACTTCCACTCCAAGGTTGGGAAGGTTGATGGTCGGCCGAATATTCGCGCCGAATATGGCTCCTACAACCGTGCACCGCCCGGGGCGGAACGTAATTGCTTGGTGCCCACCTTCAAGGAGAAATGGGAAGATTGGAATAAGTATTGGTTCTATATCCGGGTTGCCACGGATGCGAGAGGTGGAAGCGGCCTTGCGAGTAAGACGCCGTCGGGCAAATCCCTTGGTGTCAATGATGACCATCATGATCGGAGAAAAGCATGCAGCTCAAACCGCTTTCGGGCCTTCCGACACCGCTCGCGCCCGAAGCCTATGCCTTGACCGCCGGCCGGCGGGACGGCCCGCGACTTGGCCGAGGAGATGATCGCGATAGATGAATGGCCGCTGTGTCAAACGGTTAAATTCGAGCCCATAAGGGACGTTGATGGCTATCGTGGTCCCGACTTGCTTCTCCAGCGCCCTGACCACTTCAATTCTGATGCCGAATATGTCGTTGCACTGGAGAAGATGGCCACTCGGTTGTGCGGGCCCTATGGTGACCGGGAGCACAAGAAGAAACGGCGCCAACTTGGAAACTCCCCCCGAAAGAACCGCGTGCTAGATTGCATGGGCATTGCCTATTCGGAGAGGCTAGCTCCGGTTCCAAGGGTGACGAAAGCTAAGAACGATACTGGTAACCCTAAGACGGGTGCCGATGTTCTAGGTGGCTCCGGGTCAGGGGCTCGCCGGCCGCCTCTTGTTCCGCGCCCGGCTCCTTCCGCGCCCATTCGGGGGGCCAGCACTGTTGCCGCCGAGAAACGGAAGCGCGCCCAGCAATGTCGGGAGTGACCTGAGCCGGAAACCCGCGATGTTCAGGTATGCCACGAAATGGCCGGGCGGTTGTGGACCAAACCTCTGAAGCGTAGCGCTAAATTCTCCTTGGACTTCTTGGGGGGCCCGGAACCCTCGCATGCCGCAATGGTAGAGCAGGATGCGCATTAGGGCATAGGTGAATTTACTTCTTGGATGACAGCGACTGGCGTGACAATTTCGGCCTTCGCTTTTGCAGGACGATATCGGCGGTTCCAGCTCGATGGCCGGAACGCGCAAGAAAATTTCGGACCCGTGCCGCCTTCCTCCTAAAGCGCAGCCGACGCTGAGCTCTCTAGGCGTCAGCTTCAAGAGGCCGGCCGACGCTTCCGGAGGTGTTTTTGAGATGACGAATAGACACAAGGCCGCTGGTGCGCCTGCGGCCGCCATAGCGCCTGCTTCCAGGCCGCCGCCTGCTACGGCCGAAACCGCCCGCACCCAATTGGACCAGAACCCTAATCTGGCCAGGAAGACTGGTAAGTCCCGATTTCACCGCGAGCTGAGTCGCATGACCCCCGAAACCGCAGCGTGTGCTCTGTTTGGCCATGGCAGGCTCTCCTTAGAGCGAGCCCCAGACGAGTACGAACACATGCGCGTGTATTCGGGGTGCTCATCTCCCGAAGAGACGAGCCCAGACCGTGAAAGGACTTACCAACTTGCTCGTGCTCTAGGGGCGGCTTCGGACGCCCGCTTAATCGCGGGGGTGGACTGCCGCGCAAGCGGCGTGCTGCCGGGCGCGGCAGGTGTCGCATTCGCGGATCAATGTAGCACCTCCTTTTCCGCCACCACTACCGAGAGGGACTTAGCCCAGGTGGATCGGCTGGAGCTGCTTTCGGCCATCAACTTCCATGCGATTTCTATAAGTCAACTACGTTACGTATTCGGTCTCGCCTCCCTTTCGGGATGTTGAAATCTCATTCCCTGTCGCTTTTGCAGCAATCTGTCATAAGCGCTGCACTTGCCAAGCAAGACTGCGCCGCGGTCGCTTTCGTTGAGTCTAAGCTCACCGAAAGCGAGGCCGAGGTGCGCAGGCTGAAGGACGAATTGGTTCAAGTTCGCGCCGATCTCGATCGGGAGAAAGCGCACGTGAGAATGCCGAAGCTGACGCCCGCGCCGCCAGGACCGAAAGGAATACCCAGAACCAGCTGCAGAGGTCCGCCCGGCGCCAGCAGCTCGATGAACTCAACCAGGCCGCTGCCATATTCGCGCGCCTGGTGGCTGGAGTCGGCGACGAAGTGGTGGTGCCCGCCATCGGGGAGGATACGTCCATATTCGACTTCGCCCGATTCCTCAAGACTGGGCTTGCTGCATTGGAGGGCCAGATGGAGCTTGGGCACCGCTGGGCAGCCCTCGAGACCCTTCGCGCCATGTGCAAGGCGCTGAAGGACGCTGGCTGTCCCCATGCGGGGGCGCTACCGGCTCCCGATGACGTTGACCGCTTCTGGGTTTCGGATGGGGACGCGCACGAGACCGCGGTGAAGTTTTTTAGCGGCTTCTGGAGCTGCGGCGGCCGCAACTTGAGTCTGCTGCGCGCGGCGCTGAGTGTGGCTGAGGTGAGTGCATGAAAACCGCCGAATGTGTTTGCTTTTTGTCAAGCCCGGTTAGGCGTCTTGTGATTGACTTGACCACTTTCGTGCTTCTTTGCTTTAGGGGGACGAGAGGGAGGAGGCCGTTATCCGTGACCGGGTCATGGCCTATATCAGAGCCAGGGACGAGCACGAAGCGGCCGCAGCAGCTAGCACTCCGTCCTCCAACGTGCTGCGGTCCCCGGAGATGACCCCTGCGCCCGCAAGTGCTACACCGGCCAATCCTGCCGGCGTCGTCAACTCATCCGCGACAGCGACAACCGAAGCGGGCGCGCCCCAGATCCCGTCAACTGGCGACGAAGCAGCAGCCGATGCTTGAACTACTCGGTCTTAATTTTTAAGAACTTAAGTCTAACATGTTTGGCCCTGCGTGGCCGTGTTTTGCGGCCCTGCGTGGCCAGGGTTCAGAGAACCCTTGAACAGTTTAACCACCTTTTGTGACGTGCTGCCATATGCGGCCGTTACTTGCCTATTCGGTTGGTTTTCTACATATTTGCGTTCCCAATTTTACTCCCCGAATTTGGTCAGACTAAGTTACATTCGACCCAAGAGCTTTCAATGAGCGCCGCCCCGAATACGAGCGGTGGAGGGCACATTCGGGAAACTTTTTCGCTAAGCCCTCCGGCGTTGTGGTCTTAGAGCGCCGCCCCCCCGAATCTGAGCGGTGGAGGGCGCATTCGTGAAAACTTTTTTCGCTAAGCCCTCCAGCGTTGTGTGGAGTCTTAGAGCGCCGCCCCCCCCGAATCTGAGCGGTGGAGGGCGCATTCGTGAAACTTTTTTCGCTAAGCCCTCCAGCGTTGTGTGGAGTCTTAGAGCGCCGCCCCGAATTTGAGCGGTGGAGGGCGCATTCGTGAATTTTTTGAGTTAAGCCCTCCAAAGCATTGCATGGAGTCTTAAAGCGCCGCCCCCGGATTTGAGCGGTGGAAGGCGCATTCGGGAATTTTGAGTTAAGCCCTCCGGCGTTGTGTGGAGTCTTAGAGCGCCGCCCCCGAATTTGAGCGGTGGAGGGCGCATTCGTGAAACTTTTTCGCTAAGCCCTCCGGCGTTGTGTGGAGTCTTAGAGCGCCGCCCCGAATTTGAGCGGTGGAGGCGCATTCGTGAATTTTTGAGTTAAGCCCTCCGGCATTGCATGGAGTCTTAGAGCGCCCCGAATTTGAGCGGTGGAGGGCGCATTCGGGAATTTTTGAGTTAAGCCCTCCGGCGTTTGTTTTCACATAGAGTTTGTCATGGTTGTTACAAAGTGCATATGCGCCCGCACGCCCACCGAATGGAACTCGTATGGCCCTCTTGGCCGAGACTGGATGAGTCCTATCTCGAAGTGGTAAGACTCGGCTTCCAACACCCGAATGGGCGCGCACGTGCCCTTTCTCGTTTATGGGCGGGTAGAGCACTAAACCTCATCCGTGGACTAGATCCCGGGCCTTATGTATGCCCCACACTTGCCGTGGGTGGATTCCCGAATATGGACTAGTCGCCGTGCGGAGCTGGAATTTCCGGTCATTCTTGGGAATAGGTAGGCGCGCGATTCTCGCGCATCTCTCGCTATTGCGCGCTTGCCGCTTTTGCTTAGGCGATCGATTTGACCGGCCGCGCCTAACCGCTCTCCACGCTCACTGGCGAAACGGGAGGACTAGTACGACTCCCTCCCGACTCCCCCGAGTTGAAACCATTTGTGCGTATTTGGTCAGCGCTCACAACTAAAATGGGAGGACGAGTGCTGGCTCCTTTCCTGACTCCTCTCATTCCTACTAACCTTAGTTTTGGAGCGGAAAGAGTTTGTTTTGACCGACATGGCTTTGCATTATGGGGGATGTTATGCATATATAATACTACTTGGGTCATAGTGCCGTGAAACACCTTTTTATGCCATAACGCCATCGTACATTTGTTAGGTGAGTCATAAATTTAACCCGTCTTAGAGGCTGAGTGGCTAGATTATATAATCGGTCCAAGCTCTTGGTTTTTATCATGGCTGCCAAGACCTTGATTTTTGTTATACCAACCGCATACCCTGCTTATGTCGTGCTGGAATGGGAGGTTTTGGGATTTGCGATGTCATCAGACCAAATGCTGCATTCACTACCCAGCCCTCACTAACCATATCGGGCATAGGCTTTCGGCCCTTTTGCTTGTTATGTACAACGCATTCGGGTGATGTACGCCCGACCATGGTGCAGTACAGCGCTCCTTTCGAGAGTCCGAGGAGTTTTAATCGCGCACATTCTCGAGGCATTGCTCGATATAGAGGGTATGTTGCTCTTGATTGTGAGATTAAACGCCACAAGCACTTCCGGTGTAATTATAGCATCAGAATATGATGAATAAGAAGTTTGAGCTTGCGGATGAAAATTGCTTGTTGATGGCTTGTCGGCATTGTTACATTCGGGTTTTTATCCCCGAAGCTCGCTTCACCTGAAACGTTGATTGCGCGCATTCGGCTTTTTGCCGTTTTCGCGACACTTCAGCGTTTTTGCTGAGTTCATCTGCAGCGTTTTCTTTTCGCGCAATTTAGGTGTTTGTTCGTGACACTCCAGCGTTTTGCTGCGTTCACTAGCCGTTTTTGGCTTTTGGTTGCTTGCAACCTGACAAAAACTGATCCGAATAGGGACAATGGCATAATTGCCATTGTCTTTTTCGGCTTAAAACGAGTAGTACGCATTCTCACTTTTGGGGAAAACGCGGCTTAAAAGCATTGAAAAAGGTACATAGGGACGCCTCATTAAAAAACCTCACGCCTCCGAAAAGGCTTCCCCAGTGAGGAAAA
Source organism: Themeda triandra (assembly GCA_018135685.1). Lineage (NCBI taxonomy): Eukaryota > Viridiplantae > Streptophyta > Magnoliopsida > Poales > Poaceae > Themeda > Themeda triandra. The sequence goes on from JAENPR010000531.1 coordinate 221,677, forward strand.
AGAGCGCGCCCCCCGAATTGTAAAGAGTATGCTTAAGAATTAAAAGGAAAATTACAACCCCGTGGGGCAATTTCACGGGTAAAAGCGGCGTAGATTTTCAGCGTTCGGGTGTGGGCTGGACTCAGCGCCATCCTCTTTCACCAACGTGTAGACACCTGCTTTTACCATTCTCGCGACAATGTACGGTCCGTACCACGGCGACTGCAGTTTGCCTTGCTTGTCGGGCTGCCGAATGAGCACCATATCTCCGGGGTTGATGACTTGCCTGAGCACTTTTTTATCCCTCCAAGCCTTTGTTTCCTGATGGTACTTGTCAAGATTTTCCGCCGCCTGTTGCCTTAGGGGGTCAACTGCTTCAAGCTGAGAGTATCGCTGTTCTGGCGTAGTAGCCATGATTTCGGTTCGGAAAGATCCCAGCCGCACCTCTTCCGGGGTAATGGCCTCTTCCCCGAAAAGGAGTCTGAAAGGCGTGAATCCAGTTGCGCGCGACTTGGATATATTGTGTCCCCAAACCGTGGCTGTTAGTTCCTGAGCCCATCTGCCTTTCTTCTCGGTGCTTCCGAGGGTCTTTGATATGGCGGTGAAAATGTCGCCGTTGACCCGTTCCACTGCCCCATTTGATTCTGGGTGGTTTACTGAGGCGAATGTCAGTTTGATCCCCAGGTCTTCACAGAAAGTCCTGAACTTGGTACTATCGAACTGCTTTCCGTTGTCCACAGAAAGTTCCAGATGATATTGTCGCCAACGCCTTTGCTTCGACCCATTTGGTGAAGTATTCCAGTGCCACTGCAGTGAATTTCAGATTTTCAGGCGCCGGCGGGAGCGGTCCGACTATGTCGATGCCCCATCTCTGTAGCGGCCAAGTTGGACATATCGGGGAGGTTAGATTTGCTGGGGCCCTCTGGTATTTTGCGAACTTCTGGCAGCCCTGGCATGATTTCACCAGTCGCTTGGCGTCCACGATAACGGTTGGCCAATAAAAGCCTTGTCTCATTGCTCTGTGAGCGATTTCATGCGGACCACTGTGGGCCCCGCAAGTTCCCGAATGTATATCGTGCAAAAGCTGGACCCCTCGTTCCGGCCGATGCACTTGATCGCAGTGGCGCTACAACTCCCTCCTTGTACAAGTTTTCTCCGATTATGGAGTATTGCTTGGTTCTGGACTCCATCCTTTGTTGTTGCTTCCGTCTCCGGGCTCATAAGTTCCAGAAATGAATGCCCATATCGGTGCTCTCCAGTCGTCACTCGCGATAGCGTGAATTACTGCCGGTCGCTCCTCCTCCAGCTGCACCGCTGCAGCTGTCAAGACTTGGTAGAAAACATCGGCGGGCAAGGGAGTGTTACGGGTCGCGGCTTTTGCCCCGCATCTCGCCTCGTGTTGTCCGCCCTTGGAATGTATTGCGAGTGAAACCAAGGAAATATTTCTCCATTCGCCGAACGGCTTCCGGATACCCGGCGAGCCGGTTCCTTTGCCTTTGTGTATTCCTTCCGGATGTGCCCCACGATTACATGCGAATCAGACTTGATGACGCATCTGCGATTCCTAGCGCTCGGAGTTTCCTGAGACCCAGCAGAACTGCCTCGTATTCGGCTGTGTTGTTGGTGGTGCGATACCGTAACCTTGCGGCGTATCGCGGCTTTGGGCCGGTTGGAGGTGTCAACACCGCGGATATGCTCGCTCAGTGAGCACCATGCTCCATCCGTGTGCACTTGTCCATTCCGGGTTCCTCGAAGGCCGAGAGTAGTGTTATCCCCACAAGGTGTCCAATCTGCGATGAAGTCCGCTATGACCTGCGATTTGATGGCCGATCTCGTGCTCGAAGTCAATGACATATTCGTTCGGCTCGGCCGCCCACTTGCCTATCCGCCCTACCGCCTCTGCGTTTCTGAACAGGGCGTCTAGGGGCTGAGCAGACAAGACCCGAATGTGGTGAGCCTGAAAATAGTGCTTGAGCTTCCGCGACGCCATGACCACCGCATACGCGATTTTCTCCAGCTCGGAATAGTTTGTCTTCGCTGATGTCAACGCTTCTGATACAAAGTAGATTGGGAACTGCTGTAACTTCCCCTCGTTCTCTTTTTCTTCCACCAGGACCGCGCTCACCGCGGCGTGGGATGCTGCTACATATAGTAGCAAGATCGCATCTGGTGATGGGCTCGATAATGTTGTGGCCTTTGACAGGTAAGCCTTTAGGTCATCGAATGCTCGCTGCTGATCCGGGCCCCATCCGAAACCTTCTGAATTTTTTAGGATGCGGAAAAACGGAAGTCCCCGTTCCGCGCTTCTGGATATGAACCTCCCTAGAGCGGCGATCCTGCCAGTGAGCTTCTGCACCTGCTTCTTAGTCTCGGGCGGTCTCATGTTTACAATAGCGGCAATCTTGTCCGGGTTAGCTTCTATGCCTCGCCGATACGGACATCCCAACATCTTGCCCTTGCTAACCCCGAATATGCATTTTTCGGGTTTAGCTTCAGGCCGCTTGCTCGAAGGTTCACAAAAGTTTCCTTTAGATCCTCGATGTGTGTGCTTTTTTATCGCTCTTTACCACTATATCGTCCACGTATGCGACTAGGTTTTTCCTCTTTTTCTGCTCCCTAAAGACCTCGTCTGTCATTCGGGAGAAAGTAGGGCCAGCATTGCGCAGTCCCTCGGGCATGCGCTTGTAGCAAAAGGTCCCCCCGGGAGTGATAAAACTTGTTTTCTCTTGATCCTCTTCATTCAGCCATATCCGATGGTACCCGAGAAACAATCCGAAGAACTTACATTACCAGCTCGCAACCCGACGCGATATCGACCGCCTTGTCGATCCGCGGTAGTGGGTATGGGTCTTTAGGGCAATGTTTGTTTAGATCTCGTGAAATCCATGCACATGCGCCATTTGCCGCTTTTCTTCTTGACCATTACCACATTGGCTAGCCATTCCGGATCTTTTGACCGGCTCGATCACGTACGCGTCCAAAAGCCTTTGCACTTCAAGGGCCGCTGCCGCGTCGCTCTTTCGGATGACATCTTCCTCAACTTTTGCTTCCTTGGCTTTGCTATTTTGCTAACGTTGAGATTGTCGTGCCAATTCCGTCAACCCCCTTGAGGTCCTTAGTGGTCCACGCGAATACGTCCTTGTTCTCGCCCCGAAATGCTAGAAGCTCCGGCGTCTGTTCCGGCGAGACTTGCCCCGATATGCACACACCGATCCGGGCGGTTCGCCGATAAAGGCACTCTTCTCGTGCCCTCGTGCGGCTCGCTCTCCGCTCTTTCCGCTCCGCGGCTTCATTAGCATCCTCTTTCCTTGCGGGCTTTTTTACCTCGTGCACCATGTTTTGTATCCGGTATAGGTTTGCCATCTATCTTTCCGTCGCGATTTGATCGCCATGCACCGTGATTACCCCGAAAGGGGAGGGCAGCTTCATGCACGTGTAGCTCGCTTGATTATGATGTCAAACTTGTTTATGATTCCTCTTCTGAAGATTGCCGTATATGGGTATTCCATTTGTACCACATCGAATGATATCTCTTCCGCCCGCACTTTCTCTCCTTCGCTAAACGCTACCGTGAGTGTCTTCTTCCCAAGTGCATCTATTTTCTTTCCACCAAAACCGAATAGGGCATTGCCCGCCTGATCAAGCGATCGCCTGTCGAGTTTCATGCTGTCGTACGCTTTGGTGAACAAGATGTCCGCCGAACTCCAGTTGTCAATCAGAATGTTGTGCAAGGTGTACCCGGCTACGAAAGCGGTTGCAACGAAAGCGTCATAGTGCGGGTAATCCGGACCCGATTATCTTCTTCGGTGAAGGTGATGGGTGAAGCTTCCACGCGGCCCGATTCATCGGAGCGGCCGATGATACCGCCAACACGCGCCTCGATATTCTCTTCGCGTTCTCTTCTTTGTCGTGCTCTATATTGGAACCTCCAATGATGGCGTATATGTGCCCGTTGGATGGCATCACATTCGCGGGTGCTACGGTGTGTACGATCTCGCAACTCCTTGGAAGTTTCTTGCTTTGCCGCTTCGTTCCGCCGCTTGTCTATTCTCGGTAGGCGCGAGGAAGAAGCCACGGCCGATGCGGCATCGGATGCGCAATCATCGGCCGCGATATTGTTGGTACTTTGCATGCTTGGCGACCCTCCCCAATGTGCATGAACATTTGGGGCGAGGTACGGATTCCCGGCTGCCCGGACCGGAAAGCAGCCATTTGATGGGGAAAGCGTAGTGTTGTGACGGTGCCGTGTGGAATACGTGCTTTGTGGGTTCGGATTTCCCTATAGCGTCATCTCTTTCCTTCGCTCTTTGGCCTCGCGTGTATTTGCGGTCTACGGTGAAATGTCCCTTGTTTTCGCCACACACGCAACAATATGGCGTTTTCGGGGCACCGCTATTGCGCCCTCGACCTCGTCCGCCCGTTAGCACGGCCCCCGGCCCCCGGTTCCTGTCCTCCCCGGGTTTCATGAAACCGGCTATCGTTTTGCTTCGGGGTGCGGGGTTGGATGACTCCTCCGAAGGTTGTTGACATAACCTTGATTCTGTCCCCACTTCGCGATTCGCCGGGGTGTTATGTTTGAGGCTGTTTCTTGATGCCTTGCGCTTCGGCAGTCTTCCTCCGAAATGGCGAATTTTCTCATCTCATCGAACAAGCGCTACGGTTTTGGGTACCTCCCTGGTCAACACTTCGGCGCACGGCCCAATTTTGAGGCCTCGATGGCCGAAGCGATGACCGTTTCGTCGACACATTCGGGACTTGTGCCCGCATCCGGATGATGCGTTCCAGTACTTGGCCATTGGCTCGTCATCCGGTTGATACAAAGTGACGCAGATCCATAATGGTTTTCTTGTCGGTTTGAAGCCCCGAAATGTTGCCGCGGCTCCTCTTTCGCCTGCCTCCATGACCGAATGGATAATGGACGCGGTGGACATGTACCAATCATGTGCCACATCTTGCATTGCGAATCAAAGTCTTGGCCGAGTAAGGATTCGTTGCCTCGCGAATATATTGCGGCCTCGTAACTTGATATGAACCTTTCCGGGATTGGATTTACCATTAAAGTGCGGAATTTTGGGCTTGTACCCAGCGGCCATGGGTATTTTTGCAGCTCGGGGGACAAAGGGGACGCCATGTCAACCATATCCGGGGGCCCCCTTGCACGAGGCCGAACCCGGATATCGACCTCGCTCTCGGTTTCGGTTCTTGCTCCAAGTGCCTCGAATCTCCCGCCGTAACCTTTCGCCTCTTCTTTGCGTGATCGACCGCTACCTGGGTCGCTGTTATCCTGTTTCTTGCTTCGATGTCTCATTGCAACTGATCGCGGTATATCTTTAGTTCTTCGATTCTGGTAGTGTGCTCATCCAGCAGCTTTAACAGCTTGGAATTCTGCAACATCAGTGCGTCCACCGCATTCGGGGCTCGGGTCCGGTCGGCCTCCGCGTCTTCCGCCGCCCCTCGGTGACTACGGCTTCCACATTGGGTGGGATCGGCGTTCGTCTCCGCTGCTCGACGGCATTTTCTTCGGCGGCCGGATCTGGCTGCGGAGGCGTCGGATTCGGTGGCGGAGGCGCCGCCCCTGATGCAGTGGCTTCGGGGAGTACCGGATCCGAGCCGGTTGTTGCTGAAGGAATGATTTCGTCGATGGTCGGCATTTGCTTTCTTGAACTTCTAGCTTTTCCCTTGGGTGGCATGACAAGTCCGGGCGACAACCACGGTGGGCGCCAATGTTGTTTCGGCCCTTGGGGTGGCACCCCCTAAGGGACCAAAACAGGAGATACTAGAAACACAAAGCTACAAAACGGAACGAACAACACGAACCTTATATTCCTTGTGCTCCGGCTAAAACGCACGGAGTCCAGAAGTCCCTTACAACGTCCCCTGAGGGGTCTACTTATAGGAAGTCGTGTTGCATTTTGTACAAGAATGCCCCGGCAACCCTAATTTCAACGTACGGGCAGCCGACACACGGGCGGACAAGTAAATGGCCCAAGGGCCCACTTTTGCCGGTTATCCACCGACCAAGACACATCCGGGCTCTTCTTTCTGCCTGGCCGCCGAATATGTCTAGACTCGTGCCGAATGCGCGCCTTCTCGCGCTATCGGGGTTTCCCTCCGCGCCCGTCGACGCCGAATGCGCGTCTTCCCGCTTATCGGGGCTTTCCGTCCCGGCTCGATGTCGACGCCGAATGCGCGCCTTCTCGCGCTTATCGGGGTTTCCGCCGGGCGCCCGTCGGTGCCGAATGCGCGTCCTCCCGTGCTATCGGGGCTTCCGCTGGCGCCGCGACTCCCGAATGCGCGCCTTCCCGCGCTATCGGGGTTTCCGCCGGCGCGCCGTCGGTGCCGAATGCGCGTCCTCCCCGCTATCGGGGCTTCCGCGGGCGCCGGCGACCCGAATGCGCGCCTTCCCGCTTATCGGGGTTTCCGCCTTGCGTTGACGCCGGATGCGCGTCTTGCCGCGCTATCGGCCGTACCTGCGTACATCAAACACATGAGGCGCACACAATCAGGGGGGACGGGGTGGCCAATTCCACTCCTGCCCCCAACAGGCACGCAGGCCATTACAATAGTTTTGACAATATCTATATGGCTCCAGCCCATATTGTCATCCTCATGACGTGCAAGCCATGAATTAATTACATACATGCATCACATACACATAAGGGCTATACCAGTCATGAAATCTTGCAAAAGCAGAGTTAACCGATTTCGACTACTAAAAGTAAATCATGAAAACTCTATATTGTGGACCTTATTTCGCAATTCTAATCTCATCGAATCCGACAGAGTGGGATTCGGTTGGTTCCTTCTCGAAATTGTCTACAACTTTCGTTTAAGGATCGTCTACATCCGAGTTACGTTTGAAAAGTTAGGGCCGTTTTACGAACAGAACTTTTCACGGCAACTCGACGCCCGACGGCCGATCCAATCTGCCGCCGCCGTGCATCACATGCGCTCGGCACTTGACCTAGGGTTCAATTCAATCAATCTGATTGATCTCTAACTCGCCGTGACTGGATTACATGTATCACTTAACTCGGATGGCGGAATTCCGACCGGTACGAGTAGATCGTTACAAGAACAACGCGGCAAGACCATGAACCAAGATCAGAGACTCATCTATAACCGCGCATATCACATATGCAATATCCAGAACCTATAATGATGCAGTATAGAGCTGATACCACTGTTAGGTTATGAGGGAGCTACGCTAGCCGGAAAACAAAACTTTTGTACCTCATATCCCAGGATCTACTGCTAGTTACAGGTTACGGGATTACCACTAGACGCGCAGATGCAGCGGAACACAACTCGATGTAGTCAAACGTGTTGCAGCAGTGCTGTGCAGTTGCGTGGTCATCCAGCAACTCCTCCCACCACTTGTGGTTCATCCTCGTGCTCCAGATGCAGCACCTCCGAGGTATCACACACGTACGAGGAAGAAGTGATACGCCTCCGGACTGCTAGGTCCGCGAAGAGCGAAGGCGAGAGCGTGGAGGGTGATGGCGGCTGCCAAATGGCGTGGATTTGGTCTGTCCATGCCCCTCCCCTCTGCTTATATAGGCGCCTCTCATGTGCTCCCGAGTTGGAGGCCCATCAGAAACCCTAAGCCTTGTCTAATTCGGGTCCAACCCAAATTAGGCTTCCAGCCTCTTAAGCGTGCGACCCTATTGGTTCACGCACAGAGAGATGGCCCGAATCCTCCTATTCGCCCAATAGTTGACAGCGACCTCTAGCAAGGCGTGACAACTCCTATATGAACGCAAATGATCATATCAGATGAACCACCACGACCACATACAAGTTATTCCCTTGCCACATGATATTTGGTTCAACTCGTGGGTTAACACTTAACCCAAGCATGGCCATGCATTTGTTGATCCAATCACTTGAGTGATCCAGTGATATCTCTCTCATTAGAGAGGGGCAAGTCCCATCTTGATTGTCTATGTCTCATAGCATGTTTCTCGACAAACCCGAAGACGTCCTTTATAACTACCCAATAATGGAGTAGCGTTTGTCAGTCCCTAAGCAAGTCAATACACATCTTGAGCACATACAACAATCTCAGGTCAAAGGACATAACGTATATGATGTGTATAGAGACAATCTCATGTCGAGTCAGTCCAGCCTACATGTCATACATGTGCCCACATTATTAGTTCGACATCTCCATGTCCATGACTTGTGAAACATAGTCATCAACTAATAATGTGCTAGTCTAATATTCATGTGTGTCCTCACATGAACTCCGACCAGGGACAAACATAGAATAACCATACAAGTAAAAGAGTTCCACAAACAATTCACATAATTGCCAATCAATACAAGTTGTCTTTAATGGATATTCAATGGACACATTACATATCATGGATGCATGCGGAATATCATCATCTCTATGACTACCTCTAGGGCATATTCCCAACACTTCACTCAAGAGCCTAACAAACGCTCGCTCAAGAGAGAGCAATGCGCCAGTAGAAAGGATGTATACTTATGATAAACTAAGACAGAAAGTAAATACTGGAAGTACTCAGATGAAAGACAACTAGTTAGAAGACTCTCGACAGGCCGGGACTCCTCCGCTGGAACTCCTCACTCTCTTCCCTCTATTCTCACACTATAGCTAAGAGTAGCTCTTCCTATGATACATTGTGTGTTTTGAACTAAGCTCTAGGGGGGTATTTATAGGGGAGATGGAGTAGCCCCTACTCTAGTGCCACGTCATCGATCCGCGTGACATCACTTCTCCACCCTTGGATCAAAACCGACTTCAAACCACTTGAATCAACGTTAGGGATGTGCTGGGAACGTTGGTGGAGCGAATCAACCTTGGTTGGGCCCACATGCTAGGTCGGTCGACCAAGGTTTTGCCCTGGTGTTGACACGTGGCATCTTCTAGAAGGTCCAGAAGGTCGGTGGAGCAGAGCTGACAGGTGGGACCCACCAATCCCTGGTCGGCCGACCAGGGCTTGGGCAGGTGGGCCCACTAGCCTTGTTCCATATATGTTGCTACGTGTCCTGGAGTGTGTTGCTTGCTCATTTGAAGTTTGGTCAGATTTGCTCCATTTAAGCTTGTTCAGGCTTGATTAGTAGCTGTTTGTACCTGCATCCAAATAATGACATGTACAAGTGGAACCAAGTGAAATGCACCTATGTCACTACTTGTTTGCTGGTTATAGCTCTAAAATGTGACTATTGTTGATGGCTTTTCATGGGATGAAAACAGGGTATAAATGTCGTCAACAAGATCCCCGACACTTAAGTCTTTGCTTGTCCTCAAGCAAAGTTTAGAGAGAAAGGTATACTACGACATTGTTAAGATATCAACAAATACTAAGTTTACTCGAGCATAAGTCATTCATGTGGGTTATGTGGTACTGTCTAGCATAAATCCTTCAGTTGTTGAAACAAATGGATTAGTTCTCAAGCCACAGTTCTCAACTCATTTTCATATCCTTAGTACTTAGAGTTTTTGATATTAGATTTTCAAAAAGAAAGCACATGTGTCATTCCTACTCCCCAAAAGATAATCTCTGGTCACTCAAATGGTGTATGAATCCTCATCGAGGCACATCATGTGTTTGCCTTTCAAAAACATCCTATCTCTAATAAGGCTTTATGTGGAGCTTGAGTAGGTATGTCAAGGCATAGCATACTTGCAATGCATATGTTGTCTTAGTTAAGAATGAAAAATCTTGGACCACAGAAGAGACTCATCATACCCCCAGATCAAGATGTAAAGTGGAGTGAAGGAAAGTAATGGATGATAATAGAGAGTAAGTGGATGTATGGTGGATGAGGTTGCTCCTTCATTTGATTCTATCTCTCTCTACTTCTATTGAGACAAGGCTAGCTCTTTCTTATCAGTTTTTTTTGAATCTATCTCAATAGATGCCTAGCCTTTTTGGGATGCGTCTCATCTAACAAATGATAACTGAGAGAGAATTTCTAACTTGGAACATGGAGCAACCTATATGATGAAAAATGGTGAAGGTGCGTACTTCCAGTGTAGAAGCAGCACAAGCATGGTAGTAGGAATGAATATGCGTATTCCCAGGGTAGGAATAGCATGGTGATATAAGGGTGCGTACTCCAAGGGTAGGAGTAGCAAGGTTGCGTACTTCCGGATTAGAAGCAACATATTTTGGTGGTAAGTGGATCTTGATCTTAGGACCATGACAAACCTCTAACACAGGTTCTACAAGTCTTAACCAAACTCAATGCAAGCAAGTAGCTTATGTAGAAGGCTTTTGGATATCAAGTGTATATGGCCGTGGTAGGAAATTTAACACTATTGAGGAGTAGTGACACTATGGTTTTATGACATTTTCAAACATAAACCTCTAAGTACTTTAGATAGAAAAGGTATGAATCATGAGCCGAGAATTATATCACATTTATCAACAACCTAGTCAATATGATGATCCTATCAAGAATTTGTGGCCCACAAGTATGATCATATGCATGAGTAAAAATTAGCAAAGCTTCTATCTCTAAATGTCATAGATTAAGGCAATTTTTAATTTTCAGATGCAAGTCTTCATTTTGTTTTTATTCAAAGCAAATAAGTAAATAAATAAGGAAGAATTGAAAGAAGCAAGAGGGAGTAGGAGGGGCATACCAGACAGCGAAGAAGTGCTCGATGAGTAGAGGCTGGCTGGTGGGCCCGGGACCAACAGGTCAGGTGACCTGGGGCTCTGTGGCCTGGTTCCTGGCTCCACTCGGTCTGCTGATCAACTTGGTGTGTTTAGTTTGCCAATTTGGCACAAGAGCCAGGTCGACCTGTGGGTTGGGTCGCCTTTCCTCGTGTCAAGTTGCCAGCCCATCAGCACCTTGAACATGTGTGTTCTGCCAAGATTCTTGGTGTTTCTGGGGAGTCGGCCGACTCCCCCACACTTGGCCTTTCGCACTGAGATGACAACACAGCAAAGCAAGGTAAAATGCACATACCCTATTGGTGGCAAAATACACCAGCAGGGTAAAACACTTTTATTTCTTTCAACTCAACTTTTTGTATTCATTCAAATAAAACAAATTCTTTACTAGGCACTATTACAATTTAAAAGGGAAAAAATTAACTTGAAAATGGGAAATAACTAAGGAAATTTGAAAACAAAGGTACCTAGTCTTCTAAAACTACCATAATCTAGGGAGAGGGAATCTCTAGCAGATCCTCCCTGTTGATTGCCCTCGCGATCCTCTTGATCTTCGCATTATTGCTAATGCGTTGATCGCGGAACGCATCCAACATGTCCATATGGGCAATCCAGAGTTCCGCCATGGTCTCCCTGAGGGTCTCATTCTTCTCCCTCAGGTTAGCCGTGACACGGAGGAGTCTCTCCACGTCACTCCTTTCTTCCTCCCCCTCAAAGTGCCCTGGTGGGCCTCTGATGGGAGGTGGAGACAAGTGTCTGCGAACGGAGGCGCTGGTGGAGTCGTTAGACTCCCTCAGTGCCATCCGCTCGTCGGAGTCCAGTGGTGGGATGAGGGTCTTTCCCATCCCAGGCCCCGCACCCTTGATCCGGCGGAAGTGCGGCGTGTGGGATGGCTCGAAACTCGAGCTGCCCCCGGTGATGGTGGAGACGACGATCGGGGCATCACGAGCCCCTGCAGGTGACTTGTCCTTCAACGCCAATTGGCCCATGGTGGATCTCGCGGGGGATTTCCCGAGAGTCCTCTTGGGGGTCAGGAGCGCGACGAGGCTCCTGACTTGGCAGACCGCTGGGGGGTGGTCGGGCGACCACGCCTTGGGTCGGCCGACCCAAAGTGTTGGTCGACCGACCAGGGGTGTTTCCCCGGTGGCACTCCGGTCGGTGGCATCATGGCCAGGAGCTCTGCTTCCAAAACGTGCACTGCCATGGCACGTTCCATGTCTGCAGTGAGTGAGCGAGACGGCATAGGTGAATCTGGGCGAGGGATGATCTGGTTGTTCCTTGTTGGAGGAGCCATGGTGAGGTTGAGGGTGATCAAGGATGGCTCAAGGAGGCAATGGAGGTGCTGAACTCGAGCTCCACGGGAATGGGAAGAAAGGAGAGGCCTAGAGGGGTTTTTAAAGGCAAGTTTTGAGGAGCAGGGATCGGCGAATTTCAAAAGAATTCAAAAGGGAGCATCCTGGAGAACGTCTCCCCACCATTCCTGTTCTCGGCTGAGTTCAAATCGTCAAAAAACCCGGTCGGCCAACCGGCAAATTTTCGCCGTTTGAGTTCAAATTCGAACTACAGGCTCCCCTAGCCGTTCCAAGCGTTTTCGCGATTTCAAATCGTGAAAATGCTGGTCCGTCGACCGGACCCTGGTTGGGTCTAGTTGACCAGGTTGAGGTCTTGGGTTTGCTGCGCCACCCTGGGTCTGAGTGGGCACCAAACTCAGGTCGGTCGACCCACACTTGGCTCCTCGGGACTAGCTCTCGGGTGCTCAAGTGTTCCTAAAAATTCCTATACTACCCTTCTTCTCAATCAAACAAGTTGGCATGCAGTTTTAGAAATGTAAAGTGTTAAAGCTAGCATGTCAATGAAGTAAACATGTGGATTTTAGTCATTAGGGTGTAAGGTAAAATCTATCATGTCTAATTCTTCTTGTAAGGATTCATGTTCATAAAAGAGTTTGAGGCGATGGCCATTTACCTTAAAGACGTTGCCGTCGTCGTCCTGAAGCGTCACAGCTCCATGCGTCGCGGCGTCGACCACCAGGTACGGGCCTTTCCATTTGCTCCTTAGCTTTCCATGGCCAAAATGTTTGACCCTGGAGTTGAACATGAGTACCTTGTTCCCTGGATGGAACTCTTTTTGCTTGATTCGCTTATCATGCCATCTTTTGGTTCTCTCCTTGTAAATTCTGGCATTGTGGTAAGCTTGTTCTCTCCATTCCTCCAGTTCTGAGATCTGGAGCTTCCGATGTCTGCCGGCTGAGTGCAGATCCATATTCCACCTCTTTATGGCCCAATGTGCCCTATGTTCTAGCTCAACAGGCAAGTGGCATGTCTTTCCGTATACAAGCTGGTATGGGGTCATACCGATAGGAGTCTTGTATGCGGTCCGGTATGCCCAGAGTGCATCAGGGAGTCTGAGCTTCCATGTCGCACCCATCTCATTGACGGTCTTCTGTAGAATATTCTTGATTTGCTTGTTCGAAGTTTCTGCTTGTCCGCTTGTCTGGGGATGATAAGGTGTACCCATGTTGTGCCTTATCCCCATTCCCGACAGATACTCACGGAATCTTCTGTCAATGAAGTGGCTGCCTCCATCCCTAATGACTAGCCTTGGGGTGCCGAATCTTGGGAGGATGGTCTCTCGAAACATCATCTTAGCGTGTTTTGAGTCTGCTGACTTACAAGGCATTGCTTTGACCCACTTAGACACATAGTCCACTGCCACCAGTATGTATTCATATCCTTATGATGGTGGGAATGGACCCATGTAATCTATCCCCCAGACATCAAAGAGCTCCACTTGAAGGTTGTTTGAGAGGGGCATGGCGTCATGGGTATTGATATTCCCGTGTCGTTGGCACCTCTCACACCTTTTGATGAAGTCCTTGGTGTCATTGTACATGGTAGGCCAGTAGAATCTACTTTGCCAGATCTTGGCATGGGTTCTGAATGCACCATAATGGCCTCCATACTCAGCCCCATGGCATTTCTTGATGATCCGGATGCCCTCTTCGGTTGGAACACACCATCTCAGCACACCATCTTGGCAGACCCTATAGAGGTAAGGGTCGTCCCAAAGATGTGCCTTGCTCTCTTTGACCAGCTTCTTCTTGTCTACCCCTGGTGGTACATAGCCAGAGACCATGTAGTTGACGATGTTTGCGCACCAAGGGTGAGCAGCTGACACCTTGAGAAGTGTGTCATCCCGAAGATAATCGTTGATAGGCAGACTCTGTTTGTCTTCAACTGCATCTTGGACAGGTGGTCTGCGACCGAGTTTTCTACTCCCTTTTTGTCTTTTATTTCTAAGTTTAATTCTTGGAGTAGCAGGATCCACCTTATTAATCTTGGTTTAGCGTCTTTCTTAGTGAATAAATATTTCAGAGCAGCGTGATCGGTGTAAATGATCACTTTTGCTCCTACTATGTAAGACGTAAACTTGTCTATAGCAAACACTACAGCCAACAGCTCTTTTTCAGTGGTTGCATAGTTTAGCTGAGCCCCAGTTAGTGTTTTACTAGCATAACAGATAGCATGATGCTTTTTATCTATAGTCTGCCCTAAGACGACTCCTACAGCATAATCACTAGCATCACACATTATCTCAAAAGGAAGCGACCAATCAGGGGGTTGTATGATTGGCACAGAGACAAGTGCTCTCTTGAGGTAGTAAAATGTATCTAAGCACTCATCATTGAAGTCAAAGGGTGCATCTTTAGCTAGCAGGTTTGTTAAAGGTCTAGCAATTTGCGAGAAATCTTGCATAAACCTTCTATAAAAGCCAGCGTGACCAAGGAAACTGCGCACTCCTCTAACATTCGTGGGAGGTGGGAGTTGTTCTATGACCTCTATCTTAGCTCTATCTACCTCTATTCCACGCTCGGACACTCTATGTCCTAACACTATCCCTTCCCGAACCACAAAATGGCATTTCTCCCAGTTCAGAGTAAAGTGCTTTTCTTCGCATCTTTGCAAGACGCGTTCCAGGTTCTCAAGACATCCGTCAAAAGTCTTTCCATAGATGGAGAAGTCGTCCATGAAGACTTCCATGATTTCTTCAATCATGTCTGAGAAAATGGACAGCATGCACCTTTGGAAGGAAGCGGGAGCATTGCATAGGCCTAAAGACATGTGCCTATATGCATATGTCCCGTAAGGGCATGTGAACGTCGTCTTACTTTGATCTTTGGGATGGATTGGGATTTGATGATAACCCGAATACCCATCAAGGAAACAAAAGAAAGAGTGTTTCGCCAACCGTTCCAGCATCTCATCAATGAATCGCAACGGAAAGTGATCTTTCTTTGTAGCCTTATTGAGTTTTCAGTAATCTATGCACATCCTCCATCCTGTGATGGTTCGTTGTGGGATAAGTTCGTTATTGTCATTTTTAATGACCGTCATTCCTCCTTTCTTAGGTACGACTTGTACAGGGCTGACCCACTCACTGTTTGGGACAGGGTAGATTATGCCCGCATGCAAGAGCTTCAAGACCTCCTTCTTCACTACTTCTCTCATCGCATTATTTAGCTTCCTCTGAGGCTCTCTCGAGGGTATAGCTTCGGGTTCTATTGGGATGCGATGTGTGCAAAGAGCGGGACTAATTCCCTTAAGGTTTTGGAGAGAGTATCCTAAGACAGAACGATACTTCTCTAGAACGGCTATGAGTTTAGCGGTCTCCTCTTCTGAGAGTTGATCACTAATGATGACAGGTTTTTCTCTGTCGCCGTTAAGGAAGACATACTTAAGCCCAGAAGGAAGTGGCTTAAGTTCTATGGAGGGTTTAGGTTGTGGTTTGGATTCGTCTAGCTCTAAGGGGTCGTCTAGGTCGGGGTTTGTTTCTGGCTCTTCGATGTAATCCTTAGCCTTCTCTTCTAAATCAGGCTGTGATGCCTCTAAATAGGTTGCAACCATCACCTCCTCTACTGGGTCAATTTTGGGATGCGGCTTTGATTTGGTACTAACTGAACCGGCAAAGGAGACTGAGAGGTTTGTGCCTTTCCCGAGTTGACCCTTAGCGTACCCGCCCTGGAATCCATTCAGGAATCTGAGGAGCGGGTACCCAATTAACAAGTCAATGTCCTCTACATCAAAGATGTAGAAATTCAGAAGGACATTTACTTTGTTAATGGTGACTGGTATGTTCCGTGCAAGACCGCAACTCTTAACTAGTTCCCCAGATGGTGGTTTGAGGAACTTATCATTTGGAGTTAACGGTTCCTCGCCGAGGAGTGTTAATGCTAGGGTTTTAGACATTACATTTGCTCCTACGGCTGGGTCGTAAAGAGAGTCGATAGAGGTCCTACCTATGAGACAAGGAATGGTTGTGAAACAGGATAGAAGTCTGATGACATCAGACGACACCTCTGATTCTCTCAGCCATTCACTACTCATGACAAACATGAGCTCTTGGGTAGTTGCCTTGAGGTAACAGGCCTCTAGGCAAGAAGAGATGTATTCATTTGGATCTCTATTAGGTTTCTTTTGCACGGGTTGTTTCGAGACATTGCCAAAATCGGCAAAAAGGTTTGTCTCAATGTTCAAGGGGTATTCCAAGGGGTGAATGACTTCTTCCCTTGGAGGTGTTTGTGGTTCAGACTCGGCAGCTTGGGTTGTGGCAATTGTGGCATTAGCTGTCGAGGTTTTGTCCTTAGGGGCTTGGTCTTCCTCAGGGGCTTCACTATGGTCATTAGTGTAGGGGGTGTTGTCTAGTATGGTTGCTAGGACTACCTTACCCTCACCAATGGGTAGATGAAGGAATGCTCCCTTCGAGGCTAGATCAAGGAATTGTGCGGAACTTTGCCTAAGGCCGAGATAGAAGTGTTGCATCAGTGTTGGCTCGGGTATGGCTAAGTCTGGACCGGAGGACATTAAGTCCGTGATTCGTGTCCATGCCGCACCTAGAGATTCCTTTTCTTCTTGCTTGAAGCTTAAGATATATCTACGGAGACGGGCTACACGGGAGATAGGGAAGTAGGGAAGGCAGAATTTGGCTTGCAGCTTCTCCCATTCTCCGTCGACACTACCTATGTAACGAGAGTACCAGCGTCTAGCTTTTCCCGTCAAAGAGAACGGGAAGAGCTTCCACTTAAGGGTAACTCGTCTCATCCCTAGGATGTGAATGCACGAGCAAAGCTGCTCGAAATCACGTAGGTGGGTGTAGGGATTTTCATCTCCTTCTCCCAAAAAGGGATTCTCCTGAACCATCGCTATGAGACTCAGGCGAAGTTCATAGCGGGCGGCTAAAATAGCCTGAGAAGAACTAGGCGGCTCCAACTCAGCGCTCGTTGGAGCAGCGTAATCAAAAAGGGTTGTTTGATCCATTGGATAGGTAAAAAGGGTTCTAATCAAACAAGGACAACTTGATGACTTTGGTTCTAGCTAACCAACTACCGTTCCCCGGCAGCAGCGCCAGAAATGCTTGTTGACACCAGAAGTGGCAAACGGGATTACCACAAGCGGACAGGTAGTCAATGTAGCACTTCACCGGGAGTATTCTAGGTATCGTATTTTCCACAGGGAACGAGAAGTGGAGTAACTAGACCAAGGTATGCCGTCAGGCAATGATCAAGGGCTTAGGATTGGGTAGAGAGGTATTTCTAGTATTCGGACTCTGGCTTAGCTATCCTAAGGATATGTGAGAGTTAACTCACCCTTCCACTGTAGCCGACAGGCAAAACAGATTGTGACTCAGCACAGCCTGAGGCGCCCACCAATGCAGACTTACTATCTTGCCTAACAACACTCAAGGAGAAATCCAAGGTCCTGGTGAAGTCTGTCACACTTCACTCTGGGCGTTCCTTGAGTGCGACAAGACGTCCACACCGGTAGATCTAGTCTAGACACCACGTCTACACTATTTCTACTGCTCTAAACCTAGCAAGGGGGTATTTATAGGGGAGATGGAGTAGCCCCTACTATAGTGCCACGTCATCGATCCGCGTGACATCACTTCTCCACCCTTGGATCAAAACCGACTCCAAACCAACTTGAATCAACGTCAGGGATGTGCTGGGAACGTCGGTGTGGAGCGAACCGACCTTGGTTGGGCCCATAGGCCAGGTCGGTTGACCAGGGTTTTGCCCTGGTGTTGACACGTGGCATCTTCTAGAAGGTCCAGAAGGTCGGTGGAGCAGAGCTGACACGTGGGACCCACCAATCCCTGGTCAGCCGACCAGGGCTTCGGGTAGGTGGGCCCACTAGCCTTGTTCCACATATATTGCTACGTGTCCTGGAGTGTGTTGCTTGCTCATTTGAAGTTTGATCAGATTTGCTCCATTTAAGCTTGTTCAGGCTTGATTAGTGGTTGTTTGTACCTGCATCCAAATAATGACATGTACAAGTGGAACCAATTGAAATGCACCTATGTCACTACTTGTTTGCTGGTTATAGCTCTAAAATGTAACTAAAGTTGATGGCTTTTCATGGGATGAAAACAGGGTATAAATGTCGTCAACACTCCACCGCCACGTCAGTGATCCGTGTGCTCTTCGCCATGCTCCATTGGATCAAACCGACCTTCCCACCGACTTGAATGGACGATTCTCGGTGTAGGACACATGGAGGTCATGCAGGAAGTCGGCGGAGTCGAACCGACCTTGGATGGGGCCACATTGCAGGTCGGTCGACCAGGGTCTGGCTGACCTGTGGGTCCCACTGCCCTTCTAGAAGGTCCAGATGGCTGTGGGAGCAGTGCCAAGGTGTCAGGCCACCAAGGCCAGGTCGGCCGACCTGGACCTGAGGTGTCTGGCCCACCTGGTAGCTTCCTGGTGATGTCCTGACTTGTCACATGTAGTCTTGTCTGAAGTTGGGTTCACTTGATATCTTGCTTGCTTCTATGTGGATCCTTGGACCAATGTACCAATTGATTAGAATGTTGAGTTGTGGTACATTTGGATCCGGGATCAGTCTTCTGTAGCATGTCGGGGACCCGCAGTGGTGGTCGGCTCCTGGTGAGACCAGAATCAGGTTGGTAGACCTGGGTTTCGGTCTCACAGGGCCTATTTCCAGCTTTCCTACATTTCACAAGCTAAGAGTACAAAGTGGAACTTTATTAGTGATAAATATACTCATGTGATGCTTATCTACCCTCCATCGAGGACTGTTGATGGGTTTCTAGGTGTACCAAAACTGGTCTTTATTTCCGTCAACAGACATGCTCACTCATACAAAAACCCTTTGTCATATGCTGCTTGTTTGATCATTGAGTTAGGTCAAATTGTTTTTTAAGGCAAAAACTGTGGGGGAGATCCCCACAACACTTCATTTTCTTTTTATAATAATAAAAGAGTACAGAGGCTTATAAGAATTTTTACAACATTATTAAGTAAAAGCATCAAGCCAGGAACAGAAACTTGATCTAAGATCAGGCTTAAACCGAAGAGTTTGAAGAAGACACTTATTCTTAAAATTTCTAAACCAAATATTAATGTGAACTCGACCCCTATTGAAAATTTTATCGTTCCTTAACTTCCAAATCTCCCAATGTTACGTCAAATGTTGTGACCAATGTAAGACTATAGTCATGCACCCATGAATGAGATCCACTTGCACGCACCAAATAAAATGCCAACTCTTACACTGAGAGTTGCGCACAACATGCACCCCTTCGTCCACCAAAAAAATGCCAACACTTACCCTGAGAGTTGTGCCTCAGTCCACCAAATAAAAATGCTGACTCTCACCCTGAGGGTTGCACATTCCTTAGGCACCAAAAATTTACTCCATGTATTTCATCATGATATCTCTCTCCATTCCAAAACCTGTTCCAAGAGAGAGCTATGGGCTATGCTTATGAAAAAAAAAGAAAACAAATGATTAACGGGAAATCAAAGATCCCCGTTCCAAAAAAAAAATGAGAGAGAAAGAAAAAAAGAGAAAAAAGAAAAAAAGAAAAGCATAGATTTTTAGTATACCTTTCATAGCCCATGCTCTCCCAAAAATTCCATCCATCAATAAAGAGGGAATCATGATACATGGAATAGCCAAAAATACTACAAATTAGGAACCATCCATCATTCCACACACTTGCATATTTCAATCAAGGTGTATGACTTGTGTCTGCATAAGTTCCGGTTTTTGACTTAGCAACATATGTGATACAAGTATGCCCACTTTTCATACCTACCCAAAACTCCACTATCGACATTAGTGATAGGTTATGAAAAAGGGAACACCATAATGCCTGTGGTGATGATTTCATACACATCAAGCGATTGAGAAAATCATCTGAGGAACTTGTGTTTTATGTTACAAAATTTTCAAAACCCTTCGGATAGATGGTTGATCTTAGGGTGAATGATGAGCAAAGTCTGTGAATCTATTCTACTTCGCAAACACCCAAGATAGGAAAGGGTTCAAAAGCCCCATTATGTTTCAAGACAATAACAGGGTGGATATGATGCCGATTTATCCAAATTACAGTAGAAAACTTTGTTATGAATTTGGTATAATTGAAATATGATTGGCATTATAGCAACTCCTGATCAACAACCTAAAGCCTAACTTTGCTCGGGACGAGCAAACGGTAAGCTTGGGGGATCTTGTTGGCGGTCCTTAACTACGATATTACACCACCAATTTGAGATGAAAAAGGGAGAATTATTTATTTTTATACACATATACTTTTACTATTAAACCAATTCCACTTGTACTGGAGTTTGAAACACTTTGCAGGAAATACACCAAATACAGGGAATTGCATAAAGAAAATACGCCTTTCGGAGAAGCGTAAAACCTTGGGGAAAGAAGAAAACACAACTCAGAGTCATTCTGGGCCAAACAAGAGTCAAGTGCAAGTTATGAACACACAACAAGTTAAGACTCTTGTGTGGTGTGTGCCATGGGTGCACATCCTCTTCCCTTCTTATAGTGTGGATGGCCGGGGGTCTAATGCCGCCCTCCTATGGCCATCAATGCACTGCCTCCAGGGAGCAGGACCCACAGGTCAGCAGGGGGGGCGCGCGCGCCCCAGGCGCGGCCGCGCCTAGGTGGCACCTCCCCCCTGACCGTCTTTCACAGGTGGGCCTCCCTTGGTGCATGGGCTGCAGTGGTGTTGGGGGTTTGGCCCAGAATGACTCTGAGTTGTCTTTTCTTCTTTCCCCAAGGTTTTACGCTTCTCCGAAAGGTGTATTTTATTTATGCAATTCCCTGTATTTGGTGTATTTCCTGCAAAGTGTGTCAAACTCCACTACAAATGGAATTGGGCTAATAGTAAAAGTATATGTGTATAAAAATAAATAATTCTCCCTTTTTCATCTTAAATTGGTGGTGTAAAATCATAGTTAAGGACTGCGCTATTTTCCATGCCTGATCAGGAACATGAAGTGGTTTCAGCAGCCCAGGCAGCTTGACATGCTCCACTTTGGCTTGCTGACAGACATCACAAGACTTGATGAATAGCTGAATATCTTTCCTCATTCCTGGCCAAGTAAACAATTGTTTAATTCTATGATAGCTAGCCAAATATGCAAAATGGCCCCCCACACCGTTTGATGAACAACTGCAAGATGTGTAATTATGCCGGCTTATTGATCCCCAACCATATTTTGCCTTATAGCCCGATAACTCCATCCATCGACTAAAGCCAGAGTCAGTTGTAGCTTTATTCTTCAAGAACGTGAGCAGTTCCATAGCTTGAGGGTCATCATCATATCCCAGCTTAATTCTATCTATCCACTCAGCATGTAAAGTTCGTAGAGCATAAACTTGAGCCACATGACTCATTCTGGATAAAGCATTAGCTGCCAGATTGGTACTACCCTGTTTATAGATGACTTTGTATTGTAAGTCCATCAGCTTCAAGATGGCTTTCAATTGCAGCCTAGTAGCCACCCTTTGCTCAGATATATGAGCCAAACTCCTATGGTCTGTTGTGATGATAAATTCATGCCCTTGCAAGTAAGCTCTCCATTTATCCACACCCAGTAGAATTGCCATACACTCTTTCTCATAGGATCTTACCAAAAATGGTTTTCCCTTCACCTGCAGCTAGATACAGAAAAGCACCTCTACTAGATGTGTCAAGGAATTGGGCAGAATCCTTGCTAAGTCCCAAATAGAAGTGTTGTAAAAGGATGGGATCTAGGATAGCAAGGTCAGGGCCAGAAGAAACAAGATCTGAAAATCGGGCCCAAGTTGCACCTAAAGACACCTTCTCCTTCTTCTTAAAGGCCAGGACCTCCAATCGAAGACGGGCAACTCAAGGGATAGGAAGAAAGCTAGGAAAAATTTGGTCTAAAGTGCTTCCCACTCCCCATGCACACACTTTACGTGATGAGCATACCAATGTTTAGCTGCTCCTGTCAAAGAGAATGGGAATAACTTCCATTTCAAGGTATCTCGTGTCATGCCTTAGATGTGAAGGCATGCGCACAAGTGCTCAAATTCACGTAGATGAGAGTATGGACTCTCGTCTTTGCTCCCAGAAAATGGGTTTGTTTGAACCATCGCTATCAAATCCGGGCAAAGCTCATAGCAATCAACCAAAACTATCGCCCTTTGGAGCACCATATTTGAAGAGGGGTTGGTTCATGGTGTGATTGATGGAAGGGGTAGAGGATGGATGGATGGTTTGATGAACTACGGGACCACTAGGTTCTAGATCAAGAACAGCTACCATTCCCCGGCAATGGTGCCAGAAAGCTTGTTGGCAAATCTTAGCATATGCAAATAACATCGCAAGCGCACAAAGTACCATTGTAGCTTTCACCCGAGAGTATTCCAAGGTATCGTATTTATCCACAGGCAACGTGAAGTGTTCTAATATAAAGCCAGATAGTCCAGGAGTGGTGAAGAAAAGGTAGACAGGTTCTTGGATAGTGGAGCTAAGGTACTATAGATAATTGAGCAAAGAGCAATCACCAAAGTCTCTACTTGGGCGCCTGGGACCACCCTACTCAAAAGAGCAAGCCAGCCCACTCCTAGGTCCTACAGACCAGAACAAACGTGGTGGAATACGTAGATAGGACAGGGCTATCACCACCTGTCGATTACCACTGCGATCCATTGAACTGAATGTAGACCAGGGTAATTACTAGCCTAGACCCCACGTCTACACTAATAATTACTACCTTGCTTACTATAGATAAGCAAGGCACTCACACAATATATACTACGCAGTAAATAAATACTGAATAGTAAATAGTAACTAGTAAGCAAGGAACCAGTAAATACTTTAGTAAATAACTGAATGCTCAATTAAATATTCGCATCTAAGCTGAACTTACAAGACCTGGAGAGGACAAGGTAGGAGAGACTCTGACAGGCCCGGATCTTCTCCCGAACCCGCCTCTCTACAACTGGAGGAGAGAATCCACCAGAGGGATACTACTACTAATAATGAGAAGTGTAATATGTGTAGGTGTAGTAGGTGTGTTACAAATGAGGCCTAGGGGCTATATTTATAGGAGGGAGATGGAGTAGGGGTTACTCCGCTACCACCTCATCAATCCACGTGATGCGAATAGCCTCCGTTGGATCAAAACCACCTTAAGACCTGTGGCTAGGATGCTTCAAAAGGATGCAACTGGTCGGGAAGTCCCCCACGTGTTGGCGCAGAAAACCGGGTGAGAACCGGATCCTAAGGCCTCGAACCGGAGCCAAACCGGTGAGAAATTGGGTCTGCAGTGTTTCTGCACAGGTCTAGGCCGTGGCTTTCGGCCGGCTGAACCGGCCGGTTCCAGCGGTTCAATCGCCGCCGGGCCGCGTGGACCGCGCCTGGCCGTTCCACCGCCATTGCGCACCATCGGGCGGCCACATATCCATCCGAACTAGCGGACCGAGCCTCGCGCGGGCGCGGCACTCTCGCCGACCACCGTGCCACGTGGCGCGTGCCGGTTGGCCGCCCGCTGCGCATGTCGGGGACGGGGGAGCAGCTACTGTCTCGTGGGCCCCGTTGCTGGTCCGCTTGTCCGCCTGCGGGTGGCAGAGCCTGCCGCCGTGTGTCCCACGTGTCATGTCTTGTTTGTTGACTGCTGTAGTTGCTGACATCATTTTATGTGATTCTTCTTCTCTTAATATCTTTTCATTCCGGTATCCAAACATGGCAAAAAATATATCCATTTCGATCAGCGCGACGAGACCTTCGCAATGGTCCATTTTGTCATCTGAAATACTTTTATATAGTGATATTTTGGGATACCTGCAAAACAACTAGGTAGCACCAAAACTTGTGCATCTTGTTAGTGTCAAACCCTATAACTATGCTTTCCGTTTCATTTCATGTCATATTAAGCAATAGTTGATGGTTATAAACGGGGTTTAACGACCATCAACAATGATGAGCATTTAACTTATTACGATCTTGGCTGAAATGGAAAAAGTTTGAAATCCTTCGACATTTTCGGATGACTACCAGGTTTACATGTGCTCAAGTCTGTTCGTCGACGCCCTGGCGTCGATAATTCATACTTGTGCTTATTTAAATTGGGAAGTTCTGTGACAATGGCATTACAAGAAACTCATATAACCCTTCATGAGTCTTAAAGGTTGTTTTATGAGTGTCAGCTTCATGCACATAGATCTGGTGGTAACCTGCTCTAAAATCAAGCTTGGTAAACCAGTGAGCCCCAGCCAATTCATCTAGTAACTCCTCCAGTATAGGCATTAGACGCTTGTTCTTAACTGTCTGTGCATTCAACATTCTGTAGTCCACACAAAATCTCCAAGTAGAGTCCTTCTTGACCAATAAAACTGGAGAAGCATATGGACTGGTACTATGTTTAATCATTCTAGCAATAAGCATGTCCTTCACTTGTTTCTCAATTTCACTCTTTTGCTGAGGTGAGTACATATAAGGCCTAATATTGACTGGAACAGGCCCAGGCAACAAGTCAATATGATGATCAAATGGCCTAGGTGGAGGCAAAGTGACTGGTGTATCAAACAAATCCTCATATTGATTTATCAATTGTTGAACCTCTACTGGAACATTAGCTTCCTAGACAGCTGTAACTGAATCACCCTCACTGTCCATAGGAATAGATACACAATCAGCAACTCTAGAAGTTATCTGAATACAATGAGTAATGGTTCTTCTATTCAATAGCCCCTGAAGCTTCTCAACAGGAATCAGTGTACACTGAGAACTGTTCTTGTGTAGACCCTGCAAAGAAATTCTGTGGCCCTTATGAGTAAACTTCATGAGCTTAGTACCCCAATGCACCCACATGGGACTCACTGACTCCAACCAGAGTCAACTAGAATCAGCATAGGGAGCTTCCCTATATTACCACACAATCTCATAGTCTGTCTTCTTCACTGAACAGGCTTAGCAGGTAGACTCACTGACATAATCATATCTTCTTGCACCTTCACATCTTCATCATCTTCAGTACAAACTTGCATTTCCAAGGCATCAATCAACTCCACCACATGCAATGGTACCTGGGCAGGACACTGATGATCCTTAGTTACTCCACTTGCCTCCACATTTGAAGCACAAGTTGTTCTTTCTTCTATAATCCTTGAGAGAAGCCAGCTTATTCTCGTATTCAGTTGATGTGCTGGCTTGTTTGGTCTTGTCAGTTTCCACAGCCTTGGCTTTATAAAAATGCTGCCTGAAAGGCTTGGTCTGAATCTTTGGTTTGTATCTTGTGAGCTCATTTTCCTATAACAGAGCCAGGGCACTGATAGTATCCACATTAGGAGGCTGATGGAGAAAAATGGCATCCCTAATCTCTTCCTTGAGATATGCCAAGTATCTTGTCACAAAATAGGTCTCATCATAACCTTCATTGTACAACAACAGATTATGAGCTGCTTTCTCAAATGCTATGGTATACTCATCCACAGACCCATCCTGCATCAAAGATTCAAACTGCTGGAGCACACAGGGTATTGATTCTTGTCAAAACTGTCCAACACCAGTTGACACAGTGCATCCCAATCAGTGGTACGGCCATGCCGTTCGACAGTGTGTAACCGGGCTTTTTGCAGAGCCCACAAAATTTAGAGCAGCAAATCATGTCTTCAGTGATAGATGAACATAATAAACCTCGAAATAATTGAGACAATCATCACGCCATGCATGAGGACTAGACCCATCAAACTTAGAAAATTCTAACTTTCAAAATGGAGGAGGCCTAAGAGTGGGGGTCAGAGAAATTTTTAGGGCACGTACCCTTGCCGTAGTTCGGCGGTCGGGTAAACCCGCCACCGTGTTTGCCACTCCCATTGGGCGTCATCGCATCCTTCATCGGCATCAAAGACAAAGACGTGGGCATGCGGTTGAGGTCAAGCCCCGGGGTGGAGGCTATAAGACTAGGGTGGATGTGATGGGCGGCGCGCCACCCGCAGCGGGAGCAGGTGCTCCACCAACGCCCGACTGCAGCAATCCGTCAAGGACGCCAGGTCCCGGTGCAGTCCAGGTCCCTCGACGTCGATGGCATCGATGCGGCGGTAGAGGCCGTCACCCCGCATCACCGTGTTGAGCAGGAGCTTTATCGCCTCCGCCGCCTTCGACATCAGATCGGCGAGGATGAGACCGGACTCCATCTGCTTCGAGCGGAGGTTGTGGACGGAGTCGAGGCTCTTCTTCACCATGTCGTTGAGGCCGGCGAACTGCTTCATCGCCGTGGCAAATCCCTCAAACGTGGACTGCATCTCCGTGAACTTGGTGGCAAGCTTCTCTAGCGACGCTGCCATGGATGCTTGGGACTTGGTCGGCTTCCTCGGTGCTACAACGAGAAATTCACTGCGGAAATTGAAAATTTCACCGGGGAATCGATGGAGCTAGATACCAAATGTTCGGATCCAAGACGGATCACTAACGATAACAAGTAATCTATGATAATTTGGACAGAATCTGGGAAGAACAGCTGGGGAATTTCGGGGTTCAGAGGAAGAATTAGAAGCTGTTCAAAGGTTTTGGGGGAAAACCAATTTGGTTACAAGTTATTCGCTGGTTTGGCCAGCAAGCTACCTGGCCTACTTATACCACTACTTGGATCTTTGGCCCAATTGGTGATACTTCATGGTCCACGCCTCCAGCCCGATGCAGTTGCTTCACACGACCCCGTTGCCGGATTCTGCACAGTACTTCGCGCCCTCCTCTGCGCCGGCATCAGAGTCGTGACACATGGGCCCGTGAAGAAAGGATGGGACGGGCTCCTGGTGGAGGGAGGCACAACAGGAAGCAAGCCCCAAGGATGGATTGTCTCGCCTGTCCCTCCTACCCGATGAAGAAGCTCGGTTGACCGAACCGCGTGGAACTAACCCTTCCCATGAGTCCTAGGGCGTAATTCATTACATGGCTTTAACGGAGTCAATATTGGGAAAACCAAGTTTCCTCCCATGAGGGTGGGACCTGATAGCTCCATGCGCTGGAACACATGGAGGGATCATACTACGTACGTCTGTTAGGGATGGTGGAAAGGGACAACTTGGGCATCTCGAAGATGCGCCTGAGCATCTTCAAGGCGCCCATGCACGGCAGAAGCAGGCCGATTGACACCGCACCACCTAAGTCGTAATATAGCTCATACCTAAATCCACACCATTGATGGAGGAGCAAGGTGGGAGATGGGTCAAAGTCCCTTGGCATCCAAGGAAGTGGGTCTCGGCCTACATCCTTTGAAGGTGATTCAAGAGGCTTTAGGGTATAGACCTCTTTGTTTATCTCGCATATACCGAGGGTGTCCATCCTCTGGACGACCCTCGGCCATGTAAACCATTGACTACTCACTTGATCTATAAAAGGGGAGGGTTTGGGACTCAGGGGAAGGGTTCACTTCAATCCTGTAGTAAGCGAACACTTCTCTTTCTGTTCTCTACTTGGGCTTTTCCTCAGAAAGTTGTCTCTCGATCATAGTTTGTAACCCCCTACTACAAGCTTCATCCACGGGAGCGGGCAACACACTAGCCTGAAACTGGACATAGGGCCATTATGCACGAACCAATATAAACCATTGTGCCCGCCTAGCTCTACCATCTGGTAGCCTAAACATGCTTGTCTCGATAATCATTGTCGGTCAGAATCCAAAACATCAACAATGTTCATTTTTGTTTCTTCTTCTTTTTGTTTATCGTTTCATCCATTAGCAACTTCAACTTTCTCATCTCTGTTTTTTGTTCTCCTACAAAATTTACATATTATTTATTATATTATATATTTGTTTATATTTACTTCAAACCGAGCAACTATGTTAGGAGGAGATCTACATACACAAGAGGCGCGCATGCGATGAAAAGCTGATCAAGTAGACGGTGCCAAGAAGCTACCAGCGGCAGCCCCTGCCATTTGAGGGACCAAGATATGGTCATCATACCACATGCATATGAGACAGTACCATCAGGCTCACCCACGGAGAGCACCCACGTGGGAGGCCATCCCCGACGGCGCGCCATGGCGGGATGAGGGTGAGGGGAGCCGGGGACGCCGCACGAACTCTAGCTCCGCCCACCGCCATCGCACGGGGGTCGTCCATGAAGGGGACTCCGTGTGGACGCCGGCATGAGCGTAGGCGAGCCTAGGGGTCCGGCCATCCATCCTGCCACCCACCCCGGCGAGGGGGCGAGCCGGATCTGCCGCCGCCGGCAGCCATCTGCCATCCTCCATCGCTATAGCATGCCCGGAACCAGATCTAGCCGTGGGAGAGCGGATCCAGCCTCGAAGGGGCCAGATCGGCCACCCTGCCGGCCACCAGTCACCGGCGTTGGAGAGGGGGGGAGGCCGGCGGGGAGGCCGGTGCGGGGAGAGAAGGGTGCGGCGAGGTGGAGTGGCGGTGACGGCCCGGCCGGCCGTTGGGAGGAGGTCGATGGGCGCGGCGGCTGGGAGCCCTCGGGTCGCCTCCTGTTGATGTTTATTAAGTGCAACTAAAATATGAAGGATTCCACAAGCGCACAGAAAATATCATGGTAGCATTTTAACCAGGAGTAATCCAGGTATCGTTATTTATAATTTTACCACTGGGAAGGGAATGCACTGGATAATGAGTGATGAGCAATGCACATGCGATAATGGAGAGCTTAACCTTGTCGTATCTACGTCTCATACAGGGTAAGTGTCACATAAAATATAGGAATGAATAATAATTGACATAAGATAAATGAGAGCATTTAGCCACATAAAATGATAGTAACCATCTCAACTTAGCAGTCTAAGTTTATAACACTAGCATGGACTAGGACGATCTAGGGTATAATCCTATGTTATTCTAACTATAAAGTCAAAGCATACAAAGATTAGTGCAAGAACATCTAGCAATCATGGCGGGAAAAGGTTATATCTATGCATAGTGATATTACCAGAGAAGACTAGAGACATAGCAATGACTTCAATGTAATAGGGGTATTCTGCTAGACCTATACTCGGGAGAAGGACTACAAAGGACTCAACAGGACTGTCACTCCCGCGATCTACCTCACGATCCGGAATATAGGGTGCAATCACAGATAAATACAGTCCAGGCACCATGCCTACACAATATCTGTGACTCACACATTGGCCTAATGAGCAAGCGCTATACGATCCTATGCATAAACATAATTCTGGTCCAACTATGCTAAACACGTAATCAAAGTAAACTAAGAACAATATAATTGAGAACATAATCAAATAGAGCAAGGTCAATTCTGATATAATAGAATAGAATAAAGTACTATTCATAGTATCACGAACAATGATGAATATTACAAGAATGTAGAGGGGAATTACCAAGAACTCCGACAGATCCAGACTCCAAGCTAGGCTTGATTCCCTCTAGATCTATTCCTATGTAGCTATGCTGCTAAACTATGGAGCTCTAATTGAGATGGTGGCTCTGGCTTCTCTGAATTCTCTCAGATGAATGATTAGAGAATGAATTAGAATGAATTAGTGTTTCTCCCAGGGTCAGGGCTCTGAATATATATCCCTCTAGAATGCACCACAGCCCTCGGATCAAACCGACCTAAACGGACGATTATTATTCATCCTCAAAGGCGGTGGAGGTATAATCCGCGAGACTCAACCTCATTGGTTGAGGGGGAGGGGCGGCCGACTCCATGCCAGGGGTGGCCGCCCCTGGTCAATGCCAGGTGGGCCCCTGGTTTCAGGCGTCACCTTCTGGAGTCTTCTAGAGTATACAATTTTACCAGATTGGTCTTTATCTCTATGTAATCCCGACATGTGGGCCTTCTTTATGTTCTTTCCTGATAACCCCCTGCAGAAATAGACAATCACCAAAACTCGTGGAATTCTATCAGTGTAACCCCTATATCTAATAGGTGAACTCATTTTAGTCCTTTCTCTTGCTGCGTTGACGGTATAAAATTGATACTTAACTACCGTCAACACCTCCGGGGGAGACGACGCGAGGGACGTGAGGGGATGAATGAAGATGTTTGGACATTGGCAACGGCTCCTAGAAACAACACCAATGATGTCGCCACATCAAGGAGGCGAGCCAGATGCCATCCTTAATAGCTCCACATCTACATCGACAACACCGTCACACACAAAAAAAGACGAGTCCGAATGTTATTGTGGAGGACTACGCATCTACACCAACAACAAAGGCCATTCAACACTCCCAAGGCACACAATGCACGTCATGTGGTCATCATAAGATAGATTATAACCTTCAAAGTTTATAGGAAGGGTAAAACATAATAGATATATGCCCTTTTTTTTGCGAAATAATAGATATATGCCCTTACTTCTAATAACATTTGATATCATTTGTTTCTATACCATTGAAACGCACAGACTTTTTTTGCTAGTTATACACCAATATGGAAAGGAAAAGTCAATTGCATTTAACTTATTGGAAGAAGAAGACAAACATTTTGGAAGATCAAAGAAACATGCTGTGAACAGTGAACACAAGTTTTTTTTTTTTTGAGCAGTGAACACAAGGTTGATATATGCTTTTGTGTGCCGAATTGTGTTGAGTGATAGCTAGGAGATGATCAGCTTTGCTTGAGTTTGGAGACTAACCATTGCGTCGAGTGAATGCGTTTGTGAAACACGTCTCTTGGTTGACTAAGATGAGTTGTTTTGTTTTGTTTTGAGGAAAACACTATACCGTGGCAACTATGACGAGCTAATATACCTTGTATTTTGGTATGACCTTGGATTCATTATATTTTTAGGATGGGGAAGTATCAAATTATAAATGATTCTAGATGAACAAATTAAACATTCTAATAAAAGACTGACAATATTGAATTGTATATCTACCATTAATGAGTAATGTCTATCACCAACCCAGGTATGATAATCTGGATGGATTATTAATTCGTCGTCTACAGGGAGATTAGTTAGTTGATGCATAAAGAGGATCTGTCGTTTGATCACTCTTGCCAAAACTACAGTGACCTGAGCTTAGTACAAATTTAATTCTGGCCTTTCGGGGAGCGACAACAGATCATCTGGATTGATAGAACAACAACCAATCCGTTCCGCCAGTCGCTAGCTAGCTACAGTAGACTCCAACCAACGCCTGGGTTTGGCTCAGCCCGTTGAGATTCCGTTCGACCGATCGGGTTTGATAATATAATAATAACTAAAAAAAACATGAGCAAAATTTCTGTATACCCTATGTACATGCCTAGTAGGCTCATCTGGATTCATAGAATAGCCAATCTGCGCGTGTTTTCATTTTCATTTTATTTCTTTTCTTTAGCTGTTAGAAATATATTGAATTCTAAGATAACAAAATGGTTTCAAATGAAATTTTTGTCAACAACAAAGTAGTATAACTCATTAATATCTACAATTTTGCTTTTCATCCATTTTCCATATGAGTTTTCTTTTAATAATTCAAAATTTGAATTTTAAAAATATGAGAACTACAACAAATTTTTTGGATAGCAAATGACTTCAAATAAAAAGGTCATAAGTCACATATTTGTAAAACTCATCAAGCTCTACAATTTATTTTAGTCATTTTTTCATCTAATAAAAGTGGTAGTATACATTGTTCACAAACCCATGAATCTCTCACATAGTTCATGAAACTATAGGAGAGATATGAAAATTTATGAACAATGTTACTACCACTTTGTTAGATGAATCCATAACCAAAATAAAAATTGTAGATTTTGATAAATTCAATGACTTTTATGTTCATGACCTTTTTAGCTAAAAACATTTACTATTTTAAAAATATTGTTTGACGTTATCATTTTTGGAAATTCAAGTTTGAAATGATAAACCAATGTCACATGAAAAGATGACCAAAATAATAGCTATAAGAACATAGTTTGACGGCGCATGATTTTAGAAAACTTTAGGGAAAAAATCATCAAATTTGAAGTTATTATGAGGATGAAAGACTAGTTAGAAGTTTGAGACAGAGAATAAAAAGAAAAATTGCGCTTGTTCATATGAAGTTAGTATGACGGGGTGTGTTCTTTTTTTTCTATGTGTTTTATATAAACCCATATAACAGTTGTGTTTGTTTTTCTCGTGGGTTTTATAAGAACCCATGGAAAAATTATAATTTTTCTATGTGTGTGACTGTATTTTTGTATTTTTCTGTTGGTTTTATCACAAAGGAAAAAATCATGTAATTTTTCTGTGGGTTTTTGTATTTTTTCAGAAAAAATAGATTTTTTCTGTGTACTGAAAAACAGATGGAAAAATTCGACACCCACATAACAATTAGAGTTTTGCAGTAGTGAAATTATAAAGGATTCGAGATGAACAAACATTCTAAAAGACAATATTCACATGTATATGTCCACCATTAGTGTCTATCACCAACCAAGGTATGATAATCTGGATCGATTATTATTAATTCATTGTCTACAGGGAGAATGATTAATTCGTTGATGCAAAGAGAGGAACTGTTGTTTGATGATCACTCTTGTCGTAACTGCAGTGACGTGTGACGCTGAGAGTTTAGTACTGCATTATTTGTTGCTAACTGCAGGCGCATATGTCCGTCTCCATTGTTCCGCTAGTCGCTAGCTTGCTACACTATACTGCAACCAACGCCTGGCTCTGACTCAGCTCGTTGAGATTCCGTTCAATCGATTAGGTTAAGTAATAAGCTAATAACTAAAAAAATCAAGAGCAAAATTTCTGTATACCTTATGTATATGCCTGGTAGGCTCATATGCATTCCTAGAACAACCAATCTGCGTGAGACTGAGATTACCGTCGTCTTGCCCAAGTTTCCTTTTCATTTTATTTCTTTTCTTTTGCAATTAGAATTATATTACATTCTAAGATAACAAAAATGGTTTCGAATGAAAATTCTGTCAACAACAAAGTAGTATAACTGATCAATATCTACAATCTTGCTTTTGATTCTTTTTCCATATGAGTTTTCTTTTACTAATTCAAACTTTGAATTTTAAAATATTAAAATTACAAAAAAATTGGATAGCAAATGACTTCAAATAAAGAAGTCATAAGCCACATATTTTTAAAACTCATCAAGGTCTACAATTTTTATTTTGGTCATTTTTCATCGATAAAAGTGCTACATTGTTCACAAACCCATGAATCTCTCACATAGTTTACGAAACTATATGAGAGATATGTCAATTTATGAACATTGCTACTTCCATTTTATCAAATGAAGCCATGACCAAAATAAAAATTGTAGATTTTGATAAGCTCAACAACTTTTATATTCATGACATTTTCAGCTAAAATCATTTACTATTTAAAAATATTGTTTAAATTAAAGTTGTCACTTTTGGAAATTCAAGTTTGAATTGATAAACCAAAGTCACATTAAAAGATGATGACAACAATATCTATAAGAAATACTAGTTTGATAAAGCATTATTTTAGAAACTTTTAGGAAAAATTCATTAAATTTGAAGTTAGTATGAGGACGACAGACTTATTACAAGTTCTTGACAGAGATTGAAAAGAAAAGTTTGTGCTTGTTCATATGAAGTTAGTATGATGGGGTGTGTTCTATTTTTCTATGTGTTTTATTCGCAAAAAAAACCCACGGAAAAATTGTATTTTTTCCATGGGTTTGATTGTATTTTTCCATGGGTCTGATTGCAATTTTTGTGTGGGTTTTTATAGAATTTTTCAGTGCATATCTAAAAAACACAGAAAAATTTGATACCAATAGAACAATTTGAGTTTCCAGTAGTGAAATTATTAACGATTCTAGATGAACAAACATTCTAAATGCCAATATTCACAAGTATATCCACCATTAATGTTTATCACCAACCCAGTTATGATAATCTGGATTGATTACTATTAATTCGTCGTCTACTTGGAGATTATCTAATTAGTTGATGCAAAGAGAGGATCTGTCATTTGATCACTCTTGTCGCAACTACAATGATGTGTGACGCTGAGAGCTTACTACTACATTGTTTGGTTGCTAATTGCAGGCGCCCCTACCGCTGTCTTTTTGTAGCGTCGTCTTTGGGGATGACAACCTAGCTTAAGCGATGTTAGAGATTTCAATACCTCGCCTTTTTAATTTTAGATAGTTGACCTAACAATTTTTATGTCTATTGCCGTTAAAAAAAGAGAACAAAAGTCAACAAATTTTTGTGTCCGTCTCCTTTGTCCCTTTGTCGCTAGCTAGCTACACTAGAGTCCAACCAACGCCTGGCTCTGACTCAGCTCGTTGAGATTCCGTTCCATCCATTGGGTTTGGTCATAAGCTAATAAGTAAAAAAAATCACGAGCAAAATTTCTATATACGCTAGCTACCTGCTAGAGCGATCGATCGAGGTAGCCAATAATTTGAGATTTGTGCGTTGAGAACTACCTACCTAGCTAGTAGTAGGTTCATCTCGATTCCTCTGAACAACCAATCCACGCGAGGCCAAGATTCTTTCTGTAGTCTCTTTGTCAAAAAAGAATGACGTTATGAGATGCGTGTCAGTCAAACTTGTTATAAATATGCTCTAGAGATAATTATGAAGATGATGATATTATTATTGTATCCATGATGTATTATATGTTTCTAAATATCTATTAAAGACAACTTGTATTGATTGGCAATTATGTGAATTGTTTTGTGAAACTCTTTTACTTGTATGGATATTCTAATATTATCCCTGATCGGAGTTCCTGTAACAACGCATATTAATATTAGATCAGCACATTATTAGTTGATGACTACGTTTCATAAGTCATAAACATAGAGATGTCAAACTAATAATGTGGGCACATGTACGACATCTAGGCTAGACTGACCCGACATGAATATTGTTATTATTATCTCTTTGCACATCATATACGTTATGTCCTTAGACTTGAGATTGTCGTATGTACTCAAGATGTCAAATGACTTACTTAGGGATTGTCAAACGCTACTCCATTACTGGGTAGTCATAAAGATAGTCTTCGGGTTTATCGGGAAACAAGTTGTGAGACATAGACAATCAAGATGAAATTTGCCCCTCCTTATGTGAGAGAGATATCACTGGATCACTCAAGTGATTGGATCAACAAATGCATGGCCATGCTTGGGTTAAGTGTTAACCCACGAGTTGAACCAAATATCAAGTGACAAGAGAATAACATGTATATGGATTGTGGTGGTTCGTCTTATATGATCTTTGCGTACGCATAGGAGTTGTCACGCCTTGCTAGAGGCTGCTGTCAATTATTGGGCGAGTTGGTGTACTCGGGCCATGTCTATATGTGTGTGAATCCATAGGGTCGCACGTTTAAGGGGCTGGAAGCCCAATTCATGTTGCACCCGAGTTGGAGAAGGATTAGGGTTATTAATGGGCCTCCAACTCGGGAGCACATTAGGGACGCCTATATAAGCAGGGGCAGGGACGAAGCTAGGTTTGATCCACGTCTTTTGGCAGCCGCAGTCGCCCTCTCCACGCTCACATCTTCGCTCCTCGCGGACCTAGCAGTCTGGAGGCGCATCGCTTCTTCCCTGCATGTGTGTGATACCTCAGAGGTGCTGCATCTGGAGCACGAGGACGATATGCAAGTGGAGGACGGACGTGATGGATGGACGACCACGCAACTACACGGCACAGCGACGCGTTCGACTACATCGAGTCCTTTCTGCTGCACCTGCGCGTCTAGTGGTAATCTCGTAGCCTGTAACTAGCAGTAGATCCTGGTTTATGAGGTAGAAAAATTTTGTTTTCCTGCTAGCATAGCATCCTCATAACCCTTCAAAACATTCTTATCTTTGACTAAATTTTTTTCTCGAACACGCAAAAGTCTGACGCATCATTGTATTTAAGTTGAAGAGAATGTTTTACAACGATACCAGGGTGGAAACAAGATTTTAAACACACCCTACCACGTCCGATTAGAACCAACCGAAACTCACACCAACAGAAGAAAAAGAAGAAGCCCCGCACCACACCATCAACACAAAGGCCCAAGAGGGCTAGCAGGGCAGGACTCGGCATCGGAGGAACATCGTGTGCACATCAACGGAGCCTTCAGGTAGGGGATGACACCCGTAGACGCCAACTCCTTTGGGACATGCACCCATTGGATCTTTCGTTCCCGGGCTTGCTCTGGCATTTGTGCTCGAGGGTCAGCGGAGATGACGCCTTCAAGAAGGTGATGAAGATTCTCGCCACTGTCGCCGTTCCTAGGCCCTCGGCCTAAGGACATGGTTTTCACCCGCGCTGCCCTGGGTCACTTCTGCCGCCAATGATGCCGTTGGATTTCTTCGTGGTGTCCGCCAACGGTGCTGAACAACGGAATGGTCGTGGTGAGGGAAAAGCGCCAACGCGTGGGTACCGCCAGGACAGTCGTGGCCCACCGCTCACTGCCGGTGCAGGTGGGTGGGCCACTTGGCCACTGGTCACCGCAGTAGCACTCACCTTGAGCGTTGGCGGGAGGGCGCCACCAAAGCGGCCAAGGCCCAACTCCTACCGCAGGGGGCCAACGCATGCCTGCGGGAGCACAAGCCCTGATTAAAGGGCGCTAGGAAGCCGAGGAGGGGCCGACCAGCCGTCTTGCCGCCCACCCCAAAGACGAGGTTGGCCGGGACTGCCGCCGTGGCTGCCAATCCCCGGCTATGACCCACCGCCACCGCCGCACAAAAGGGGAAGAAGGGGAACAATGCGCGGGAGGTCGGCCGCCACGGACTATTCCGGTACACCAAAGTTGTCGGTGGGGGCCTCCTCGCCGCAACGACCCCGGACGAAGCACTCCGCCTCAAGGCCAAGGATGAGGCGGGCGCGGGGCGCACCAGAAGCAGTATCCGAACGGAGCCATCGCAGCGCGCTCCACCCTTTCCCTGCTGAGGACGGGCCAAAGTGGGGCGTCTCGCAGCCCGCCCCAATGGGCGAGCAGGGCCACGGCCACTGGCCCGGAACAGGGGCACCGCCGAGGTGGAGGCCCCGCCTCTGCCACCGGCGGCGCTTGACACCGACCGGGCGCACGCGACGGTGAAGCGGGTGCCCAGGCCGCCGGATGGCACCAACATGGTCCGTCCGTCAACCCACCACCCAGTGGGGAGGACGGACGCTGCTGGCGCGAGCCGGAGAACTCCGCCGCCGCAGCACCGCCAGAGAAGAGGCTGGGGCCCATGTCCTACCACAGAAGGAGGGGTTGGGGGTCCTCCTACTGCCGGCTGCCAACGCGGTACCCACAGAGAGCACCCGCGCAGGAGGTCATGCCCGGCAGCGCGCCATGTCTGGATGAGGGTGAGGGGAGCCGGGGACACCATGCAAACCCTAGCTCGACCCACCGCCGCCGCACAGGGGTCGCGCGCGGGGGGTAGGGGGCACTCCGCGTGGACACCGGCATGGGCGCAGGCGAGCCTAGGGGTCTGGCCAGCCATCCCGCCGCCCACCCCGGCGAGGAGTGAGCCGGATCTGCCGCCGCCGGCCGCCATCCGCCATTGCTGTAGGAGGCCCGAGACCCGATCCGGCCGCGGGGAGGGCGGATCCGGCCACGGAGGGCCCAGATCAGCCACCCCGCCGGCCGGCGGTCACCGTCGCCGGAGAGGACGCGAGGGGGGAGGCCGGAACGGGGAGAGAAGGGTGTGGGGAGGTGCATTTTTTAGCCCTCCCCGCTGGCCGCCGCCGCCGGCGAGGTGGAGTGGCGGTGACGGCTCGGCCGGCCGACGGGAGGAGGGCGGTGGGCGCGGTGGCTTGGATCCCTCGGGTCGCCTCCTGGGGGAGACGACGCAAGGGACGTGTGAGGGGATCAACGGATCCGTACATAAAAAGTATGCGCAACAATTATATCTCAATATAAATTTATTACAAAAATATATTCAACAATCTATCTAATGGTACTAATTATACATTATAGATATTATTTTTTGTTTATATATAATTAGTTAAAGTTGAAAAACGTTGACTTTTCAGGAAGAATGACATCTATCTTAGAACGCTGATAGGCTCGCCTTCTGGTTAGAGCATGTCCCAGCAAATGACTAGCATTGTCGTTTCTGCATGCAAAGAATCTTAGTGTAAGAAGCTAAGCAGATACTTGCAAATTAAGACGATTATTAATTTATTATCACTTGCATTGGTGATGACGATACGATCTATCATCCTATACACGTAACTAACATACACTGTGACGTGCCTAGCAGCAACTCCGATCCCTAGCATATATTCGAACCAAAGAAACGACAAGACTGAGCTATGCTACCTACGCAGCAACCCTTGTTCGTCATCCCTGTTTTCTTAATTTCTATCATGTTGTTTGTCCCCTGCACTTGAGCAGGTTCGTTAGGACAGTCCTAATAGATAGTTTTCTGATGTAGTTTACATGATGAGAGAAAGAGAGTAATTAATGTCCAGTAGAAAATATCATTTCTAATCCATGATTATGCATAAAGGATTAACAATTTCTTGCATGCTACATAAATAGAGGCTGATCTGTTGTGGCAAATAAGTTGTGTAGTGAAACAGGGATGACCAACGCAACAGTAAAAGGATTATTGGTGTTTAGTTGAGACACTATATAGCTCTGTTGCAACGTCTCGGTCGTAGGTACTAGTACGTACATGGGTGTGGATACGCATGAGGTTTTACTACCAGTAGGCAAGGGTGGAGCCAGAAATTACTAATAGAAGGGGGCAAGTACAAGATATATATATTAGTAGGCGGCACAAAACCAACATTTTTCACTGATTTGTATAGCAAAATATCATGTGCAGAGGAGAAATTCATCTAGCATATGGAGTGTTTGGCCTCCCTCACCCATGTGAACATTATGAAATATTGTGAAGAGTTTAGTTCCACCTTGCCTGTTAGAGTGGGATAGAACAACAAATAAGGTATCTAGAGTCTATCCCACCATCCCAAAGGTAATCCTTTTACGGAAAGCGAGTATAAAATCGTAAGTGGGATGATGGTAGGTGTGGTTTTCTCATTGTACAGAGTGAACATGAGTCGTTTGGAGTTTAGGGCGTTACAAATTGTATGGTCGCCAACCTTCATGGACACGGGCGCGTGCGGCCAGGGGCAGAAACATGGGGTTCATTGCGCGTGTTGGCTCTACGGACTACACGGCATGACACATGTGCCTGCACTAGACGTTCGGGCACGCGTGCTAAGAGGGGAACGTTCCTGGTCATCATTTTAGGTATGTTGGGCCCGACAAGGATGTCCGGTTCTTTGAGCGGGGTGTATCTCACACTTGACCCTGTTTGGAATTTGACCCATAGTGGGCTATGTGAATGTAAGCAGATATTGTGAAGTGTTTAGTCTCATCTTAGTTTTTTAGAGTGGGATGAACCAACATATAAGGCTTCTAGTGTCCATCCCACCATCCCGGGTTAATGATAAACGAGACAAAAGAAAGGGTCAAACAATAACGAAACATCGACATACATTGTTCGCTACAGTGTGGATGACACTACGTAGAAGATTCGCTAGTGTATATTATGTAGGAATGTATTAGTTAGAACAAGGACATATACCCTTTTATTTTAGAGACCCTCCCTATACATATAGTATCCGTTGCAGTTGTGATATCACTTCACAACTTGTGTTATTGTGATATCCATCTTTGTTCAAACTAATCATGCAGTTTTTTCTTTAACCAAAAAATAATAAATACTATGAGACAGACAAATAATTGTCCAATCCAATTGCAGATGGACCGACGATGACTGGTCGGATTGGTCAATCAATCCAGCCTGCTGACCGATGAACTGTGGACTTTTCATGTTAGCTGGCCGACAAGTCATTCTAGGCCCGATATATAGTCACATTCTTGGTTTTAGAACAGAATAATGATATCCTTGTAGCTTAAAAGAATACCACATTCTTGTACCTTAGAATAAGTCGTCCTGGTTGTGAAGCTAGGAAATTTTTACTTTTAGTTTTAATTGAAATTTTGAACTTTCGCATGTTTGATTACCACCAAACATCGATTTTCTAGAAATATAATTCACAATAGTTTTTTCACAAAATATGGAGCCAAGATGGGCCCACCTTGGTTCGGCAAACACATGTCCACTTCGCACAACAACCTAGTGGTGCCATGCACTTCCATATACTCTACCATTTTCTCTCTTTCAGTTTCATCAAACCATGGTGCAAATGCGGTGGCTTTGGTGTCACATGACCCATGCATGGAGGACCGAACCTCACCTTTCTATAAAACGTTAGGATCCATTCCCTTAAGTGACGCACCACAAATCCTTCCAAGAAAATTTCATGTTTCAAAGCTCCATGAGCTTTTAAGTTTTTT
Organism: Themeda triandra; assembly: GCA_018135685.1. Lineage (NCBI taxonomy): Eukaryota > Viridiplantae > Streptophyta > Magnoliopsida > Poales > Poaceae > Themeda > Themeda triandra. The sequence goes on from JAENPR010000531.1 coordinate 261,861, forward strand.
GAGGAGATTGTTTTGAGTTGGTTTTGGAAAACAAAGAAAACATAAATGTGTTATATTGCATAGACATGTCTGTGCATTGCTGCGCAACTCCATATGTATAGAAATCAGACTCCATACAATCACTTGACATGAGTTGTTGGTATTTATATGAGCATAGGTCATAAGTCCAAGTCACGTACAATATATGAAGGAGCAGAATCTAATATATATTAGTATTGGGCCCTGTATTTATCATCGCTAGAGGCGAGCTATTCTAACTCGTAAAAGTATGAGTCATAATTACGGATGAAGTAACAAAAGCAAGAGAGTAAAAACTCTCCACTAGCTTCCAAATCTGAAGGCAGATTGATGACATAGTTGAACGCAAGAATATACCGTACAAAAAAAGCATCGGAAAATCAGTCAAATGGCATAGACGGTTCCTGTTTATTTTATCGCTTCTACGCTACTCATGTACGCCTATGTGTCAATTCGCATAAATATAAAAACTATAGGTCTCGTACTCATTAATTCCCATGTGCAATTGTTTAATGAGCACTATCCCTTTCACACTACGTACAGCCATATATATTTTTTTTTTTTGAAAATTTTCACAGCCATATATGTGAGTGTGAGCATGCGTGTAATCGAACTGCGACATATAGAACCGGCCAATAGGTGTTTGAATTGATAGTGGGTTTATGCTATATAATTGGGTTGCAGGTCCATATATAACTAGTAAGAGCTCCACCTATCAATTAGTTAGATTAGAACAGGGACATATATCCTTTTTAGAGACCCTGTATATACATATGGTTTCGGTAGTAGTTGAAACTTGGGAGTCAATCAATATTTTCTTCACCATTTGCTATCTTTTTTTCATTCTTTGGTCATTGTCTCGAAATCAAACTAGTGATGTCATGCAACTAACAATAACCCTTTGTCTGGATGTCCTTGTCGGTATTATGTGGCATGTACGGGGAGTATTGCATGCAACCTCACCTAATATCTCACTTCGCAACTTGTGTTATTGTAATATCCAGCTTTGTTCAAACTAATCATGCAGTTTTTTATAGTAAATAATAAATATTTTCAGACAAACAAATAATTGTCTAGTCTAATTGCATGATGATGGTCTAACTACGACCGGTCGGATTGGTCAATCAAGGCTCCTTGCGGACTTTTCAAGTTAGCGAGGCTGACAAGTCATTCCAGACCCAATACATAATCACATTCTTGGTTTTCAGAACAAAATAATGACATTCTTGTGCCTTCAAAGAATACCACATTGTACCTTAGAATAAGTCCTCCTGATCTTGTAGCAAGGAAATTTTTACTTTTAGTTTTAAGTTGAAATTTTGAACATTCGCATGTTTAATTACCACTAGACATCGATTTTCTAGTAATCTAATTGAAAATTTTTTTTCAGAAAATTTGCAGCCAAGATGGGGCCCACCTCGGTTCGGCCGACCAATTTCCACTTCACACCCGACTACCTGAGTCGTGCCATGCACTTCCATACTCTACCATTTTCTCTCTTTCCGTTTCATCAATCTATGCTGCAAATGTTGTGGTTTGGTGTCACTACTGCAAAAAAAGCACTGAAAGGGCGGTTTATATGGTCTTGTAAGGGCGGTTTATATGGCATTGTAAGGGCGGTTGGGCGAGGCGTTCTTTCGAAGCGTTCTTACGGTGGATTTCACTGTAAGGGCGGCTCAAACACCAGCCGCCCTTACGGTGAATTTGAAGAAAAAAAACTGAAAAAATCTGAAAATAATAGGGAAGCGCCCTTACAATGAATTTGAACAAAAACACCTGAAAAAAATTTGAAAATAATAGGGAAAAAAATTTAACCTAGGAAGGGCCCCCACCGGTCAACCACCATGCTACTCTATCCTCACCATATTTTTTAGCATTTTTTGCACTTTGCATTTTTTGGGATTCACACTTTTCGAGATCTAAACTTTTCTTTTAGAAGGTTTTTCCATCCGAGGCCATTTATAAAATTTGAATTTCAAATTTGAGAAACTCAAATGTCGGTTTCGCATGACAAGATGAAGTCAAATCTAAAAGTTGTCAACTACAAAGTTTCATACCTTTTTGAGATCTACAAACTTTGTATAGGAAGTTTTTCCATCCGAGATCGTTTATGAAATTTGAATTTCAAATTTAAGAAACTCAAACGTAGGTTTTACATGATAAGATGAAGTCAAATAAAAAAGTTATCAACTATAAAGTTTCATAAATTTTTGATATCTACAAACTTTATATAGGAAATTTTTCCATCCAAAATCGTTTACGAAATTTTAAATTTTGAGATTTATCCGAGATTTTTTGAGACCACTGTAACGGCGGCTGGTGGTTGAGCCGCCGTTACAGTGACCCAGACCAGTGTACGGGCGGCTCCAAAGCGAGCCGCCCCTGTAAAAGGGGAGACGTTCTCCTTGTGGATTTTTCACGTAGTGTGTCATTTGACCCCATGCATGGATAGGGATGAAAGTGGTGTGGATAATCCTCCGCACCCGTGAACGGAAATACAGCAGCAGATTTATTTATTTAAGGTTTATTTGCCATGATTTAATCGGAGATGTACGTACGTGCGATGGCCACACTCACCATGTCAAAAAAAAAAAAAAAGGAAAAAAACGTGGGCATTCGTTGGCCATGCGTTTGGACCATCCTAAGCTTGGGCCTCGGGTTCACGTCCACACGTTCGGCTCACTTAGCTATATACATAGCCAGAATCAGCCCAAAACACATGGTACGACGAGTCTGCTTTGCTTCCTGTGTGACCACTTTCTGGGCCGGTATATCTTTTGAATTGATGATGCCTTAGAAATTTCCGAACACATACATGGTTTTCCTTTGCGACAATTTAGTTGCTTTTGATGAGGTGTTAATGGTGTATCATATATCCAGGCACACCAGCGAGCTGGACATTCTTCTCAAGTTTGATCGATTTCTGCATACAAAACCTGAATGCTTTCAATTGAAAAATGATGCTGGAATTCCACACCGATGACTCTTGCCAATCTACCTTTCTAAGTACCTTTACTACGTACTGACATCTGTTCATTGCAACGATGATGGGCGTACAAAGCACGCGTGTACCCGTGGCCTAAAAAAAGGTAACTACTAAATATTACTCTCATTCCTGAAATATTGTAAGGGATAATAGTGGAGTTCAAAATTTGCACTCCCTTTTATCGTGAAATATAAGGACATAAACGGTGTCTAAACAAAATAAGCAGCTTGGCAATTGGAATAGAGAGTAGTTAAGTTGTTACTTTTTTTAGGATGCTTTTTAGTAGTCACCATGTTTAAAAGGAATCTCATATTATAAAGCGAGCTGATAAGTTCATGAAAAAACCTAGGACGGGGGAGTATCAAATTATAAAGGATTCTAGATGAACAAGTTAATAAACATTCTAAAAGAAGACAATATATTCACATGGATATCTACCATTAATGTATAATGTCTATCACCAACCCAGATATGATAATCTGAATGGATTTATTAGTTCGTTTCTAAGGGGGATTAATTAGTTGATGCAAAAAGAGTATATGTCGTTTGATCATTCTTGTCACAACTAGATAAATGCCCATGCGTTGCAACGGGAAACCATAATAGCACGATAATATATATAAGAGTGTGTGTTATATTGTTACCTAAAAAAGATTTTACAATTGTGATATTTGAAACATCTATATTACACCAGTCTTCATGAATGATAAATAATAACATATAACTCCGAGTTTTGTTGCGAAACTGTAGTACGTATTGCAAAATACAAAAAAAAGGTTAATAAATTGTATAGAAACTGAACCGAACAATCAAATTCAATATGATTTACGTTTCATACATTTTATAACCAAATAACTTTAACCATATCAAGATTTCTATCTTTAAATAAAATAAAATGTCACACACATATAACAAATGAAATGATCCAAAATTTGAAATGCATAAAAGTTGCCCTTAATTCATCGCAATGGGAACAAAACAATACCACAATGCAGCTCATGGTTTTTCCAACAATGCGTGCTGGTGATCCTTCCTGCTGATGTGATCGCCATAAACACCAGCCTCGCAATGCCCCACCATCCGAATTGCTCAATACAATGGCCATAAAAATTATAGAGCTTCCCTCAAAACCATCCGATATTTTCATGTTCCCTCATTGCCTCCAAATGACATATTCATTTGCCTCACTGCTTCTGTCGGTTTCTAATCAGGTGGCTGTTAAGTTTCCATACAAAAATGATGATTTTACCGTCGAGTCACAGTGAAAATTTGTCATATTTCATTAATATTTTCACCCATTTCCCTAAATACCATTGTTTTGAATATTTATTCATTCCAAAAATCAACCACCGAGAGTATAGACATATATATGACAAGAAAAGAATTAATAAAACACATGCATAACAGACATCAAGGCTACTCTCGGGTATCATCACCCAGGTTTTGTGTCGTGAAACATCACGAGTTCATGTCACCACTTCTACTGCACAAAGTAACGAAAACACACTACAATTAGGGGTGAGGACAAGAATAAACAGAGGCTTCAACATTACAACTCAAAGAAAGCTTGCATTGTACCTTAGAGGAGCCCCAAAATGAATGTTTAAGTTTGTGTAATAAGTTCAAAAAGAAAGAACAGAGGCCTGAACATTACTACTGTTCTCATTGTTTGAGACATAAACCTGTAGCAGCAAATTCAACGACGCAAAATTATGATTGAATATATTTTCTTCAAGAGGATAAAGAATAATCATGAAAAACATTGAAATACATCTAACATGCAACCATACGGACAAGTTATTATATAATTCTTACTACACACAGGTGACGGTCCTTGTATATATGGATCAGTCAGACCATGCTCCCAAGGGCCGCGCGATGTTGTCCTTGACCACGCCCGGCTTGTGCGAGTGTGCAGCACATAGGCGCACGACGCCACCGCCTCGCATATGGTGAGAGATTTCTGCGATGCATCATGCATGAGAGATTGATCGAGAGGGATAAGACATTCAGATTCGTATATTGTGATCATAAGAGGACGACAAAAACAATGGAACTCACTGTGCCGAGAATTCGAGATATGTCTGTGTGGTGTGCTTGCTGTCGTCCGGCGTTCAGGGCGAGTCAGAGAAGGATTTGATTGTTGGTTTTTTTTTTTCCCGTGATAAATGCTTCCTGGATTTGCTTGAAAGAAAAGAATACTGCAAATCTTAGGGGTGGATTTGCTTGAAAAAAGAATAATGCAAATCTTTTTCTGATTGTTGATTGTTGGTTTACATAGCTATAAGAAATACTAGTTTGATAAAGCATTATTTTAGAAAATATTAGGAAAAAATCATTAAATTTGAAGTTAGTATGTGGACGACAGACTTATTACAAGTTCTTGACGAGAGATTGAAAAGAAAAGTTTGTGCTTGTTCATATGAAGTTAGTATGATGGGGTGTGTTCTATTTTTCTATGTGTTTTATTCGCAAAAAAAAAAAACCCACGGAAAAATTGTATTTTTCCATGGGTCTGATGTATTTTTTCCATGGGTCTGATTGTATTTTTTCCATGGGTCTGATTGTAATTTTTGTGTGGGTTTTTATAGAATTTTTTTGTGCATATCGAAAAAACACAAAAAAATTTGATACCAATAGAGCAATTTGAGTTTCCAGTAGTGAAATTATTAACGATTCTAGATGAACAAACATTCCAAATGCCAATATTCACAAGTATATCCACCATTAATGTTTATCACCAACCCAGTTATGATAATCTGGATTGATTACTATTAATTCATCGTCTACTTGGAGATTATCTAATTAGTTGATGCAAAGAGAGGATCTGTCATTTGATCACTCTTGTCGCAACTACAATGATGTGTGACGCTGAGAGCTTACTACTACATTGTTTGGTTGCTAATTGCAGGCGCGCCTACCGCTGTCTTTTTGTAGCGTCGTCTTGGGGATGACAACCTAGCTTAAGCGATGTTAGAGATTTCAATACCTTGCCTTTTTAATTTCAGTTAGTTGACTTAACAATTTTTATGTCCGTTGCCATAAAAAAAGAAAAAAAGTCAACAAATTTTTGTGTCCGCCTCCTTTGTCCCGCCTGTCGCTAGCTAGCTACACTAGAGTCCAACCAACGCCAGGCTCTGACTCAGCTCGTTGAGATTCCGTTCCATCCATTGGGTCTGGTCATAAGCTAATAAGTAAAAAAAATCACGAGCAAAATTTCTATATACGCTAGCTACCTGCTAGAGCGATCGATCGAGGTAGCCAATAATTTGAGATTTGTGCGTTGAGAACTACCTACCTAGCTAGTAGTAGGTTCATCTCGATTCCTCTGAACAACCAATCCACGTGAGACCAAGATTCTTTCTATAGTCTCTATGTCACAAAAAGAATGACGTTATGAGATGTGTGTCAGTCAAACTTGTTAGAAATATGCTCTAGAGATAATTATGAAGATGATGATATTATTATTGTATCCATGATGTATTATATGTTTCTAAATATCTATTAAAGACAACTTGTATTGATTGGCAATTATGTGAATTGTTTTGTGAAACTCTTTTACTTGTATGGATATTCTAATATTATCCCTGATCGGAGTTCCTGTAACAACGCATATCAATATTAGATCAGCGCATTATTAGTTGATGACTACGTTTCATAAGTCATAGACATAGAGATATCAAACTAATAATGTGGGCACATGTACGACATCTAGGCTGGACTGACCCGACATGAATATTGTTATTATTATCTCTTTGCACATCATATACGTTATGTCCTTAGACTTGAGATTGTCGTATGTACTCAAGATGTCAAACGACTTACTTAGGGATTGTCAAACGCTACTTCATTACTTTGGGTAGTCATAAAGATAGTCTTCGGGTTTATCGGGAAACATGTTGTGAGACATAGACAATCAAGATGAAATTTGCCCCTCCTTATGTGAGAGAGATATCACTGGATCACTCAAGTAATTGGATCAACAAATGCATGGCCATGCTTGGGTTAAGTGTTAACCCACGAGTTGAACCAAATATCAAGTGACAAGAGAATAACATGTATATGGGTTGTAGTGGTTCGTCTTATATGATCTTTGCGTATGCATAGGAGTTGTCACGCCTTGCTAGAGGCCGCTGTCAATTATTGGGCGAGTAGGTGTACTCGGGCCATGTCTATGTGTGCGTGAACCCATAGGGTCGCACGCTTAAGGGGCTGGAAGCCCAATTCAGGTTGGACCCGAGTTGGAGAAGGATTAGGGTTACTAATGGGCCTCCAACTCGGGAGCACATTAGGGACGCCTATATAACCTAGGGCAGGGGCGAAGCTAGGTTTGATCCACGTCTTTTGGCAGCCGCAGTCGCCGTCTCCACGCTCACGCCTTCGCTCCTCGCGGACCTAGCAATCCGGAGGTGCAATCCTGGTTTATGAGGTAGAAAAATTTTGTTTTCCGGCTAGCATAGCATCCTCATAACCCTTCAAAACTTTCTTATCTTTGACTAAATTTTTTTCTCGAATACGCAAAAGTCTTACGCATCATTGTATTTAAGTTGAAGAGAATGTTTTACAACGATACCAGGGTGGAAACAAGATTTTAAACACACCCTACCACATCCGATTAGAACAAACCGAAACTCACACCAATAGAAGAAAATGAAGAAGCCCTGCACCACACCATCAACACAAAGGCCCAAGAGGGCTAGCAGGGCAGGACTCGGCGTCGGAGGAGCATCGTGTGCGCATCAACGGAGCCTTCAGGAAGGGGATGACGCTCGTAGACGCCAACTCCTTTGGGACACGCACCCATTGGATCTTTCATTCCCGGGCTTGCTCCGGCATTTGTGCTCGAGGGTCAGCGGAGATGACGCCTTCAAGAAGGTGATGAAGATTCTCGCCACCGTCGCCATTCCTAGGCCCCCGGCCTAAGGACATGGTTTTTCACCGCGCTGCCCTGGGTCGCCGCCGCCAATGATGCCGTTGGATTTCTTCGTGGTGTCCGCCAACGGTGCTTGAATAACGGAATGGTCTTGGTGAGGGAAAAGCGCCAACGTGTGGGTACCGCCAGGACAGTCGTGGCCCACCGCTCACTGCCGGTGCAGGTGGGTGGGCCACTTGGGCACTGGTCGCTGCAGTAGCACTCACCTTGAGCGTTGGCCGGAGGGCGCCGCCAAAGCGGCCAAGGCCCAACTCCGACCGCAAGGGGGGCAACGCATGCCTGCGGGAGCACAAGACCCGGTCAAAGGGCGCGAGGAAGCCGAGGAGGGGCCGACCAGCCGTCTTGCCACCCACCCCAGAGACGAGGTTGGCCAGAACTGCCGCCGTGGCTGCCAATCCCCGGCTACGACCCACCGCCACCGCCGCACAACAGGGGAAGAAGGGGAACAATGCGCGGGAGGTCGGCCGATACGGACTATTCCGGTACGCCAAAGTTGTCGGTGGGGGCCTCCCCGCCGCAACGACCCCGGACGAAGCACTCCGCCTCAAGGCCAAGGATGAGGCGGGCGCGGGGCGCACCAGAAGCAGTATCCGGACGGAGCCATCGCAGCGCGCGCACCACCCTTTCCCTGCTGAGGACGGGCCAAAGTGGGGCGTCCCACAGCCCGCACCAACGGGCGAGCAGGGCCACGGCCACTGGCCCGGAACAGGGGCACCGCCGAGGCGGAGGCCCTGCCTCCGCCACCGGCGGCGCTTGACACCGACCGGGCGCACGCGACGGCGAAGCGGGGGCCCAGGCCGTCGGATGGCACCAACATGGTCCGTCCGTCAACCCACCACCCAGTGGGGAGGACGGACACTGCTGGCGCGAGCCGGAGAACTCCGCCGCCGTAGCACCGCCAGAGAGGAGGGGTGGGGGGTCCTCCTAGCTGCCGGCTGCCAGCGCGGTACCCACAGAGAGCACGCGCGCAGGAGGTCATGCTCGGCAGAGCGCGATGGCTGGTTGAGGGTGAGGGGAGCCGGGACACCGCGCAAACCCTAGCTTGACCCACCGCCGCCGCACAGGGGTCGAGCGCGGGGGGTGGGGGGACTCTGCGTGGACACTGGCACGGGCGCAGGCGAGCCTAGGGGTCTGGCCAGCCATTTCGCCGCCCGCCCTGGCGAGGAGTGAGTCTGATCTGCCGCCGCCGGCCGCCATCCGCCATCGCTGTTGGAGGCCTGAGACCCGATCCGGCCGCGGGGACGGCGGATCCGGCCACGGAGGGCCCGAGATGGGCCACCCCGCCGGGCGGCGGTCACCGGCGCGGAGAGGACGCGAGGGGGAGGCCGGAACGTGGAGAGAAGGGTGTGGGGAGGTGCCTTTTGAGCCCTCCCCGCTGGCCGCCGCCGCCGGCGAGGTGGAGTGGCGGTGATGGCTCGGCCGGCCGACGGGAGGAGGGCGGTGGGCGCGGTGGCTTGGATCCCTCGGGTCGCCTCCTGGGGGAGACGACGCAAGGGACGTGTGAGGGGATCAATGGATCCGTACATAAAAAGTATGCGCAACAATTATATCTCAAAATAAATTTATTACAAAAATATATTCAACAATCTATCTAATGATACTAATTATACATTATAGATATTAATTTTTGTTTATATATAATTAGCTAAAATTGAAAAACGTTGACTTTTCAGGAAGAATGACATCTATCTTAGAACGCCTTTATCTAAAAAAAAAAATCTATCTTAGAACGCTGATAGGCTCGCCTTCTGGTTAGAGCATGTCCCAGCAAATGACTAGCATTGTCGTTTCTGCATGCAAAGAATCTTAGTGTAAGAAGCTAAGCAGATACTTGCAAATTAAGACGATTATTAATTTATTATCACTTGCATTGGTGATGACGATACGATCTATCATCCTGTACACGTAACTAACGTACACTGTGACGTGCCTAGTAGCTCCTCCGATCCCTAGCATATATTCGAACCAAAGAAACGACAAGACTGAGCTATGCTACCTACGCAGCAACCCTTGTTCGTCATCCCTGTTTTCTTAATTTCTATCATGTTGTTTGTCCCCTGCACTTGAGCAGGTTCGTTAGGACAGTCCTAATAGATAGTTTTCTGACGTAGTTTACATGATGAGAGAAAGAGAGTAATTAATGTCCAGTATAAAATATCATTTCTAATCCATGATTATGCATAAAGGATTAACAATTTCTTGCATGCTACATAAATAGAGGCTGATCTGTTGTGGCAAATAAGTTGTGTAGTGAAACAGGGATGACCAACGCAACACAGTAAAAGGATTATTGGTGTTTAGTTGAGACACTATATAGCTCTGTTGCAACGTCTCGGTCGTAGGTACTAGTACGTACGTGGGTGTGGATACGCATGAGGTTTTGCTACCAGTAGGCAAGGGTGGAGCCAGAAATTACTAATAGAAGGGGGCAAGTACAAGATATATTAGTAGGCGGCACAAACCAACATTTTTCACTGATTTGTATAGCAAAATATCATGTGCAGAGGAGAAATTCATCTAGCATATGGACTGTTTGGCCTCCCTCACCCATGTGAACATTATGAAATATTGTGAAGAGTTTAGTTCCACCTTGCCTGTTAGAGTGGGATAGAACAACAAATAAGGTATCTAGAGTCTATCCCACCATCCCCAGGGTAATCCTTTTACGCAAAGCGAGTATGAAATCGTAAGTGGAATGATGGTAGATGTGGTTTTCTCATTGTACAGAGTGAACATGAGTCGTTTGGAGTTTAGGGCGTTACAAATTGTATGGTCACCAACCTTCATGGACACGGGCGCGTGCAGCCAGGGGCACAAACATGGCGTTCATTGCGCGTGTTGGATCTACGGACTGCACGGCATGACACATGTGCCTGCACTGGACGTTCGGGCACGCGTGCTAAGAGGGGAACTGTTGGCAGTCCTTAACTCGATTTTAACCCCGCCAACTTTAGCCTAGGCAAACTAAATCTCACCTAGAATAGGGCTCTACTCTAACCATTTCCACAATGTGGCGCAGAATTCTTGTTTTGCAGGTCAACACTGAAATACACCTAAAATGAGCCAAGAACTGGAGAAAAACTATAATGTGAGAAGGTGACCCACCTACCGTATAATTTGGGTCTCAAACATAGCCTAAAATGCCAAGCATGAACCCAAGAAATGGAAGCCCAAAACCTAGTCCAACTCGATCATGGGCTGCAGGAGTGGGGTGTAGTAATTTAGCCATAACTCCCTCATCCGGAGTCCGATTGACGCAATTCACCAGGCTACGGAAAGCTGATGACGAGGCCCACGTGCCTGTAAAAGATGGGCCCCATCAGAGCCAAACCTGGCGCGGCCGCGCCCCAAGCGCGGGCGCGCCTGCGCGGTGCCCGATCAGGCCCAAATTTGACCTGGTGGCCCATGACAATAGCCCAATGCGAATGGCGGTGGTGCTTCTGTGAATGGAAGGTGCGAAACCGCCCTATGAGGTCGGTTTTGAACCTACCATGTGAGGATGGCACTTTTCCAAAGAGCCCCCTCCTCTCCACCTATAAAAGGAGGCTCCCTCCTCCTCATTCTACACACCATTCCAAGGATCAAGAGCAACTACACTTAGAGAATAAAGAGCCACACTCCATGGGCTTAGGCCCTAGCTAGCTAGTAGAGCTTGGTAGTGGAGAGATGTGAGGGAAGAGCGGGCAAGAGCCGGACTTGTCGGTCTCTCCCCCAACCTTGTACCTCAACGAACACCAGTGCTACACTTCGTCGGGTTTTCCCCGCTGTGTGAGTGTTCGTGTTTTCTTTGGTAATAAGTCTTTCGGTATTTATTCTTCATTTATACTTGTTTGCGGGTTCGTCGACCGTCCTCATGGCGGTTGCTCTAGTAGAGGACTCCTGATAGAGACGGATGTTCCTGTACGACGCTAGAGTAGTAGCTAATAGCATAGATGTGGTGTCTAGGCTGGCAGCTACCTTCGTTTGCCTCGTAGTCCACGGTTGAGGTGGTAGGCGGCAGGTGGTGACAGCCCTGTTCGTCCCTTGTAATCCCCCACGTCCGGCTACGGCGTAGAGCTACAGGCCGGCATCACTTGGCAGACCAGGTGCGATCCGGTGCCCGAAGTGAGCAAGTGTAGGTGTAGTTTATCTACTTTTAGACCCAAAAGCCATAGAATCCTTCTCCCCCTCCTACCAACTCTACCCTTGGGTTGTCCTTGGACGTATTAGCTAGGAGAAATACCTCCGTTCCCTGTGGAAAATACGATACCCTGAATACTTCCGGGTGAAAGCTACAACGGTACTTTCCGTACGCTTGCGGATTCTTTCTGCACACGTTATGAAGTGCTAACAAGTTTTGTAGTGCCGTTGCCGGGGATAGACTTATTATCTATCTTTGGTGATTGCGCTAAGAAACGTCAACAGGAACGTTCCTGGTCATCATTTTAGGTATGTTGGGCCCGACAAGGATGTCCGGTTCTTTGAGCGGGGTGTATCTCACACTTGACCCTGTTTGGAATTTGACCCATAGTGGCCTATGTGAATGTAAGCAGATATTGTGAAGTGTTTAGTCTCTTCTTAGTTTATTAGAGTGGGATGAACCAACATATATGGCTTTTAGTATCCATCCCACCATCCTTGGGTTAATGATAAACAGACAAAAGAATAGGGTCAAACAATAACGAAACATCGAAATACATTGTTCGCTACAGTGTGGCTGACACTACGTAGAAGATTCGCTAGTGTATATTATGTAGGAATGTATTAGTTAGAACAAGGACACATACCCTCTTATTTTAGAGACCCTCCCTATACATAGTATCCGTTGCAGTTGAAACTCAATAGTACTATTTTTCTCCACCATTTGCTATCTTTTTTTCATTCTTTGGTCATTGTCTCTGAAATCAAAATGTCCTGCAACTAACAATAACCAAGGACGACGCCCTTGTCTGGATTCAGTCCATGTCCATGTCCGTATTATGTGACATGTACGGTGGAATGTTACCTGCAACCTCACCTCTATATCTCACTTCACAACTTGTGTTATTGTGATATCCAGCTTTGTTCAAACTAATCATGCAATTTTTTCTTTAACCAAAAAATAATAAATACTATGAGACAGACAAATAATTGTACAACCCAATTGCAGATGGACCGACGATGACTGGTCGGATTGGTCAATCAATCCAGCTTGCTGACCGATGAACTGTGGACTTTTCATGTTAGCTGGCCGACAAGTCATTCCTGGCCCGATATGTAGTCACATTCTTGGTTTTCAGAACAGAACAATGATATACTTGTAGCTTAAAAGAATACCACATTCTTGTACCTTAGAATAAGTCGTCCTGGTCGTGAAGCTAGGAAATTTTTACTTTTAGTTTTAATTGAAATTTTGAACTTTCGCATGTTTGATTTTCTAGAAATATAATTCACAATAGTTTTTTCACAAAATATGGAGCCAAGATGGGCCCACCTTGGTTCGGCAAACACATGTCCACTTCGCACAACAACCTAGTGGTGCCATGCACTTCCATATACTCTACCATTTTCTCTCTTTCGAGTTTCATCAAACCATGGTGCAAATGCGGTGGCTTTGGTGTCACATGACCCATGCATGGAGGACCGAACCTCACCTTTCTATAAAACGTTAGGATCCATTCCCTTAAGTGACGCACCACAAATCCTTCCAAGAAAATTTCATGTTTCAAAGCTCCATGAGCTTTTAAGTTTTTTGAGGAGATTGTTTTGAGTTGGTTTTGGAAAACAAAGAAAACATAAATGTGTTATATTGCATAGACATGTCTGTGCATTGCTGCGCAACTCCATATGTATAGAAATCAGACTCCATACTATCACTTGACATGAGTTGTTGGTATTTATATGAGCATAGGTCATAAGTCCAAGTCACCGTACAATATATGGAGGAGCGGTGTAACAACCGAAAAATTCGCCAAACACAAAAATCCCAACTACAAATTTTTTCTAAACAAACCCATGTTTGTTGCTTGTCATGTAGAGAACCCTACCTATAAGTTGCACACTAAACTCTACCATCAATACAATTAGTGATTACCTATAGCTCGATAGTAGCAACCAACACCCATTTCTTTTGCACCCAATAATTAGTACATAAGCATGCACTATTGCATCTCAACTAATATGTGTGAGTTGGAGTTATTGGGGTTTTGATTTGAAATTAAGATAACAATCACACATTTGTTGTCCAACTATTTATTTATACAATAAATAAATAAACATACCATATACTAAGTTATGGGGAATAATACCCTAACATATCCTATGACCACTTATGACCACCATGGGAAAATACCACACATGACAAGGCATAAAACATATTCATACTTATGTACTTATAAAGTCAAAACATAAAAGAGAAAGGGAAAGAATAAACATGAAATGGCAAACTGCCATTTTGGCCCATGACCCCGAGCCAGCCCACCAGCAAACCCCTTCTCTCTTTCTTTTTCTTGCAAACCAGTCGGCCCAGCCTGCTCCACTCCTTCCCTCTCTTTCTTCTTTTCCTCGGCCCAAATGACCTTCCGGCCCAGAAGACGACCACAGACCAACAACGCCGCCACAGGACGACGCCGCCCCCGCTACACGCCAATTGGCCTCGCCGCCATCGCTTACAGGTGGCCCCCACCTGTCATATGTTCCACCCCGGTCCCCCCTCTGTTTACTCTCTTCCCTGCTTTTGACCGCGCGGCGACGAAGCGTGGCGGCCACGCTGCTCCTCCCTTCGTCCGATCTGCAGCAGGAACGCATCAACAGCTCGTTGAGCCACCAGCTGGACCGACAAGGCCCCGACACCCTGGCACAAGATGCCCGCGGCCACGAGCGCTTTACTTCCCGTGCGCGCCCGAACACCTACTCCTGTCCCCCACTTCTCCTTGGCCGTGAAGGCAAGATGCCACTCTCGCTGGCAGCAGGAGCCCACGAGCAGTTGACAGTGACACCTGGAGAAGCCCTGAACCACCTGATCATGCCGATGCCCCGATCACCGTTCGCCGTGCGCCCATGTTCACCGCTCGCCTATAAAAGCCGACACCGGAGCCTCGGAACCCAAGCCTCTCCATCCCTCGCGCCGCCACTCTGTGGCCTTGCCAAACCACACCGAGCTGAGATCAAGAGAAGAAAGAAGGGAGCAAGAGAGAAGAAGGTGGGGAAGAAGAAGAAGAGGAGGAGGAGAACCGGAGCAAGAAGCCGCCTTACCGCGAGGAAAGGAAGCCACCGGAGTTGCACGATGCCGTCAAGCCACCGCTGTAGAAGCCGTTTCCTCGCTGGAAGAAGAAGCTGCGCCCGATCGACTACTTCAACTGCCCAATTCGGCCACACCGTCGTGCTGCACCACCGCTCTACCACATCGCCCCACGGTGAGCACCGCCGTTTCTCTCTTCCAACCCCACGGCCTTGCTTTCCGGTCATGGAGCTCCACTGAGCGCGTAGGCCAAGGCCATGCCGGCCTAAGGACACGCACGCACACACACACGCTCCCTAGCCAAGCCAACCAGAGCCCCGGTGTCAGAGCACGCCGGCGCGGCCAGACTGCCATGCCACTCGCCGCGGCCAAGCCATGCCACGGCGAGACGCCCTTCCTGCCCCGTCTTGCACCGATTGGACCCCGAAGCCACGGATCTGGACTTGACTAGCCATGGCGCACGCCATGCGCGCCCTATTTTTGGAAGATGACTGCTGGAGCCCCTCCAACTCGCGACTGTGCCGCCGCCACTATGCGCCAGTGTGCCGCCGTGTCGCCGCGCTAGCGCGCAGCTCCGGCCGCCTTGAGGTGCAAGGCCCCGCCGTAGAGCTCCGCCTTTACGTCCCGCTTCAAGCCGCGTAGAAGATGGAGCCCAGGTCCCTTGCAGTTACCCCGGCCGACGCACTGCCATGCTCCCCGGAGCTCCGCCGCGAGCTCGCTTCTCGCGCGAGCGCCGTCGTGGAATTTGGTCGCCGTCGGCGAGCCGAGCAGATGTCCTAAGCCCCCAATCGAATAGCTGCAGCGTCAATTGGAGGAAAAAGCCGTCCCTTGCCCTTGTTGCCGAGCGCCGCCGTCGTGGGTATGCCGCCGCCGTGGTCGGCCCTGCTCCGGCGAGCCGTTGGACCTCCGAGTTACCTTGACGGTGTCGCCTAGGGGCCCTGGTGCCGGCGCGCACGTCAGTTCCGACCGGAGGGCACCACGGCGCCCGGACGCTCGACCTTGCCGCTGGCCATGGTCGCCGCTGGCATGGTTGTGCCCAGGAAGAAGACAGAGTTGGGGCGGGGATGGAGTTGGACGCGGTCCATGGGAACCGAGCGACTAACGGTGGGTCCCCTACCACGTGTCCACCACGCACCGATCCCGTGAACCCTCGCCCTTGATCCTCCTTGCTCCGTGATCTCGGTTCACGTCAACCGCAGGACAGGCGGGTGGAGCCAATGGACCGGTGCACCATGCGCCACCCCTGTGGGCATGTGTGCCATGCTGTGTTGCTCGGTGAACCTGGTGCACGTGAACCAGAGAGACAGGAGAGGTGGACCAGAGAAATAAGTCCACCGTAGACCAAAACCGTAGACCAGAGCCCGCCGGGATCCAGACACGACGTGGCGCAACCAGACGATGACATGTGGCGGTCCAGGCCCTGACTCGGCCCTGCGCGGCCCGTACTGAACCCATTTCGGTTGACCAGGTCAACTGCTGACATCATCAGTGACGTCACCCTGGTCCCACTGCCATGTCAGCGTGACCCCGCTGTGCACGTGGTCCTGTAGCAGCTTGACACGTGGCCGCTCTGGAATTTCTCTCTCCCTTTTCTTTTTCAGAAAATTGATTAAACTTCAGAAAATCATAACTAATTCATATGTGCTCCAAAAATAATGATCTTTATATGTAAATTCATATAAAATCGAGCTTTATATGATGAGCCTATGTTTGAGTGCATTTGGATCTTGTTGATATTCATTTGGTTCTTTGTGGATTCCATAGGAGTCGCTAACGCGACCATTATTTCCCGATTACGAGTCGACTTAGGAGGAGGAGGAGCCCGGCGATCGACTACATCGACGGAGGAGGACTTGTACGACTACGGTTGAATTTGTACCACTACTACCTCGACATCGCGGGTGTCATGGCAGCACCTTCTTTTAGAGAATCTGTTAGACATTGCATAATTAATAGAAGCTGCTAGCGCTTTATATTTATTCCTTTGCTAGTATATTGATGCATACTTTTGCACGAGCCATTTATATCCCTTGATTGAAAACCCTTCACCATGTTACCCGGCTTTGCGCTCGCACTTATATTATTATTGCCACCTTTACGCTTGCTTGCACTTTATATCACCATACTTATTAACTCCACTTCGCATTGGATCGTGATGTGATGCGGGTGGTGAACCCTGGGAATGGTCTTGGCTTGGGATGCCGGCCTTGGTGGACTTGGTGAGGATCTCGGTGGTTACGTGAGTGTGACTTGGGTGCGTGGAGGGTGAGGCTTGAGTCGGCGAGCCGGGATATACGACGAGCTTATGGAGCGAGTCTTGCCTGGGATGGACTGGACATTCTTGTGCGGATACCTGTGGCGGGTATACTTATGGTTGGGGAAACCCCTGAGTGTGGGCTTGTCGTGGGCCGCTCAGGGAGAAGGTGCTGTGGTGGCACGTGGTGTCAGGATGGCACCCGAACGGTAACCCTGTTGGAGACATCCCGGCTTAGTCATCCCTAAGGACTTACTAGTACTCAGTTTCTTCAGGACTCCTTTACAGACCACTTGTTCCTTGTAATGGGGAGACGGCTAGACTACTTGGTAGCACGGTGCCACTACTACTAGGCGAGTAGTGTTAGGGAGGTACAGGCATGTGATGGTCCCACACCGTTCAGAGACGTATGGACGCGTAACGGGGCACGGTTCATGACTTCACAGTTTCAGCACCCAGAAGTACTTGGGGCGTTCCAGAGCTAAGAGGTAGGGTGGCATCGTTCTATTATAGCAAGCAGCCGGAATCAGCCTAGACTAAGGCCTTGTCAATGATGGTGATCTTGTGGGATGTAAAACCTCTGCAGAGTGTTTTTGGTTGATCGATCGATACATATGCTGACTTGTCAGCTATGGACCTGTCATGTGTTCTGCTTCACTAGATAGGAGAGGAGTGTTCTACCTTCCCCGAGCATTTCCGGTCGTGAGCCTAGATGGGGACTGCGAGCCACTGAGACAGACCGAGAGGGAGTTGGTCTGCCGACATGAGTGTGAAATGTGGTGATGGAGGTGAGATGATGGATTTGGGATGGATGTGATGATGGTTTTGGGATGGATGAGATGATGGATGGATGGATGTGTGTGGAAATGGGAATGTGTTAAACTTGACTATATTATTATTATTGTTACTACTTTTTACTTCTATTTCACATGAGTTAGGATGCAAACCACAGCCAAACTATAGGATCGCCGGATCCCTTTATTTTCTCTTTTCCACTAAAGCTCATTCGGTGTTGACCATGGCCCGCACACATCGGCGGTGTGCAGTTTTTCCTGCTCCTCAGTGATGTCAAACGGATTAGAAGGTCTCGTGCCTGCGCTCAAGTTGGAGTTTGGAGTTGCTTCCGCATTACTTCCGCCTTCTCAAGCTGTTCTAGATGATAGATATACTTTGTATCTGCCTTGTGGCGTTGTAATTATTAATGTAAACCCCTCTATTTGTACTCTTTAGATTTATATTTCAATGTATGGAATTGATTATCAACTGATGTATATCATTCTGTGAGATTTCCCTTCGTGGAAAATTGAGGATGTTTTAGTTGGTATCAGCTCCATGCTTGACCCTAGGACGAGACCCTCAGGTTTGGACGATAGAATAGGTTGATCCAGCCCTTCTTTTCGGTTATATTACCGACCTTGCACCATTTTGTGCATGGCTTACCTCTTGAATTGGACTTGCTGACCCTGTTCTTGGCCCCTTATGCAAATGACGACGTTCAAGACTATGTCGTTCTACCTCAAGTACAACGATAGATAAGTCCAAGATCAGTAAGAAGTGCTTCAAGATTCAGGAGTCCCTGAAGATAAGTAACAATTGACTAGAAATAGATGGTACCTAGAGGATTCGAGGTCTGCTACATGTTAACTCAACGTATTCTCCCAAGTAAACCGATGTCGCAGCAAAGGTCTACACATTTCATGAGACGGAGACCACTATTTTTACTGCTGTGCAGCTTATTGCACATGCAACTCTACAATGTGTGACACAAGATGCTTATGAACTCCTCGAGCATGGCCCCCTAACGTCTATTACCCGTGCCCTCGATGCCTCCGATAGTGCCATAGGGTAATGGGATGAAGCCGAACACACCTAGACCCAAGAGTTTGATGGAAAAATTGGAAGAAGGTTCCTTTACCCCACCAGTTCAACTCTGAGACAAGATTCATCATGATAAGGGGTAGGTAGAAGATAACAAAGATGAGCCTTGTATGGATACAAGTCGCGCTATGAGTAGAGTAGAATGTCTTCCACCATAAGCTACCTACGCGTAGTACATTTCTTAGCGAATCTCTTGGTGTAGCTACCAAAGATATCACCTTGTAATAAACCCTATGTGATGAGTGTTTGGTTCTTATTGCATTTTATGGTTCTTCTTGCTTCTTTGTATGTGTGTAGGATAGATTTAAATTTTTTAAATTGTTTTAATCATCTAATCATTACATGAAGATGCTAATAAATCATGTCACTCGCACATGAACCTCAATTTATGACCCCCCCAACGGGATATCAACCCACATTCTACCTACCTGAACCACTACTCAACCCCTCCTAGAATCACCATGGACTATAATAGTAGTAGTCACACACCACCCATAGGACTCAACCTTTGGATTATGAACCCGTTACTAAAGGAAATGGTTGTAGACCCGGCCAAGAGTTAGAACAGGTGAAGACAATGGGAACAACCCCTGCAACAAGATTATTGTTAGAACCCCCATGATTAGTGGCATATTATCTCGGATCATCGAGAATACCTCTTTGACGATCGCCTTATAACAAACCACTAATTGAAGATACTAGGTCGACAAGACATACTCTTACTAAGCTATTCTAATGGCCAATTCGTATCATCACCCCATGCTATTCCAAAACAACCTCCCTGTCTTTTGTTTGAAAAGTTTCCCTCTCTTCAAAAGTAATTTCGTTTCAAAACAACAATGGTTTCAAAATATTCTAAAAATTCAAAGAAAACAATTTGAAAAGTTATCTTCCAAAGGAATTTGAACACTGTTTCCTTTCAAAAAGGATTGCGAAGATCATTTCCAAAAATTTAAAGTTTTGCCTTGCACACCAACCCGTAATAAAATATTTGCAAACTAAAATGGCTCAAGTTTTATTTTAAAAAGCCTTTGATTTCAACCAAGGAGCCAAACCTATTTCAAATAAACCTCGTCTTTTAAATGTATCAAAACACGTTTGCCAAATAAAATAATTGTGAAAAGGTTTTGTTTGCAAGCTGTCCCAAAAGGAACTTTTTCAAAACCTAGTTTCGGAAACCAGATTTGCTTGCGAAAACCAAGATTTGCAAAATGAGTAGTGATTCGAACCATTTTCAAAAAGAAAATGATTTAGATTCTCACTCTATGCTTTTCAAAACACCCTCTATATCTCTTGTTGAAAAAAAAATCTTCCTTGCAAAAAGAGTTTCATTTTAAAGTAAAAATGATTTTGAGTTATTTTAAAGTTTTCAAATAAAATAGTTTGAAAATCTATTTTTCAAATAATTTTAAAAAAGTTTTTGCTTGCGCACCAACCATTACTAAAATGTTTGCAAACCAAAGAACGTTGGCTCGAATTTCATTTTAAAAGCTTTTGATTACAAACAACGAGCCAAAACTTTTCACAACACCTTATCTTCTAAATGGATTGCAAAGTGTTTGCTAAACAAAATAATTGCAAAAGGATTTGTTTTGAATTTCTCCAAAGATAACTTTTCAAAACCTGGGTTTGAAAACCAAATTTGATTAAGAAAACCATGATTCAAAACTATTTAATTTGAAATCACAAAAAGGTACATTTGGTTTGAAAACAAAGCCATCCAAAAGGAGTTTGATTTTTTAAAAACTCACATTGTTTTCAATCCTTTTCAAAATCCCTCTTGGACTTCAAAGATTTTACAAACTCACTATCCTATATTCAAACAAGATTTTGAAAATAACTACAACTAGAAGAGTCTCACGAATGACATCCTTAACCATTAACCTAAAGCCGCATGACCTGCTTAAGCACCTTGGGCACCATATTCAAATTTGGATCGAGTTACCAAGCGAAGCAAGGGAAGGCAATTCCTCTTGAAAGATCCTCAAAAGCATTTACACCGACTAAAAGCTAGGGTAGCAACTACGCTTATCAAAGTAGCGCAGCGGAAGCGTCGTGGACCCATAACCCACTAGACCCTGGATCAAAATCAGGAGCCTAAAGCACACCTTCTAAACCAGTAGAACCTGACCTAGTCTAAACTAATCTGTGATCCTTCCATACATCAACCACACTCCCAACCAGTGCAAATACCGGAGTATTGTCGAAGTGTCCCTTTGGAAATCCTATGATTCACTTGGAGTAACTCCAACAAGCTACATGGAACAAGTAATCAGATGACGATTAGACTTCACGTTATCACTCACGTAGTACTACACACCTTAAATCTCGGGGACGAGATTCGATAAGGGTAGGGCGTAACAACTTGAGAAAATTCACCAAACACAAAAATCCCAACTACAAAATTTTTTCTAAACAAACCCATGTTTGTTGCTTGTCATGTAGAGAACCCTACCTATAAGTTGCACACTAAACCCTACCATCAGTATAATTAGTGATAACCTATAGCTCGATAGTAGCAACCAACACCCATTTCTTTTGCACCCAATAATTAGTACATAAGCATGCACTATTGCATCTCAACTAATATGTGTGATTTGGAGTTATTGAGGTTTTGATTTGAAATTAAGATAACAATCACACATTTGTTGTCCATCTATTTATTTATACAATAAATAAATAAACATACCAATATATACTAAGTTATGGGGAATAATACCATAACATATCCTATGACCACTTATGACCACCATGGGAAAATACCACACATGACAAGGCATAAAACATATTCATACTTATGTACTTATAAAGTCAAAACATAAAAGAGAAAGGGAAATAATAAACATGAAATGGCAAACTGTCATTTTGGCCCATGACCCCGAGCCAGCCCACCAGCAAACCCCTTCTCTCTTTCTTTTTCTTGCAAACCAGTCGGCCCAGCCTGCTCCACTCCTTCCCTCTCTTTCTTCTTTTCCTCGGCCCAAATGACCTTCCGGCCCAGAAGACGACCGCGGCCCAACAACGCCGCCACAGGACGACGCCAATTGGCCCCGCCGCCGTCGCTTACAGGTGGCCCCCACCTGTCATATGTTCCACCCCGGTCCCCCCTCTGTTTACTCTCTTCCCTGCTTTTGACCGCGCGGCGATGAAGCGTGACGGCCCGCCGTTTGCTCCGCCTTCGTTCGATCTGCGCGGAACGCATCAACGGCTCGGTGAGCCACCAGCTGGACCGACAAGGCCCGACACCCGGCACAAGATGCCCGCTGCCGCGAGCGCTTTACTTCCGTGCGCGCCGAACACACTGCTCCTGTCTGTCCCCACTTCTCCTTGGCCGCGTAGGCAAGATGCCGCTCTCGGCGCGGCGGGAGCCCTGAGCGGTTGACGCGACACTGGAGAAGCCTTGAACCACCTGATCATGCCGATGCCCCGATCACCGTTCGCCGTGCGCCCATGTTCACCGCTCGCCTATAAAAGCCGGCACTGGAGCCTCGGAACCCTAGCATCTCCATCCCTCGCGCCGCCACTCTGTGGCCTTGCCAAACCACATCGAGCTGAGATCAAGAGAAGAAAGAAGGGAGCAAGAGAGAAGAAGGTGGGGAAGAAGAAGAGGAGGAGGAGAAGGAGCAAGAAGCCGCCGGACCGCGAGGAAAGGAAGCCGCCGGAGTTGCACGACGCCATCAAGCCACCGCTATAGAAGCCGTTTCCTCGCTGGAAGAAGAAGCTGCGCCCGATCGACTACTTCAATTGCCCAATTCGGCCACACCGTCGCACTGCACCACCGCTCTACCACATCGCCCCATGGTGAGCACCGCCGTTTTTCTCTTCCAACCCCACGGCCTTGCTTTCCGGTCATAGTGCTCCACCGGCGCGTAGGCCAAGGCCCCGCCGACCTAAGGACACGCACACACACACACACGCTCCCTAGCCAAGCCAACCAGAGCCCTGGCGTCAGAGCACGTCGGCGCGGCCAGACTGCCATGCCACTCGCCGCGGCCAAGCCATGCCACGGCGAGACGCCCTTCCTGCCCCGTCTTGCACCGATTGGACCCCGAAGCCACGGATCTGGACTTGACTAGCCATGGCGCACGCCATGCGCGCCATATTTTTGGAAGATGACCGCTGGAGCCCCTCCAACTCGCGATCGTGCCGTCGCCGCTGTGCGCCAGTGCGCCACCGTGTCGCCGCCCTAGCGCGCAGCTCCGGCCGCCTTGAGGTGCAAGGCCCCACCGTAGAGCTTCGTCTTGACGTCCCGCTTCAAGCCGCGTAGAAGATGGAGCCCGGGTCCCTTGCAGTTACCCCGGCCGACGCGCCGCCATGCTCCCCGGAGCTCCGCCGCGAGCTCGCCTCTCACGCGAGTGCCATCGTGGAATTTGGTCGCCGTCGGCGGCCGAGCAGTGTCCTAAGCCCCCAATCGAATAGCTGCAGCGTCAATTGGAGGAAAAAGCCGTCCCTTGCCCTTGTTGCCGAGCGCCGCCGTCGTGGGTATGCCGCCGCCGTGGTCAGCCCTGCTCCGGCGAGGAAGAAATTCAACCTTTGGAATTCCTTTCTAAAATCGAGGATAACATTTTCGCCGATTCTGATTTCGGAAACACCTCGAAATTACTGTGCAAAGGAGATCTTACGCACGTCCTACTCCAAACCTTCATTCTCCTAACCATCTCAAGGAGACGGTCAAGGAGTTAGCATCTATCATGAGCAACGAATGGCCGAAGGAGGTGAAACTTCATCCGAAGTAATTCGGATCATTTCTCCCCTCGCTCAACCGTTCGTTGTTTCAGGAAAGATGTTGCTTTAGACTTCCTTTACAATCCCACCATCGGCGTGAGCATCATGTCTGATTCTATGGCATATGCTCTCTTTGCTGGCGATGGACCTCTGACTCCAACTGACAAGCTCCTAAAAATACCATCTGGAGAAGTCATAAAGAGTCATGGGATTGCACGCATGGTCCCAATAACAATCAACGAAATCACGATTCTCTTGAACTTTTATGTCTTTGAGATTTTGGATTTCGATCTTTTGATCGGGCATCCCCTCGAAAAGCTTTTGGAAGAGAGTCAGTATTCGGGGAGCCTTGATGTCAACCTCAGGAAAAGGGTGAATCTTTCTATCCCCTTGACTCAATCCACAAATTCCAAAGCCGAACCACAACCCGAGCCTGACCCAATAGAGGAGGTAATGTCGGTAACTTTTCTAGAAGCCTCTCAACCCAATCTAGAAGAAGACGCCAAGGATTTCATCCAAGAAGAAGAAACTGATTTAGATGAGCCTTTAGACTTGGATGAATCCGAACCACCTCCTAAACCTTCTATAGAACTCAAGCCCCTTCCTTCTGGCCTCAAGTATGTCTTAGGGACAAGCTTTCCAGGGAGGAAACTTCCAAACTCATCACTATTTTGGAAAAACATCGGTCTGTCTTAGGCTACTCTCTTCAAGATCTCAAACGGATTAGTCCCGCTCTTTGCACACATCGCATCCCTACCAATCCTGACTCCACACCTTCTAGGGAGCCTCAAAGGAGGCTAAATAATGCGATGAGAGAGGTTGTGAAGAAGGAGGTCTTAAAACTCTTACACGCGGGTATAATCTACCCGGTTCCATATAGTGAGTGGGTTAGCCCCGTGCACGTTGTGCCTAAGAAGGGAGGCATGACGGTTGTGAGGAATGATAAAAATGAGTTGATCCCTCAACGAACCGTCATGGGATGGAGGATGTGCATAGATTACCAAAAGCTCAACAAGGCTACAAAGAAAGATCACTTCCCGTTACCCTTCATTGATGAAATGTTGGAACGGTTGGCAAAGCACTCTTTCTTTTGTTTCCTTGACGGCTATTTGGGATATCATCAAATCCCCATCCATCCCGATGACCAAAGTAAGACCATCTTCACATGCCCTTACGGGACGTATGCATATCGTCGTATGTCCTTTGGCTTATGCAATGCTCCCACTTCTTTCCAAAGGTGCATGATGTCCATATTCTCTGATATGATCGAGAAAATCATGGAGGTATTCATGGACGATTTCTCTGTCTATGGAAAATCCTTCGATGATTGCCTTCATAATTTGGACAAGATCTTACAAAGATGCAAAGAAAAGCACTTAGTCTTGAACTGGGAAAAATGTCATTTCATGGTTCGGGAAGGCATAGTGCTAGGACATAGAGTGTCCGAACGTGGGGTAGAAGTGGATAGAGCTAAGATAGAAGTTATAGAGCAACTTCCACCTCCCACGAATGTCAAGGGTGTTAGAAGTTTTCTTGGGCATGCTGGTTTTTATGGGCGCTTCATAAAAGATTTCTCTCAAATTGCTCGTCCTTTAACAAACCTTCTTGCTAAAGATGCACCCTTTGATTTCAATGATGAGTGCTTAAATGCCTTTTATTTTCTTAAGAAAGCACTTGTCTCTGCTCCAATAATCCAACCCCCTGATTGGAAGCTTCCCTTTGAAATAATGTGTGATGCAAGTGATTATGCTGTTGGTGCCGTTCTTGGCCAAACAGTTAATAAAAAGCATCATGCAATTTCATATGCTAGCAAAACCTTAGCAAGACCTCAACTTAATTATGCAACAACTGAAAAAGAGCTCCTAGCTATTGTGTTTGCTATTGACAATTTTAGATCTTACTTAGTTGGAGCAAAAGTAATTATCTATACCGATCATGCTGCTTTGAAATACTTGCTCACTAAGAAAGATGCTAAACCACGCTTAATAAGATGGATCTTGCTACTCCAAGAATTTGACTTGGAAATAAAAGATAGAAAAGGAGTAGAAAATCCTGTAGCCGATCACTTGTCTAGGATGCAATTCAAAGATGCACGAGGACTTGCCGATCAATGACTACCTCGAGATGACACAATCCTCAAGATCACGGCCTCCCGGCCACGATACGCAGATATTGTGAACTTTATGGTGGCGAGGACATGTTCCGCCGAGGAGCAAACAAGAGAAAGCTCATCCAAGAAAGTCGAGTACACCTATGGGATGAGCCTTACCTCTACAGAGTTTGCAATGATGGTCTATTGAGGAAATGTGTCCCTGAAGCGGAGTCAATCAAGATCATAGAAAGGTGTCATGCTGCATCATATGGAGGACACTATGGCGCATTTAGAACCCATGCAAAGATTTGGCAAAGTGGTTTCTTCTGGCCAACCATGTATGAAGATACAAAGAACTTCATCAAGAGATGCGTGAGGTGCCAAAAGCATGGGAACATCAATGCCAGAGATGCAATTCCACTAACGAATAACCTTCAAGTGGAGCTCTTTGATGTGTGGGGCATTGACTACATGGGACCCCTTCCCAAGTCCCGTGGATGTGAGTACATCCTGGTGGCTGTGGACTATGTGTCCAAATGGGTAGAAGCAATGCCTTGCAAGGCTGCAGATGCCAAGAGCTCAAGAAGGATGTTTGAAGAGACCATCCTTCCAAGGTTTGGAACCCCGAGATTGGTGATAAGTGATGGAGGATCCCACTTCATCGAAGGGAACTTCCGGCGGTTCCTAGAAGAGCAAGGCATCCGACACAATGTTGCAACTCCATACCATCCCCAAACAAGTGGCCAAGCAATCCAACAAACAAATCAAGAACATTCTACAAAAGACGGTCAATGAGATGGGAAAACAATGGAGGGACAAGCTGCACGATGCACTATGGGCATATAGGACGGCATTCAAGACACACATTGGCATGTCGCCATACCAACTCGTATATGGAAAAACTTGTGACCTCCCAGTCGAGTTGGAATTTAAAGCACACTTGGCCATAAAGAAATGGAATATGGACCTACAAGGTGCAGGAAGGCATAGAAAGATGCAAATCTCAGAATTAGAAGAATGGAGGGAGAAGGCATACCACAATGCCAAGATCTACAAGGAGAGAACAAAGAGATGGCATGACAAGAGGACAAAGAAAAAGAGTTCAAGCCGGGAGACAAGGTGCTCATGTTCAACTCAAGAGTGAAGTTGTTTGGACATGGAAAGCTTAGAAGAAAATGGGAAGGGCCATTTCAAGTCATCGATGCCTCACCTCATGGAGCAATCACACTTCAAGATGATGAAGGTAATATCTTTAAGGTAAATGGCCAACGTTTGAAAGTTTTCTTTGAACCCGATAAACTAGATGAAGAAACAGACATGATTGAATTCAAACTTTTCAATGAACCTACTTAAAAATGAAATCAACATCTCTACTTCATGGTCAAATGTCCAACCTTTATCCTTAGTTTGTTGTTTTCCCTTCCATAAATTGTTCTATGCCTTGTTTTCATTTGAATAAATTTGGACTCTCTGGTGTCTCACCCCAGGAGAGTCCTTTGTGTTTTCACCTTTGTCTTCTATGAATAAAAAGCCAGGTACAGGTTCAACGAAGTGTGGGGGGTCTTGCGACCCCAAGCTACCCAGTTGTGAGCAGGACGCTCAACTCTCCTCTACTAAAGAACATCGGTTTGAATCTCTCCTTCCTCTCTTTTACATGTGAAATTTGTTGAAATGCCTTGAATCTTGTTAACATGTAAAAATGAAATGAACAATCACCACACTTGGACTACAATAAAATGTGACATGATTTATGACATTTAAAGGGTAATAGCATCACAAAGTCTAATTCTTGCATATGCTTTTACTTGTGGGTCACATATCTTGATAGGAATATCATATTGACTAAGTTGTTGACAAATGTGATATAGTTCTTGGCTCATGCGTCAAACCTTTTCTATTCAAAGTGCTTAGAGATTTATTTTGAAAAATATCATAAAACCATAGTGTCACTTACTCCTCAATGGTGATAAATTCCTACCATGGCCAAATAGACTTTACAATGTTGCAAACCTTCCACATATGCTATTTGCTTTTGTGTTGAGTGTGGTCAAATCTTGTGACCCTTGTTAGAGACTTATCATGCGCATAAGATCAAGATCCACATACCACCAAATATGCTGCTTCTAATCCGAAAGCACACAACCATTCTTATGCTACTCCTACCCTGGGAGTACGTGTTGACGGCATTTAGACCCTGTTTTCATCTCATGAAAGCCGTCAACATTGGTCACATTCAAGAGCTACACCCAGCAAACGAGTAGTGATATAGGTGCAATTCACTTGGTTCCACATGTACATGTCACTATTTGGGTGCAGGTACAAACAGGTACTAATCAAGCCTAAACAAGCGTGGATGGAGCAAATTTGAGCAAGCTCTAAACGAGCAAGCAAGACAAGTGACAAGTCGGGACTGCGCACGGGAGGCCGCCACGTGGGCCGGGAGGCCCAAGGCCGGAGTCGGCCGACTCCGCCCTTGGTGGCGGGACACCTTGGCACTTCAGCCACCGCTACCGGACCTTCTAGAAGGCCGGTGGGACCCACTTTGTCAGCCAACCATAGGTCGGCCGACCGGGGGTTGGGCCCCACTTGAGGTCGGTTTGCTTCCACCGCCTTCTGCATGAGCGCACGTGTCCTACACCGAGCATCGTCCATTCAAGTCGGTGGGAAGGTCGGTTTGATCCAAGGGTGTAGAAGAGATGTCACGCGGATCGGCGACGTGGCGCTGGAGTAACCCTACTCCATCTCCCCTATAAATACCCCCTCTAGCTTAGTCCAAAATGCACCATGTATCATAGGAAGAGCTTCTATTAAGCTATAGTGTGAGAATAGAGGGAAGAGAGTGAGGAGTTCCGGCGGAGGAGTCCCGGCTTTGTCGGGAGTCTTCTTCCGGGGAGCGCCTCGGCGGATGCTTGTCTTCTAGTAAGTTTACTATCTAGTTGCTTTCATCGAGTACTTTCGTATTTACTTTTGTCTTAGTTTATCTTAAGTGTACACCATTTCTGCTGGCACATTGCTCTCTCCTGAGCGGGCGTATGTCAGGCTCTTGAGTGAAGTACTTTAAACCCTGGCCATGTTTAGAGTAGTAGAGATAGTGTAGGCGCGGTGTCTAGACTAGATCTGCCGTTGTGAACGTCGGGCGCACCCGGGAACGCCCACAAGTGTAGTGTGACGGCCTTCCATTGGGACCTTGGAGTTCTCCTGAGCGTGTTGTTAGGTTAGATTGTAGGCCTACTTTGGGGGTCGCTTCAGGTGCGTTATTTTAGCATCCTCTCTCGTCCTTCGGCCGCAGCAGAAAGATAGAGTTAGTGCTCACGTACCCTTAGGATAAGCTAAGTTAGAACCGAATACTAGAATTACCTCTCGAACCCATCCTAAGCCCTTTGATCATTGCTTGACGACATCCTTTGGCCTAGTTAGTCCACTTCTCGTTCCCTGTGGAAAATACGATACCTGGAATACTCCCGGTGAAGTGCTACATTGACTACCCGTCCGCTTGCGGTAATCCCGTTTGCCACATCTCGGGTGTCAACAAGCATTTACGGCGCCATTCTTGGGAACGGTAGCTGGTTAGTTAGAGCCATAGTCGTCAAATTATCCTTGTTAGATTAGAATCCTATTTACCTATCCAATGGATCAAACAACCCTTTTTGATTATGCGGCTCCAACGGGCACTGAGTTGGAGCCGCCTAGCTCTTCTCAGGCTATTTTAGCCGCCCGCTATGAACTTCGCCCGAGTCTCATAGTGATGGTTCGGAGAATCCTTTTCGGGAGAAGGAGATGAAAACCCATACACCCACTTACGTGATTTCGAGCAACTTGCTCGTGCATTCACATCCGGGGGATGAGACGAGTTACCCTTAAGTGGAAGCTTTTTCCGTTCTCTTTAACGGGAAAAGCTAGACGCCGGTACTCTCATTACGTAGGTAGTGTAGACGGAGAGTGGGAGAAGTTACAAGCCAAATTTTGCCTCGACCTATTTCCCCATCTCCCGTGTAGCCCGTCTCCATGAGAGATATCCTAAACTTCCAACAAGAAGAGAAGGAGTCTCTAGGTGCGGCATGGACACGAATCATGGACTTAACGTCCTCCGGTCCAGACTTAGCCATACCCGAGCCAACGTTAATGCAACACTTTTATCTCGGCCTTAGGCAAAGTTCCGCACAATTCCTAGATCTAGCCTCGAAGGGAGCATTCCTTCATTTACCCATTAGTGAAGGTAAGGTAGTCCTAGCAACCATACTAGACAATACCCCCTACACCGATGATCATAGTGAAGCCCCTGAGGAAGACCAAACCCCTAGGGACGAAACCTCGGCATGACCAATATCACAACCCAAGCCGACGAGCACGAACCACAAACACCTCCAAGGGAAGAAGTAATTCACCCCTTGGAATATCCCTTGAACATCGAGACAAACCTTTTTGCCGATTTTGGCAATGTCTCGAACCAACTCGTGCACAAGAAACCCGATAGAGGCCCAAATAAACACATCTCATCACGCTTAGAGGCACGTTACCTTAAGGCAACTGCCCAAGAGCTAATGTCTGTCATGAGCAGCGAATGGCTGAGGGAAACAGAGATGTCATCTGATGTCATCAGACTTCTCTCCTATTTCACAACCATTCCCTGTGTCATAGGTAGGATCTCTATCGAATCTCTTTACGACCCGGCCGTAGGAGCAAATGTAATGTCTAAAACTTTAGCAACAACACTCCTCGGTGAGGAACCGTTAACTTCCCGACAAATTTCTCAAACTACCGTCACGGGAAATTAGTCAAGAGTTGCGGTCTTGCACGAAACGCACTGGTCACCATTAACAAAGTAAATGTCCTCCTAAATTTCTACATCTTTGATGTAGAGGACATTGACTTGTTATTTGAATATCCGCTCCTCAGATTTTTGAGTGACTTTCAGAGCGGGTACGTTAGGGGTCAACTAGGGAAAAACACGAACCTTTCAGTTCCCTTTGTCGGTTCAATTAATACCAAATCAGAACAACACCCCGAAATTGACCCAATAGAGGAGGTAATGGTGGCAGCCCATATAGAGGCATCAATGCCTGATATACAAGAAGAGGCTGAGGATTACATCGAAGAGCCAGAAACAAACCCCGACCTAGACGAACCCTTAGAGCTAGATGAATCCAAACCACAACCTAAACCCTCCATAGAACTTAAGCCACATCCTTCTGGGCTTAGGTATGCCTTCCTTAACGGTGATAGAGACAAACCCGTCATTATTAGTGATCAGCTCTCTGAAGAAGAGACCGCTAGACTTATCGCCGTTCTAGAGAAGTATAGTTCTGTCTTAGGATACTCCCTCCAACACCTTAAGGGGATTAGCCCCGCTCTTTGTACACATCGCATCCCAATAGAACCCGAAGCTATACCCTCGAGAGAGCCTCAAAGGAGGCTAAATAATGCGATGAGAGAAGTAGTAAAGGAGGATGTCTTGAAGCTCTTGCACGCGGGCATAATCTACCCTGTTCCAAACAGTGAGTGGGTCAGCCCCGTACAAGTAGTATCTAAGAAAGGAGGAATGACGGTCGTTAAAAATGACAATAACGAACTAATCCCACAACAAACCGTCACGGGATGGAGGATGTGCATAGATTACCGAAAACTCAACAAGGCTACAAAGAAAGATCACTTTCCGTTACCATTCATCGATGAGATCTTTGGAACGGTTGGCGAAACACTCTTTCTTGTTTCCTTGACGGGTATTCGGGTTATCATCAAATCCCAATCCATCCAAGCGATCAAAGTAAGACGACATTTACATGCCCTTACGGGACATATGCATATAGGCGCATGTCTTTTGGCCTATGCAATGCTCCCGCCTCCTTCCAAAGGTGCATGATGTCCATTTTCTCAGACATGATTGAAGAAATCATGGAAGTCTTCATGGACGACTTCTCCGTCTATGGCAAGACCTTTGACGGATGTCTTGAGAAACTGGAGCGCGTCTTACAAAGATGCGAAGAAAAACACTTGATCCTAAACTGGGAAAAATGCCATTTTATGGTTAGGGAAGGGATAGTGTTAGGACATAGAGTGTCCGAACGTGGAATAGAGGTAGATAGAGCTAAGATAGAGGTCATAGAACAGCTCCCACCTCCCACGAATGTTAGAGGAGTGCGTAGTTTCCTTGGTCACGCTGGTTTTTATAGGAGGTTTATACAAGATTTTACGCAAATCGCTAGGCCTTTAACAAACCACGCTAGCTAAAGATGCACCCTTTGATTTTAATGATGAGTGCTTAGATGCATTTTACTACCTTAAGAAAGCACTTGTCTCTGCGCCAATCATACAACCCCCTGATTGGTCGCTTCCCTTTGAGATAATGTGTGATGCTAGTGATTATGCTGTAGGAGCTGTCTTAGGACAAACTAGAGATAAGAAGCACCATGCTATCTGTTATGCTAGCAAAACACTAACCGGAGCTCGGCTTAATTATGCAACCCTTTGAAAAAGAGCATTAGCCGTAGTGTTTGCTATAGACAAGTTTAGGTCTTATCACGGTAGGAGCAAAAGTGATCGTTTACACCGATCACGCTGCTCTAAAATATTTATTCACTAAGAAAGACGCTAAACCAAGATTAATAAGGTGGATCTTGCTACTCCAAGAATTTGACTTAGAAATAAAAGATAAAAAGGGAGTAGAAAACTCGGTCGCGGACCACCTTTCTAGGATGCAGGTTGAAGACAAATAGAGTTTGCCTATCAACGATTATCTTCGGGACGACACACTTCTCAAGGTGTCAGCTACTCGCCCCTGGTATGCAAACATCGTCAACTACATGGTCTCTGGCTATGTACCTCCGGGGGAAGATAAGAAGAAGCTGATTAAGGAAAGCAAGGCACACCTCTGGGACGACCCTTACCTCTATAGGGTCTGCCAAGATGGGATCTTTGAGACGGTGTGTACCAAAAGAAGCGGGCATCCAGTTATCGAGAAAATGCCATGGGGCTGAATATGGAGGCCATTATGGTGCATTTAGAACCCATGCCAAGATCTGGCAAAGTGGATTCTATTGGCCTACCATGTACTGGGACACCAAGGACTTCATTAAAAGGTGTGAGAGGTGCCAACGACACGGGAATATCAATACCCGTGACGCCATGCCCCTCACAAACAACCTTCAAGTGGAGCTCTTTGATGTCTGGGGGATAGATTACATGGGTCCATTCCCACCATCACAAGGATATGAATACATCTTGGTGGCAGTGGACTATGTATCTAAGTGGGTCGAAGCAATGCCGTGTAGGTCAGCAGACTCAAAACACGCCAAGGCAATGTATCATGACACCATCCTCCCAAGGTTCGGCACCCCAAGGCTAGTCATCAGTGATGGAGGCAGCCATTTCATTGACAGAAGATTACAAGAGTACCTGAAAGGAATGGGGATAAGGCACAATGTGGGTACACCTTATCACCCCGCAGACAAGCGGACAAGCAAAAACTTCAAACAAGCAAATCAAGAACATTCTCGTTAAGACTGTCAATGAGATGGGATCGGCATGGAAAGGCAGACTTCCGATGCACTCGGGCATACCGGACCGCATACAAGACCCGTATCGGTATGACCCCGTACCGGCTTGTATACGGAAAGACATGCCACCTCGCCCGTCGAGTTGGAGCATAGGGCACATTGGGCCATAAAGAGGTGGAATATGGACCTGCCCTCAGCCGGCAAACTTCGGAAGATCCAGATCTCAGAGTTAGAGGAATGGAGAGAGCAAGCTTACCACAATGCCAGAATTTACAAGGAGAAAACCAAAAGATGGCATGATAAGCAAATCAAGCAAAAAGAGTTCCATCCGGGGAACAAGGTACTCATGTTCAACTCTAGGGTCAAACTCTTTGGCCATGGAAAGTTAAGGAGCAAATGGGAAGGCCCGTACCTGGTGGTCGACGCCACGACACATGGAGCTGTGACGCTGCAGGACGACGACGGCAACATCTTCAAGGTAAATGGCCATCGCCTTAAACTTTTCTATGAACATGATTCCGTACAAGAAGAATTAGACATGATAGATTTTGTATTACATACTAATCAGTAAAATCTACGTGTTTATTTCATTAACATGCTAGCTTTAATACTTTACAAATTCTTAAACTGCATGTAACTTGGCTTAGTTAGAAATAGGGGTAGAATAGGAATTTCTAGGAACACTTGAGCACTTGGGAGCTAGTCCCTAGGAGCCGGGTGTAGGTCGACCGACTGTGTTTTGGCACCCGCTCGAACCCGGGGTGGTGCGGCCAAACCGGGACCTCGGCCCGGTCGACCGGACCCAACTAGGGTCCGGTCGACCGACCAAGGAATTCGCGATTTGAGCTCACAGAAATCCTTGGAACCGCCCGTGGAGCCTGTAGTTCAAATTTGAACTCAAACGGGGCAAAACCCCTGGTCGGCCGACCGGGCTTTCCGCCAATTCGAATTCGGCGAAGGAGTAGGATCGGTGGGGAGGCGTCTCCCAGGACGCTCCCTTTCGAATTCTTTCGGAATCCACCGAAACCCTCTCCTCCACCTTGCCTTTAAAAGCCCCCTAGGACTCTCCTCTCTTCCCACAACACTCTAGCCTAGTTCATCACCTCCATTGCCCAATTGAGCCGCCCTTGATCATCATCCACCTTGCCATGGCACCACCCACGAGAAACCACCAAATCTTCCCTCGCCCGGACTCACCCATGCCTCCGCGGTCGCTCGCTGCCGACATGGATCATGCCATGGCAGTGCACGTGATGGATCCAGAGCCGCTGGCCATGGTGCCACCGACGGGAGGCCTGCTGGGGAAAAACCCCTGGTCGGCCGACCAACATTTTGGGTCGGCCGACCAGAGGCGTGGTCGCCCGACCACCCCCAGCGTCCTGCCCAGTCGGGACCATCATCGCGCTCGCTGACTCCGAAGAGGACCCTCGGGAAATCTCCCGTGAGGTCCGCCACACCAAGGCGACCCATCACGGGTCAATTGGCGTTGAAGAACACGCCACCTGCAGGGGCTAGGGAAGCCCCGATCGTCGTCTCCGCCAACACCGGGGGCAGCTCGAGTTTCGAGCCGTCCCGCACGCCGCACTTCCGCCGGATCAAGGGTCCTGGACCGGGGATGGGGAAGACCCTCATCCCACCATTGGACTCCGACGAGCGCATGGCCCTGAGGGAGTCGAATGACTCCACCAGCGTCTTCGTTCGGAGGCACTTGTCTCCACCTCCTATCAGAGGCCCACCTGGGCACTTTGAGGATGAGGAGGAGAAGAGCGACATGGAGAAACTTCTCCGTGTCATGGCGAATCTGAGGGAGAAGAATGAAACCCTCATGGAGACGATGGCGGAGCTTTGGATTGCCCACATGGACATGCTAGATGCATTCCGTGACTTGCGCATTAGCAATAATGCGAAGGTCAAGAGGATTGCAAGGGCAATCGGTAGGGAGGATCTACTAGAGATCCCCTCTCCCTAGAATAAATTAGTTTTTAGAGACTAGGCACTTTTGTTTTTAAAATTTCCTTAGTTGATTTCCCTTTTTGAATTTTAAATTTCCCATTACAATGTAATAGTGCCTAGCAATTTGATTTTTAATACAAAGGAAGATTGGAAAGAAAAAGGTTGTTTAACTCTATTGGTGCACTTTGCCACCAGCAGGGTATGTGTATTTCACTTCATTTTTGCTGTTTCATTTTCATAGTGAACAAAGCCCAAGTGTGGGGGAGTCTGCCGACTCCCCGTAAAACACGAAAAAAATGGTGAAACAGCACGGATTCGAGGTGCCGATGGTTACGCAAGTTGGCACGACGAAGGTCGACCCGATCCACCGGTCGGTCGACCGACACTTTGTGCCAATTCGGCAAACCGAGTACACTGCGCTAACCGGGAGACCGGGGAGTCGGAACCCAAAGCCACGGAGCCCGGGTCAAGGTCGGTCGACCGGACACGTTGGCCCTTGGCCACCGGCCCGGCCTCTACGCAGGAAACACTACGCTGTCTGGTATGTCCCTCCTACTCCTTTCCCTTTCTTTTCCAAGTTTTTCCTTATTTGTTTACTTATTAGCTTTTAAAATAATAAATAAATAAAATAATAAATAAAATGAAGACTTGCATCTAGAACTTAACAATTGCTTGATCTATGACATTTAGAGATAAAGGCTTTGCTAAACTTTACTCTTGCACATGATCATGCTAGTGGGTCAAACATTCTTAATAGGACCATCATATTGACTAGGTTGTTGATAAATGTGATATAATTCTCGGCTCATGCTTCATGCCTTTCTATCTAAAGTACTTAGATGATTTAACTTTGAAAAATGTCATAAAACCATAGTGTCACTACTCCTCAATAGTGTTGAAATACCCACCACGGCCATATATATATCAAAATTCCAAAAGCCTTCTACATAAGCTACTTGCTTGCATTGAGTTTGGTTAAGACTTGTAGAACCTTTGTTAGAGGTTTGTCGTGGCCCTAAGATCAAGATCCACATCACCAAATACGCTGCTTCTAATCCAGAAGTAAGCAGTCATGCTACTCCTATCCTGGGAGTACGCATCTAACTACCATTCATCGTTTATGCTACTCTTACCTTGGGAGCACGCATCTTACCCCCAGCATTATGCCACTCCTACATTGGGAGCGCGCATCATCATCCATACCACCATTATTGTGCTGCTTCTACACTGGAAGTATGCACCTTCACCATCTCCTAGATTGCTCCATACTCCAAAAGTTAGAAAATCTCTCTCATATTATCATTTGTTAGGTGAGACGTACCCCAAAAGGCTAGGCATCTATTGAGATAGTGCCAAAAAAAAAGATTGATAATAAAGAGCTAGCCTTGTCTCAATAGAGTAGAAAGAGAGATAGCATCAAAAAAAGGAGCAATCTCATCCATCATTCATCCAATTCCTTTCATTATATTCTCCACTTTACATCTTGATCTAGGGACATGATAAGTCTCTGCTGTGGTCCAAGACCTTAATTTCTTAACTAAGACAATATATGCACTGCAAGTATGCTATTCCTTGACATACCTATTCAAGCTCCATATAAAGCCTTATTAGAGATAGGATGTTTTTAAAGGCAAATACATGATGTGCCTTGGTGAGGATTCATACACCACTTGAGTAACTAGAAGTATTAGTTGAGGGGTAGGAATGACACATGTGCTTTATTTTCAAAAATCTATAAAAACTCTAAGTATTAAGGATATGAAATGAGTAGAGAACTGAGCCTAGAGAACTATTCCATTTGTTTCAACAATCGAAGGATTTATGTTAGACAAGTACCACATAACCCACTTGAATGATTTCGCCCGAGTAAACTTAGTACTTGCCGATATCTCAATAATGTTGTAGTATCTTTCTCTCTCTAAACTTTGCTTGAGGACAAGCAAAGACTTAAGTGTGGGGGATCTTGTTGACGGCATTTAGACCCTGTTTTCATCTCATGAAAGCCATCAACATTGGTCACATTCAAGAGCTACACCCAGCAAACGAGTAGTGATATAGGTGCAATTCACTTGGTTCCACATGTACATGTCACTATTTGGGTGCAGGTACAAACAGGTACTAATCAAGCCTGAACAAGTGTGGATGGAGCAAATTTGAGCAAGCTCTAAACGAGCAAGCAAGACAAGTGACAAGTCGGGGATCGCACCGGGGAGGCCGCCACGTGGGCCGGAGGCCCAAGGCCGGGCCGGCCGACCGCCCCTTGGTGGCATGACACCTTGGCACTTCGCCCACGCCACTGGACCTTCTAGAAGGCTAGTGGGACCCACCTGTCAGCCAACCACAGGTCGGCCGACCGGGGTTGGGCCCCACTTGAGGTCGGTTTGCTTCCACCGCCTTCCCGCATGAGCGCACGTGTCCTACACCGAGCATCGTCCATTCAAGTCGGTGGGAAGGTCGGTTTGATCCAAGGGTGTAGAAGAGATGTCACGCGGATCGGCGACGTGGCGGCTGGAGTAACCCTACTCCATCTCCCCTATAAATACCCCCTCTAGCTTAGTCCAAAATGCACCATGTATCATAGGAAGAGCTTCTATTAAGCTATAGTGTGAGAATAGAGGAAAGAGAGTGAGGAGTTCCGGCGGAGGAGTCCCTACTGTCGGGAGTCTTCTTCCGGGGAGCGCCTCGGTGGATGCTTGTCTTCTAGTAAGTTTACTATCTAGTTGCTTTCATCGAGTACTTTCGTATTTACTTTACGTCTTAGTTTATCTTAAGTGTACACCATTTCGTCGGCACATTGCTCTCTCCCCGAGCGGGCGTATGTCGCTCTTGAGTGAAGTACTTTAAACCCGGCCATGTTTAGAGTAGTAGAGATAGTGTAGGCGTGGTGTCTAGACTAGATCCGCCGGTGTGAACGTCTCGGGCTGCACCCGGAACGCCCACAAGTGTAGTGTGACGGCCTTCCGTTGGGACCTTGGAGTTCTCCGAGCGTGTTGTTAGGTTAGATTGTAGGCCTACTTTGGGGGTCGCCGGGTGCGTTATTTTAGCATCCGTCTCGTCCTTCGGCCGCAGCGAAAGATAGAGTTAGTGCTCACGTACCCTTAGGATAAGCTAAGTTAGAACCGAATACTAGAATTACCTCTCGAACCCATCCTAAGCCCTTTGATCATTGCCTGACGACATCCTTTGGCCTAGTTAGTCCACTTCTCGTTCCCTGTGGAAAATACGATACCTAGAATACTCCCGGTGAAGTGCTACATTGACTACCCGTCCGCTTGCGGTAATCCCGTTTGCCACATCTGGTGTCAACAGTACGCATCCTCATACCACCATTATTATGCTACTCCTACCCTGGGAGTACGCATCTTACCACCATTATTATGCTACTCCTACCCTGGGAGCACGTATCATCATCCATACCACCATTCTTGTGCTGCTTCTACACTGGAAGTACGCACCTTCACCATCTCCATCATATAGGTTGCTCCATGTTCCAAGGTTAGAAATCCTCTCTCAAAGTCATTGTTTGTTAGATGAGACAAAAAAAGAAAGGCTAGGCAAAATAAAGACAAATACTTTTAGAGGGACATCATCAAAGTCCATAGCAAAAAAAAAAAAGAAAAAAAGAAAAAAAGAGAAAAAACAAAAAAAAGGGAAAAGAAAAAGAAAAGAGAGCTAGCCTTGTCTCAATAGAGAATAGAAATTA
Source organism: Themeda triandra (assembly GCA_018135685.1). Lineage (NCBI taxonomy): Eukaryota > Viridiplantae > Streptophyta > Magnoliopsida > Poales > Poaceae > Themeda > Themeda triandra. The sequence continues at coordinate 301,094 of JAENPR010000531.1, forward strand.
GAAAGAGAGATCTTATCAAATAGAGGAGCAACCTAGTCCACCACCATACATTCCATTCCATACCACACACTTACACATCTTGATCTGGGAGTATGACACTTCTCTGCAAGGATTTGAGTTTTTGACTGCGCAACATATGCAAAGTAAGTATGCCACCTCTTTTCATCCCTACCTTGAGCTCCACATAAGCCTGTTTAGAAGTAGGATGAAACATAGAAGGCAACTTTTATCATATGTCTTGGTGAGGAATCATACACCACTTGAGTGACTTGAGAGTACTATTTGAGGAGTAAGAATGAACTATGTGCTTTCTTTTAAAACCATTGTCAAAAACTCTAAGTACTAAGAATATGAAAATGGAAAGATGACTTTGCTTTGAGAACTGTTCCATTTTTTCAACATCTGAAGGATATATGTTAGACAATACCACATAACCCACTTGTATGAGATATGTCTTGAGTAAAGCTTTGTGTTTGATAATATCTTAAAGATGTCATAATCATAAGTTATAATTCTCTGTAACCTTTACTCGAGGACGAGCAAAGACTTAAGTGTGGGGGATCTTGTTGATGGTCATTAATGCTTATTTTTAACCATCAACTATTGCTTAATATGCTATGAAATGAACCACAAAGCATAGTTGTAGGGTTTACAACTAACAAGTTCCATGAGTTTTCGGTGTCTCTAGTTGTTTTGCAGGTATCTCAATTTTTCACCAAATAAAAGTATCTCAAATGCTGAATTGGAGTACACCATTGCGAAGCTCTCATCGAGCTGATCGAAATGGATATATCATTTGCTAGATTTGGATGCCGGATGGAGAAGATATTAAAGAAATAAGAAAATACATGAAATGTTGGCACGAAAGGACAAATCCGACCACGAGCTGACACGTGGGACCCACCGCGCAGCAGCTGTCGCCCGACAGCGCTGGCAGCCGGGACCCACGTGCAGGCGGCTGTCCCCCATGGGGGCACAGGCGCAGCGGACACCCAATGGCCGGCCGCCACGTGGCGGGCCTGCCCCCCTCCTCGCGCGAGCGCGCGCACAGGCGCGGTCCGCCCGGGCCGCAGGAACACGTGTCGCCCTCTGGATGGACGCGCAGAGGCGGTGGCAGTCAGGCGCGGTCCAGGCGCGGGAAAACCGCTAGTTTGGCCGGTTTTCCTCCGGTTCAGCCGGCCAGACTCCTATTTTCTCTCCAGAAAGTGCTGCAGACCCAGTTTGGCTCCGGTTTTGCTCTGGTTCGGGCACCTAGGGTCCGGTTCTTCTCCAGCTTTCTGCGCCAACATGTGGGGAATAAAGATACCGACCTTGTGAGGTCGGTTGCATGCAAGTGGAGCATCCTAGCCACAGATTCTATGGCGGTTTTGATCCAATGGAGTGCATTCGGAGCACACGGATTGATGAGGTGGCATTGGAGTAGCCCCTACTCCACCTCCCGCCTAGAAATACAGCCCCTAGGCCTCATTTGTAAAACACCAAGGAAGCTATCAAGCTATTCATTCTACTTAGTAGTAGTATCCATCATAGGGAGAGAGTGAGGAGAGTCTGGAGGAAGCCCCGGAGCTGTCGGGAGTCTCCTCTAAGCTGCGCCTCGGCGGATGCGACCTTCCTTGTAAGTAAACATCCCAGTTTCCTTTATGGTATTTAATTCTTAGTTCAAGTATAGTATTTGCTTAAGTTGTTCATTGGTTCACCGCCCTTAACCCGGTACTCTTGTCAATTTCATCGGGATTCAGATTAGAGTAGTAAGTTATAGTGTAGACGTGGTGTCTAGGCTATCGCTTACCTGTGATTGCGGCTTGTTTAGCGGTTTGTTGTGGTACCTAGTAGGTGGTGACAGCCCTATCTAGGCTTTGAATCCACCACGTTAGGACAAGTTATTAAAACATAGGCCTTCTTGTGCTAGGCGGTTTAGCACCCTTCTCATCCCTTTCTGTTGCTAAGCGGTTTAGTGGCCCGAAGTGAACAACCTTAATATCTTCCTTACCTTGACTAGTTTCAGAACCATAGGAATCCTCTCTACCCTCAATCATATACCCTTGTGTCAAAGGAAGACCTTAGTTCTTTGTTAAATCCACTTCGCATTCCCTGTGGAATACGATACCTGGAACACTCCCGGTGAAAGCTACAATTGACTGTCGTACGCTTGCGGTATATCTGTTTGCCACTTCTGGTGTCAACAGGCGGCATCTGGGTCGTTAGACCGCGGCGTGATGGGTCACGGGGCGGTGTTTACCATCGCCCCAACCCACCAAGATCCCTCAGGTTCGAAGTCATCTATTCCAAATCCTGCTCAGTTTTCTATTCAGCATACTGATCAGTGTGGCATACCTATCAATAGCTTTGTCTATCATCCTGTGCATCCACCTATACCAAATATAGAGTTACATACTTTCGATGGTTCAAATCCTAGACTGTGGATAAAACATTATCAAGCATTCTTTGATGTTTACAATACTGATCCTAGTAAATGGGTTCGTTATGCTACCATGAAGTAAGTAGGAGCTGCAGGCCTCTGGTTTCAGACCATGGAGGACAAGCTCATTGCTATGGATTGGGAGACCTTTGCTCAGACTGTGTATAATAGATTTGACAAAGATGAGCATGATCATATTCTTAAACAGTTCTTTCGCATCAAACAAACTGGTCCTATTACTGAGCATATAGAAGAGTTTAGTGACATTGTTCATCATCTGCTGGCTCATGAACTAGATTTTTCACACTCTGCCATTGTCAATAGATTTGTAGAGAGTTTAAAGAAGGACATACGTTCTGTTGTTATGGTTCACAAACCACGCGACCTCGATACTGCTGTTTCCTTATCGATGTTACAGGAGGAGGCTCTCACTGATCAAGTTCCCAGAAGAATTGATCCCGGCGCTTCTTCAAAGAAGACCACCTCTAAAGCTTCTAAGTCTTCTTCTTTCAAAGGTGCTGAAGCTAAGAAGAATGTTGATCAGCATCAACACAAGACTATTGAGGATAACATTGCCCAACTCAAGAAATACAGAAGAGCCAAGGGCCTCTGCTTCAAGTGTGGTGAAAAATGGTCACTCCAACATAAATGTCCAGTTCAAGTTTCTCTCAATGCTATGCAAGAACTATGGGGCTGTTTTCCTGAACTTGATGATGCATACCTTCAGCCTCAACCTACTGAAGATACTGACTCTGAAGAAAATTTCATGGCTATTTCACTTCTTGCTGTTGATGGTACTGAAGATAACAAAACTACTATCAGGCTTAGAGGACACTTGGGAGATGTTGAGGTATTCATGTTGGTTGACATAGGCAGTTTTGCTAGCTTTATCAGCACTGAGACTGCTAAATACATACCAAATTGGCAGCCTCTGCAACAGCCTGTACCTGTGCAAGTAGCTAATGGTCAAGTCATTGAATGCTGCTATCAGTTGATAGATCAAGCTTGTGGAATTCAGGGTCATACCTTCTCCACTACATTCAAGATCATCCCATTACAAGGCTATGATGTGGTATTGGGAATGGACTGGTTGAGTTTGTTCAATCCTATGAGGTTCCATTGGGTGGACAGATGGCTTCAGTTTACACACAACAACAAGTCCATTACTTTGCAGGGTATTCAGCCAAAAGCAAAGATGGGTCCCCTTGTTTCATTTTCAAAGCTGGAAGCCATGGACAGAGCATCTACAATTCTGTATGCTGTGCAGTTGCAACCAATTGAATCCAAGCAGTCCTCTGTACCTTCTGATGACTTACCTCCTGAAATCCAACAGATTCTTGACAAGTAGCCTAAAGTCTTTGAACCACCAACTGAGTTACCACCACATAGACAAGGGGATCACAGCATACCTCTATTGGATGGTACTCAACCATTCTGTCTTAGATCATACAGGTACAATCCTGCACAAAAGACAGAAATAGAGTCATAGATACAAGAGATGCTTGAAAAAGGATGGATTCAACCTAGTACAAGTCCTTTCAGCTCACCTGCTCTTCTAGTCAGAAAGAAAACAGGAGACTGGAGATTATGTGTTGACTATAGAAGATTAAATGCTCAAACAGTGAAGAACAAGTATCCTCTGCCTGTTATAGAAGAATTGCTGGATGAAATTAATGGAGACAAATGGTTCTCCTCATTGGACTTATGTTCTGGTTTTCATCAGATTAGAATGAAACAAGGTGAAGAATTCAAAATAGCATTCCAAACTCACCATGGACACTTTGAGTACAGAGTGATGCCATATGGAGTGACTGGGGGTCCTGCTACTTTCCAATCAGTCATGAATGTCATCCTGAAACCCTACCTGAGAAAATTTGTGGTGGTCTTTATAGATGAAATTTTAATCTATAGTGACTCCTAGGCTGAACACTTGGAACACATTGCCTTGGTACTGGAGTTGTTGCAAGAACACAAGTTCCATGTCAAGATGAGTAAATGCTGTTGCTAAACAGGAGTTGAGCTATTTGGGACATATCATCAGTAGCACTGGAGTGGCAACTGACCCTGCTAAGGTTGCTATTATCAAGGACTGGCCACAACCTCAAAATGTCAAAGAACTCGAGAAGCTTTTTAGGCATGGCTGGGTACTATAGGAAATTTGTACATCATTTTGGTATGATCAGCAAGTCTTTGACTAATCTTCTAAAGAAGGACACCATCTATGTCTGGACTGCTGAAACAGACGCATCCTTTAGAAGCTGAAATCTGCTCTAATTTATGCACCTATCTTGACTATTCTAGACTTTGACAAGCCATTTGTTGTGGAAACAGATGCTTCAAACAAAGGCATAGGAGCAGTCCTCCAGCAAAATGGACACCCCATTGCCTTTGTAAGCAAGGCTCTAGGCAAGAAAGCACAAGGATTATCTACTTATGAAAGAGAATGTTTAGCCATTCTAATGGCTGTGGAACACTGGAGACATTACCTACAGACTGCTCCTTTCACTATTCTCACAGATCAACAGAGTCTTACTCACCTTGATGATCAAAGGCTATCCACACCATGGCAACATAAAGCATTGAGCAAGCTTATGGGTCTGTCTTATCAGATTGTGTACAAGAAAGGAGCAGATAACAAGGCAGCAGATGCATTGTCAAGAGCTACTTTTGCTGAACCTTATGAAATTTCAGCCATCTCTACAATCAAACCAGTGTGGTTACAAGAGCTCCAATCTGCTTACTCTCAAGATGCCTCCACAACTGACTTGTTAGCTCAGTTAGCTATATCTTCACCACAAGGTCACTATACACTCAAGGAGGGCATTATCAGGTATAAAAATAGAATTTGGGTGGGACCAATACCTGCTTTGCAAACCAAGATTATTCAAGCTCTTCACTCTAGCCCACTTGGGGGACATTCTGGTTATGAAGTCACCTACAAGAAAGTAAAGCAAATCTTTGCCTAGCCCAAAATGAAGCAGTCCATTCAGCAGTTTGTGGCTCAATGTTCTATATGCTTACAAGCAAAACATGAAAGAGTAGCATACCCTGGCCTATTAGCACCTCTACCAGTCCCTGAAGGCTCTTGGCAAGTGGTTACCATGGACTTCATTGAAGGACTCCCTAAATCAGCAAGCTACAATTGCATTCTAGTTGTAGTGGATAAGTTCTCAAAATATGCACATTTCATACCCCTTGCCCACCCTTTCACTGCTATGGATGTGGCTCAAGCTTATATGCAACAAGTGTTCAAATTACATGGACTGCCGACTGCTATAGTTTCAGATAGAGACAAAGTCTTTACAAGTGCCTTTTGGAAAGAATTGTTCACTCTTCTGAAGACTGACTTAAAGATGAGTAGTGCTTATCACCCACAGACAGATGGGCAAACAGAGAGGGTGAATCAGTGCCTAGAAACTTATTTGAGGTGTTTCACTCATGCTTGTCCTTGCGGATGGTCTAAGTGGTTGGCTTTAGCTGAATTTTGGTACAATAAATCATTCCACTCATCATTAGGGCAGACCCCATTCTTGGTTCTCTATGGACATGAGCCTAGACACTTTGGTCTGGACCTATCTCAGGTATGTCAAGTAACTGATCTTAAAACTTGGCTACATGAGAGAGAAGTGATGCAATCATTGGTTCAACAACATCTCCAAAGGGCTCAGCATAAGATGAGAAGGCAAGCTGATAAGAAGAGATCTTTCAGGTCTTTTGATGTTGGTCAGATGGTATATCTCAAGGCTCAACCATATGTGCAAACAACTCTAGCTCCTCGATCTTCTAACAAACTGTCCTTCAAGTTCTTTGGACCATTCATGATACTCAAGAAGATTGGATCTACTGCTTACAAGTTAAAGCTACCTGATGATTGCCAGATTCATCCCATCTTTCATGTCTCTCAGCTGAAACTAGCTGCCCCTTCTGAAAGCACTGTAAGTTCTACATTGCCTGATCCATCTGACGAGCTTCAAATTCCTGTTGAGATTTTGGGTCGCCGTCTCCATCAACAACGTGATGTGATGATTCCACAAGTCCTGGTGAGATGGTCTAATTTGCCTCTGGAGCTGTCTTCCTGGGAAGCTGAAGATCCTCTACGCCAACAGTTTCCGATGGCGCCAGCTTGGGGACAAGCTGGTTCTCCAGGAAGGGGAGATGTCACCGTCGCGCCTGCTGATGACCTGGAGCCCGACGAAGAAGCCCAAGGCCAGGAGAGCGCTCGACGGCCCACGAAGGATCCACGGAAGAAGAAGGCGAACTCGAGAGTATTTGGGCCGGAATGGCATCAGTGATTCGGCCCTGCGTGGCCCAGCTTTGGGGATGCCTGAGCGCTCCTCTTGTACCTCGCGTAAGGAACCGTAACACCTGAACTTGGTCATTACTCTGAAACCGAGCTCGGTGAGCGACGGCGATGGCGAGCGGCGGCGGTGCCGACCACTCGAGACCTTGATCCACTTATCAATATACCTCGTAGATTACCTCGTGTTACATATAGGTCTCGTACTCATTAATTCCCATGTGCAATTGTTTAATGAGCACTATCCCTTTCACACTACGTACAGCCATATATATGTATTTTTTTTTTTTGAAAATTTTTCACAGCCATATATGTGAGTGTGAGCATGCGTGTAATCGAACTGCGACATATAGAACCGGCCAATAGGTGTTTGAATTGATAGTGGGTTTATGCTATATAATTGGGGTGCAGGTCCATATATAACTAGTAAGAGCTCCACCTATCAATTAGTTAGATTAGAACAGGGACATATATCCTTTTTAGGGACCCTGTATATACATATGGTTTCGGTAGTAGTTGAAACTTGGGAGTCAATCAATATTTTCTTCCCCATTTGCTATCTTTTTTTCATTCTTTGGTCATTGTCTCTGAAATCAAACTAGTGATGTCATGCAACTAACAATAACCCTTTGTCGGTTCGGACGTCCTTGTCGGTATTATGTGGCATGTACGGTATTATGGGAGTATTGCATGCAACCTCACCTAATATCTCACTTCGCAACTTGTGTTATTGTAATATCCAGCTTTGTTCAAACTAATCATGCAGTTTTTTATAGTAAATAATAAATATTTTCAGACAAACAAATAATTGTCTAGTCTAATTGCATGATGATGGTCTAACTACGACCAGTCGGATTGGTCAATCAAGGCTCCTTGCGGACTTTTCAAGTTAGCAGGCTGACAAGTCATTCTAGACCCAATACATAATCACATTCTTGGTTTTCAAAACAAAATAATGACATTCTTGTGCCTTCAAAGAATACCACATTGTACCTTAGAATAAGTCCTCCTGGTCTTGTAGCAAGGAAATTTTTACTTTTAGTTTTAAGTTGAAATTTTGAACATTCGCATGTTTAATTACAACCAGACATCGATTTTCTAGTCATCTAATTGAAAAAGTTTTTTTTCAGAAAATTTGAGTCGTGCCATGCACTTCCATACTCTAGCCCACCTCGGTTCGGCCGACCAATTTCCACTTCACACCCGACTATCTGAGTCGTGCCATGCACTTCCATACTCTACCATTTTCTCTCTTTCCGTTTCATCAATCTATGCTGCAAATGTTGTGGTTTGGTGTCACTACTGCAAAAAAAGCACTGTAAGGGCGGTTTATATGGTACTGTAAGGGCGGTTTATATGGCATTGTAAGGGCGGTTGGGCGAGGCGTTCTTTCTGAAGCGTTCTTACAGTGGATTTCACTGTAAGGGCGGCTCAAACACCAGCCGCCCTTACGGTGAATTTGAAGAAAAAAAAACTGAAAAAATCTGAAAATAATAGGGAAGCGCCCTTACAGTGAATTTGAACAAAAACACCTGAAAAAAATTTGAAAATAATAGGGAAAAAATTTAACCTAGGAAGGGCCCCCACCGGTCAACCACCATGCTACTCTATCCTCACCATATTTTTTAGCATTTTTTCGCACTTTGCATTTTTTGGGATTCACACTTTTCGAGATCTGCACTTTTCGTTTAGAAGGTTTTTCCATCCGAGGCCATTTACAAAATTTGAATTTCAAATTTGAGAAACTCAAATGTCGGTTTCGCATGACAAGATGAAGTCAAATCTAAAAGTGGTCAACTACAAAGTTTCATACCTTTTTGAGATCTACAAACTTTGTATAGGAAGTTTTTCCATCCGAGATCGTTTATGAAATTTGAATTTCAAATTTAAGAAACTCAAACGTAGGTTTTACATGATAAGATGAAGTCAAATAAAAAAGTTATCAACTATAAAGTTTCATAAATTTTTGAGATCTACAAACTTTATATAGGAAATTTTTCCATCCAAAATCGTTTACGAAATTTTAAATTTTGAGATTTATCCGAGATTTTTTGAGACCACTATAACGGCGGCTGGTGATTGAGCCGCCGTTAAGTGACCTGCACCAGTGTACGGGCGGCTCCAAAGCGAGCCGCCCCTACGATAAAAGGGGAGATGTTCTCCTTGTAGATTTTTCACGTAGTGTGTCATTTGACCCCATGCATGGATAGGGATGAAAGTGGTGTGGATAATCCTCCGCACCCGTGAACAGAAATACAGCAGCAGATTTATTTATTTAAGGTTTATTTGCCATGATTTAATCGGAGACGTACGTACTGATGGCCACACTCACCATGTCAAAAAAAAAAAAAAAGGAAAAAAAGTGGGCATTCGTTGGCCATGCGTTTGGACCATCCTAAGCTTGGGCCTCGGGTTCACATCCACACGTTCGGCTCACTTAGCTATATACATAGCCAGAATCAGCCCAAAACACATGGTACGACGAGTCTGCTTTGCTTCCTGTGTGACCACTTTCTGGGCCGTATATCTTCTGAATTGATGATGCCTTAGAAATTTTGGAACACATACATGGTTTTCCTTTGCGACAATTTAGTTGCTTTTGATTAGGTGTTAATGGTGTATCATATGTCCAGGCACACCAGCGAGCTGGACATTCTTCTCAAGTTTGATCGATTTCTGCATACAAAACCTGAATGCTTTCAATTGAAAAATGATGCTGGAATTCCACACCGATGACTCTTGCCAATCTACCTTTCTAAGTACCTTTACTGCATACTGACATCTGTTCATTGCAACGATGATGGGCGTACAAAGCACGCGCGTACCCGTGGCCTAAAAAAAGGTAACTACTAAATATTACTCTCATTCCAGAAATATTGTAAGGGATAATAGTGGAGTTCAAAATTTGCACTCCCTTTTATCGTGAAATATAAGGACATAAACGGTGTCTAAACAAAATAAGCAGCTTGGCAATTGGAATAGAGAGTAGTTAAGTTGTTACTCTTTTTAGGATGCTTTTTAGTAGTCACCATGTTTAAAAGGAATCTCATATTATAAAGCGAGCTGATAAACATTCTAAAAGAAGACAATATATTCACATGGATATCTACCATTAATGTATAATGTCTATCACCAACCCAGATATGATAATCTGAATGGATTTATTAGTTCGTTTCTAAGGGGGATTAATTAGTTGATGCAAAAAGAGTATATGTTGTTTGATCATTCTTGTCACAACTAGATAAATGCCCGTGCGTTGCAACGGGAAACCATAATAGCACGATAATATATATAAGAGTGTGTGTTATATTGTTACCTAAAAAAGATATTACAATTGTGATATTTGAAACATCTACTAGTATAGTGCCCGTGCGTTGCTACGGGTTGACAAATTTTTGTATAAAAACACATAGCTCACATGATAAAAAAAAATAATATTGTGAAGTTAAATAATACATTAAAGTGATATTTAATCTAAACAAGCAAAGTTTGTGAAAATGACACGGTCACATATATCTCGGTGTCGTGGGCTCATAAACTTTATTATATCGTTTTTTCTGTGATTCGCCTAAGATAGTGTTTTATATTTTCTAGAAAATGTCTCCGATGTCCATTTAGTTGATGTGCCAACAAATCCACAAATAACTTATGATGCATCTTGGTACCATCCTGTACAGATGAATATATATGCAAATATTAGTGCCTATCACATGGGCAACACTTTGTCTTGCAAAATCTCACAAAACCTTAAAACAACGTACGTTATATTCACCGTACAAATATTTGCGGCTTTAAGTCTATTCCATGTAAACATATATTGTAGAATAAGGAGTCCACTTGAGGGATCTCATATACTGTATAATAAGGAGTCCACTTAAGGGAGCTCCACTAATTGCATGTCAAAGAGACCCATTTCTTGGAGCTCCGCTAATTGTGTTGCATATGGCGGCACTGTAAATTTTTGACATTATTTTGTTGATGAGAAGATTTTTAAAAATCACCCATAGAAAAGCTTGAAGAGATCATGCTTAGTGGAACTGTCAGGTTAATTTCTCCATTAACAGAACAGGCTGTACTCACTATTAGGAGCATTTGGAAAACCTAGGGCACCACCAGCACCAAGCCCGCTGAACATATTCATCAAAGTGTTTAGGTTGACATTGCCTACGATTCAAGTGTTCAAAAAGTCGTTAAATAGGCAAGGGCATGTGTAAATCCACTTAGAAAGGCAGTCAACTGTCTATACAAGTTTCATTAAATCTAGTTCTGGCAAAACTTGGGACCCGAACAGAGTTGAATAGCGTGCACCATCCCTTCTGTCCTGCTTGCCTAGCGCCGTGCCATGTCCAAACCAAGCAGCTCCGGGGCATCAAACAGCTAACACACTTTCTCGACAATAGCCTGACGGCTACAGCAGATACACCCCTCACAGCAACAGACATCAAATAGCTTTTTTTTTCCTTGCAGAGGGGGAAGAATGAAGCTTGTTCATGCTGAACCAGTAAGATTCTTAGAGAAAGTAAGAAGATTACTTCGTACTCCCACTACCCAGCTTCTTATATTTGATCTGACACATGATGGTATTGATGGAAAATTGGAAATAAGAAAAATTATAGCAGCAGAACACTTTATTTGAGCTGTCAGCAAGCACATGGCCATTCGTCATGTCAGTTTTGAATTCATATGCTTTCATCATGAAAACGTAAGTAAAATACCTGAAATATTTTAACTGATATTAGTAATTTTCCAAAGATATTAATACCCGCGTGTGCAAATATTAGTGATAGTAACAAATAATTTCCTACGAAGTCAGACACAAACCTGCGCGTGTGCCACCCATATTTTCATATGTTGTTTCACAATGCCGATTAATTCAGTTTAGCTAAATGAAAGGCACTCTAGAGAAGTGTATACACAAACTGCAAGACAACTATGTTATAAAGACTCACCTGGTGACCTGGAGATGCTTCTTCTTCTTCTTCTTTTTTTTTTTTTTTTTGAATTTCAGGGCACCGCCCCAGCCATTGCATTGCAAAGCCTGGAGATGCTTCTCCATTGATTTGACCACATGCTCAACCAAGTGCATGGAAAAACATTGCTAAATGAACATGCACAGAGATGAGCATGAAACGTGCTAAATTAATTTTTAGTTAGAAATATTTGTTGGCATCCATAGTGCCATACTCATCTGTTGTGACCATAGAGCTGCTCATACTTCATAATAATGGGTGTCAGAACCTGAGATTAAAGACCCACTAAATTTGCAATGTCAATCAGTTACAAACATGACAGAAGTTTATTTAGGAAGTGCAGAACGGCAGGTCGAGTTATGTGGACAAACCTCAGTCTCCTGCAACCAAGAGTGCGAGGAACAGCAGGCACCCTCCCAGATCTCTGCAGCGACAAAGAAACAACCCAACACATAAGATAAAATCAATTAGTCACCATTGACAAGGATAGTCTGGAGAATAAATTGGATCATTACGCAAGGAATCAAATCAATCAGGGGAAGTTGGGAACAAGGCACACACGTTGAGGGTCTCACCAGGCAATGAACTGAACTTGAGAAGGTGTCCCTCCTCTCTTTGCCGCTTGTAATCTGATCCTATGTAGCTGCAAGCCATTTTGGAGCCTTGATGAATGCCGATGAATAGTTATTCAAGATCTGGTATGAATTGCAGGATCAGACATATGTTTAGAGTAAAGCAGCCACATACACGTGCTCAGCCGGTGGCAGTTAGAGGGACCTAGTGGGTCAGTGAACAGATAAGAAGTACCTCAATTAATAGTGAGCTGATCAAATCCTAATGTCCATAAGAATTCAAAGCTGCAGTTTTGTAGTTTTATAGTAATCTTTGACCCAAAAAAGACAGATTTTACCATGGTAGAACAAAATTATTTCTGTCTCAGAAAATGGTTGCCATAATAATCAGTTGGAAGCCTGGAAGAAAGATCAACTTAGGATTGATGAGGTGTAATACCTGACCAATCAGAAGGCCAGCCACAGATATTAATGGCAGCGGTAATACTCCGCAGCTCGAAATATTAGTTCAGGAGCTCTATGATACCGTGAGCAAATGGATGATATGTTAGGCTCGCCATTGACCTGAATGCAGTTTGGGCTAGCGTTTGGAGTAGCCTCAAATTCTCATACAAATCAATATAGATGTACTGTAAAAATCAAATACATGGCACAAATGAGCACTGACCATTCATGCAGTATTGAAAAGAATCAATTGGATGACTAAATCGTTTCAGTTGTGTACTAAAACTACAGTGAAATTTAAAAGGGGTCAAACACAAACTCACCTGATGTCAAAACTCATTTCTTCATGACCTTTTCTCAATTCCTTCAATTGGCAAATCTGATAAAATGAAATTAAAGCTGATGATTACCTAGAATACAGAATCATATCACACCAAACCATAGCAATTATCTAGAGCCAATGATTATTTGGCCAGAACAATGATAAACAAAGCAAATCTGACAATGCAAGATTACAACTATGATTACTGAGCCAGGATAGCGACTATGATATATATCGCGATGACATGAACCAAAACAGCCTGCTCAACTTACATGCTATAGTTCAGACGCCTAGAAACTGAACAAAAAATCAATCAAAAGTTAAAAAGGTTACAGTGCATAAAAAAAGAGGCTGCATTAAGCAAATCTAATCTAAGTGGCTGCATTAAGCGAATCTAATTGACAGCCATTAATAACCTCAGCTCCCTTCTGTCCTTCCGACGTAGAAAACAGAGGACATTAGTACATTACCTGCTGATTCGGCCAGTGCTGGACCTTGCCGGCGGCGGTAAATCACGAGTGTGCCATTCATATCTCCTCCGAAGAGGCCCGGTGGCACCCTTGCCGCTTGTGAAGGCCCCAGAGCAGGGATGACAGGCAGCAACAGCGCGGTGGCGGATCTCCGGCGGCGTGGAGGGCCGGAGGGAGTGCGCACGCGCCGCGGAACGGTGCCCAGGTCTCACTCCGATGTGGCGGAGGTGGGCCAGCCATGGGCACCGGCGGCACAGTCGGGTGGCGCTTCAGGGCAGACTCGTGGACAGAGGGAGTGAGTCAGGCTCAGGCAGGGCGGGCGCCGGCCGTAGGGAGGGGCGCTCTGATGCGGTGGTGGGCGGATGAATGGCAGTATGGAGGTTGAATCACCGGAGCATTTTCCTTTTACTCTTTCCTTTTGAATGATGTCGCAGGTGACGCTCCGGAGGTGGCGTACCTGATTGACGGGGGTTAGTTTCCTTTTGAAGGGGAGGGGAGGTTGCACGGGAGATGATCATGCGTGGCTTCCATATTCGTCACGAGGGGTAATATTGGAGCACAGGCAAGGTTACGGGCGGGGAGACGGTGTTTCCAAAATTAGAGGGTGAGGGGAGGCGGGATCGCATGGGTGCTCACGGTAATTGTGCTGGCTTTCCTTTTTTACACGGTTATGGGCGAGCGGGAGGAGGTATCGCACGATACAGCAGATGGACGACTTAGAAAAAAAATTACGCATGAAAGGGTGGTCTTACTTTCTTACTTTTTATTTGTGGGAGATATTACACCAGTCTTCATGAATGATAAATAATAACATATAACTCCGAGTTTTGTTGTTCCGAGTTTTGTTGCGAAACTGTAGTACATATTGCAAAATACAGAAAAAAAGGTTAATAAATTGTATAGAAACTGAACCGAACAATCAAATTCAATATGATTTTTCATACATTTTATAACCAAATAACTTTAACCATATCAAGATTTTGATCTTTAAATAAAATAAAATGTCACACACATATAACAAATGAAATGATCCAAAATTTGAAATGCATAAAAGTTGCCCATAATTCATCGCAATGGGAACAAAACAATACCACAATGCAGCTCATGGTTTTTCCAACAATGCGTGCTGGTGATCCTTCCTGCTGATGTGATCGCCATAAACACCAGCCTCGCAATGCCCCACCATCCGAATTGCTCAATACAATGCCCATAAAAATTATAGAGCTTCCCTCAAAACCATCCGATATTTTCATGTTCCCTCATTGCCTCCAAATGAAATATTCATTTGCCTCACTGCTTCTGTCGGTTTCTAGTCAGGTGGCTGTTAAGTTTCCATACAAAAATGATGATTTTACCGTCTGAGTCACAGTGAAAATTTGTTATATTTCATTGATATTTTCACCCATTTCCCTAAATACCATTGTTTTGAATATTTATTCATTCCAAAAATCAACCACCGAGAGTATAGACATATATATGACAAGAAAAGAATTAATAAAACACATGCATAATAGACATCAAGGCTACTCTCGGGTATCATCACCCAGGTTTTGTGTCGTGAAACATCACGAGTTCACGACACCACTTCTACTGCACAAAGTAATGAAAACACACTACAATTAGGGGTGAGGACAAGAATAAACAGAGGCTTCAACATTACAACTCAAAGAAAGCTTGCATTGTACCTTAGAGGAGCCCCAAAATGAATGTTTAAGTTTGTGTAATAAGTTCAAAAAGAAAGAACAGAGGCCTGAACATTACTACTGTTCTCATTGTTTGAGACATAAACCTGTAGCAGCAAATTCAACGACGCAAAATTATGATTGAATATATTTTCTTCAAGAGGATAAAGAATAATCTTGAAAAACATTGAAATACATCTAACATGCAACCATACGGACAAGTTATTATATAATTCTTACTACACACAGGTGACATCTCCCATCTTATAATTGTGTTCTATGCCACCTTGATATTGATGAGGATCTAGCTCATCTCTTCTTTCATTGTCCTTTTTCTCTTTCCTATTGGTGGATTATTCAGGTTATAGTGCCAAACTCGACAAATACCTTTGTGATTTTAGAAGGAAATAAATCTCAGTTACCCCGCTCCATTTTCATGGAAATTATAATTACAATGTGTTGGGTTATTTGGTCATCTAGGAATGACAAAATTTTTCGTGGTATTGACAATTCCATTCAAGGATGCAAGTTTGTTTTCAGGAGAGAATTTGCTCAGGTTGTCCTACGGGCAAAGCAAGATGTTAAACCTCTTTTAGTTTCATGGCTAGAAGCAAATGTGTAATTTTACTCATTTTCTTTTTTACCTTTTTTGTTTCTTGATTCTCCAACTTGGAGCTTGTAACCTTTTGTACAGTTTATAAATAAATTCCAGTAGGGGCAAAAACCCCTCCTGTTTCCTTCAAAAAACTACACACAGGTGACGGTCCTTGTATATATGGATCAGTCAGACCATGCTCTCAAGAGCCGCGCGATGTTGTCCTTGACCACGCCCGGCTTGTGCGAGTGTGCAGCACATAGGCGCACGACGCCACCGCCTCGCATATGGTGAGAGATTTCTGCGATGCATCATGCATGAGAGATTGATCGAGAGGGATAAGACATTCAGATTCGTATATTGTGATCATAAGAGGACGACAAAAACAATGGAACTCACTGTGCCGAGAATTCGAGATATGTCTGTGTGGTGTGCTTGCTGTCGTCCGGCGTTTAGGGCGAGTCGGCGAGAAGGATTTGATTGTTGGTTTATTTTTTCCCGTGATAAATGCTTCCTACATTTGCTTGAAAGAAAAGAATACTGCAGATCTTAGGGGTGGATTTGCTTGAAAAAAGAATAATGCAAATCTTTTTCTGATTGTTGATTGTTGGTTTACATAGCTATAAGAAATACTAGTTTGATAAAGCATTATTTTAGAAAATTTTAGGAAAAAATCATTAAATTTGAAGTTAGTATGAGGACGACAGACTTATTACAAGTTCTTGACAGAGATTGAAAAGAAAAGTTTGTGCTTGTTCATATGAAGTTAGTATGATGGGGTGTGTTCTATTTTTCTATGTGTTTTATTCGCAAAAAAAAAAACCCATGGAAAAATTATATTTTTCCATGGGTCTGATTGTATTTTTTCCATGGGTCTGATTGTAATTTTTGTGTGGGGTTTTATAGAATTTTTCTATGCATATAAAAAAAACACAGAAAAATTTGATACCAATAGAACAATTTGAGTTTCCAGTAGTGAAATTATTAACGATTCTAGATGAACAAACATTCTAAATGCCACACAAGTATATCCACCATTGATGTTTATCACCAACCCAGTTATGATAATATGGATTGATTACTATTAATTCGTCGTCTACTTGGAGATTATCTAATTAGTTGATGCAAAGAGAGGATCTGTCATTTGATCACTCTTGTCGCAACTACAATGATGTGTGACGCTGAGAGCTTACTACTACATTGTTTGGTTGCTAATTGCAGGCGCCCCTACCGCTGTCTTTTTGTAGCGTCGTGCTGGGGATGACAACCTAGCTTAAGCGATGTTAGAGATTTCAATACCTTGCCTTTTTAATTTTAGATAGTTGACCTAACAATTTTTATGTCTGTTGCCGGTAAAAAAAGAGAACAAAAGTCAACAAATTTTTGTGTCCGTCTCCACTGTCCCGCCTGTCGCTAGCTAGCTACACTAGAGTCCAACCAACGCCCGGCTCGACTCAGCTCGTTGAGATTCCGTTCCATCCATTGGGTTTGGTCATAAGCTAATAAGTAAAAAAAATCACGAGCAAAATTTCTATATACGCTAGCTACCTGCTAGAGCGATCGATCGAGATAGCCAATAATTTGAGATTTGTGCGTGGAGAACTACCTACCTAGCTAGTAGTAGGTTCATCTCGATTCCTCTGAACAACCAATCCACGCGAGGCCAAGATTCTTTCTATAGTCTCTTTGTCACAAAAAGAATGACGTTATGAGATGGGTGTCAGTCAAACTTGTTAGAAATATGCTCTAGAGATAATTATAAAGATGATGGTATTATTATTGTATCCATGATGTATTATATGTTTCTAAATATCTATTAAAGACAACTTGTATTGATTGGCAATTATGTGAATTGTTTTGTGAAACTCTTTTACTTGTATGGATATTCTAATATTATCCCACGATCGGAGTTCCTGTAACAACGCATATCAATATTAGATCAGCACATTATTAGTTGATGACTACGTTTCATAAGTCATAGACATAGAGATGTCAAACTAATAATGTGGGCACATGTACGACATCTAGGCTGGACTGACCCGACATGAATATTGTTATTATTATCTCTTTACACATCATATACGTTATGTCCTTAGACATGAGATTGTCGTATGTACTCAAGATGTCAAATGACTTACTTAGAGATTGTCAAATGCTACTTCATTACTGGGTAGTCATAAAGATAGTCTTCGGGTTTATCGGGAAACATGTTGTGAGACATAGACAATCAAGATGAAATTTGCCCCTCCTTATGTGAGAGAGATATCACTGGATAACTCAAGTGATTGGATCAACAAATGCATGGCCATGCTTGGGTTAAGTGTTAACCCACGAGTTGAACCAAATATCAAGTGATAAGAGAATAACATGTATATGGGTTCTGGTAGTTCGTCTTATATGATCTTTGCATACGCATAGGAGTTGTCACGCCTTGCTAGAGGCCGCTGTCAATTATTGGGCGAGTAGGTGTACTCGGGCCATGTCTATGTGTGCTTGAACCCATAGGGTCGCACGCTTAAGGGGCTGGAAGCCCAATTCAGGTTGGACCCGAGTTGGAGAAGGATTAGGGTTACTAATGCGCCTCCAACTCAGGAGCACACTAGGGACGCCTATATAAGCAGGGGCAGGGGCGAAGCTAGGTTTGATCCACGTCTTTTGGCAGCCGCAGTCGCCCTCTCCACGTTCACGCCTTCGCTCCTCGCGGACCTAGCAGTCCGGAGGTGCATCGCTTCTTCCCTGCATGTGTGTGATACCTCGGACGTGTTGCATCTGGAGCACGAGGACGATCTGCAAGTGGAGGACGGACGTGACGGACGGACGACCACGCAACTGCACGGCACTGCTGCGAGGCATTCGACTACATCGAGTCCCTTCCGCTGCACCTGCGCGTCTAGTGGTAATCTCGTAACCTGTAACTAGCAGTAGATCCTTGTTTATGAGGTAGAAAAATTTTGATTTCCGGCTAGCATAGCATCCTCATAACCCTTCAAAACTTTCTTATCTTTGACTAAATTTTTTCTCGAATACGCAAAAGTCTTACGCATCATTGTATTTAAGTTGAAGAGAATGTTTTACAACGATACCAGGGTGGAAACAAGATTTTAAACACACCCTACCACATCCGATTAGAACCAACCGAAACTCACACCAACAGAAGAAAAAGAAGAAGCCCCGCACCACACCATCAACACAAAGGCCCAAGAGGGCTAGCAGGGCAGGACTCGGCGTCGGAGGAGCATCGTGTGCGCATCAATGGAGCCTTCAGGAAGGGGATGACGCCCGTAGACGCCAACTCCTTTGGGACATGCACCCATTGGATCTTTCATTCCCGGGCTTGCTCTGGCATTTGTGCTCGAGGGTCAGCGGAGATGACGCCTTCAAGAAGGTGATGAAGATTCTCGCCACCGTCACCGTTCCTAGGCTCCCGGCCTAAGGACATGGTTTTCACCCACGCTGCCCTGGGTCGCTTCTGCCGCCAATGATGGCATTGGATTTCCTCGTGGTGTCCGCCAACGGTGCTGAATAACGGAATGGTCGTGGTGAGGGAAAAGCGCCAACGCGTGGGTACCTCCAGGACAGTCGTGGCCCACCGCTCACTGCAGGTGCAGGTGGGTGGGCCACTGGTCGCCGCAGTAGCACTCACCTTGAGCGTTGGCGGGAGGGCGCCGCCAAAGCGGCCAAGGCCCAACTCCTACCGCAGGGGGGCCAACGCATGACTGCGGGAGCACAAGCCCCGGTCAAAAGGGCGCGAGGAAGCCGAGGAGGGGCCGACCAGCCGTCTTGCCGCCCACCCAAGAGACGAGGTTGGCCGGAACTGCCGCCATGGCTGCCAATCCCCGGCTACGAGCCACCGCCACCGCCGCACAACAGGGGAAGAAGGGGAACACTGCGCGGGAGGTCGGCCGCCACGGACTATTCCAGTACGCCAAAGTTGTCGGTGGGGTCCTCCCCGCCGCAACGACCCCGGACGAAGCACTCCACCTCAAGGACAAGGATGAGGCGGTCGTGGGGCGCACCAGAAGCAGTATCCGGACGGAGCCATCGCAGCGCGCGCTCCACCCTTTCCCTGCTGAGGACGGGCCAAAGTAGGGCGTCCCGCAGCCCGCCCCAATGGGCGAGCAGGGCCACGGCCACTGGCCCAGAACAGGGGCACCGCCGAGGCGGGGGCCCCGCCTCCGCCACCGGCGGCGCTTGACACCGACTGGGCGTAGGCGACGGCGAAGCGGGAGCCCAGGCCGCCGGATGGCACCAACATGATCCGTCCGTGAACCCACCACCTAGTGGGGAGGACGGACGCTGCTGGTGCGAGCCGGAGAACTCTGCGGCCGCAGCACCGCCAGAGAAGAGGCCGGGGCCCATGTCCCACCACAGAAGGAGGGGTGGGGGTCCACCTAGCTGCCGGCTGCCAGCTCGGTACCCACAGAGAGCACCCGCGCAGGAGGTCATGCCCGGTAGCGCGCCATGGCTGGATGAGGGTGAGGGGAGCCGGGGACACCGCACAAATCATAGCTCGACACACCGCCGCCGCACGGGGGGTGGGGGGGACTCCATGTGGACACCGGCAAGGGCGCAGGCGAGCCTAGGAGTCTGGCCAGCCATCCCGCCGCCCACCCCGGCGAGGAGTGAGCCGGATCTGCCGCCGCCGGCCGCCATCCGCCATCGGCTGTAGGAGGCCCGAGACCCGATCCGGCCACGGGGAGGGCGGATCCGGCCACGAAGGGCCCGGATCAGCCACCCCGCCGGCCGGCGGTCACCGGCGCGGGAGGAGAGGACGGGGGGGGGGGGAGGCCGAACGGGGAGAGAAGGGTGTGGGGAGGCGCCTTTTTGAGCCCTCCCCGCTGGCCGCCACCACCGGCGAGGTGGAGTGGCGGTGACGGCTCGGCCGGCCGACGGGAGGAGGGCGGTGGGCGCGGTGGCTTGGATCCCTCGGGTCGCCTCCTGGGGGAGACGACGCAAGGGACGTGTGAGGGGATCAATAGATCTGTACATAAAAAGTATGCGCAACAATTATATCTCAAAATAAATTTATTAAAAAATATATTCAACAATCTATCTAATGGTACTAATTATACATTATTAATTTTTGTTTATATATAATTAGTTAAAGTTGAAAAATGTTGACTTTTCGGGAAGAATGACATCTATCTTAGAACGCTGATAGGCTCGCCTTCTGGTTAGAGCATGTCCCAACAAATGACTAGCATTGTCGTTTTTGCATGCAAAGAATCTTAGTGTAAGAAGCTAAGCAGATACTTGCAAATTAAGACGATTATTAATTTATTATCACTTGCATTGGTGATGACGATACGATCTATCATCCTTTTTTTTTTTTTTTTTTTTTTTTTTTTTTTTGAACCGGGGAGCCTTTCCTCCTCATTCCCATGCATGTGCACGGAAATACCGCGGTCTCCGGGGATCGAACCCGGGGTGGCCAGGCAGAGCCTTTGGCTGCTTGCTCTAGCCACCGCAAGCGGCCGCTCGCTTGCCGATCTATCATCCTGTACCTGTACACGTAACTAACGTACACTGTGACGTGCCTAGTAGCTCCTCCGATCCCTAGCATATATTCGAACCAAAGAAACGACAAGACTGAGCTATGTTACCTACGCAGCAACCCTTGTTCGTCATCCCTGTTTTCTTAATTTCTATCATGTTGTTTGTCCCCTGCACTTGAGCAGGTTCGTTAGGACAGTCCTAATAGATAGTTTTCTGACGTAGTTTACATGATGAGAGAAAGAGAGTAATTAATGTCCAGTAGAAAATATCATTTCTAATCCATGATTATGCATAAAGGATTAACAATTTCTTGCATGCTACATAAATAGAGGCTGATCTGTTGTGGCAAATAAGTTGTGTAGTGAAACAGGGATGACCAACGCAACAGTAAAAGGATTATTGGTGTTTAGTTGAGACACTATATAGCCCTGTTGCAACGTCTCGGTCGTAGGTACTAGTACGTACATGGGTGTGGATACGCATGAGGTTTTACTACCAGTAGGCAAGGGTGGAGCCAGAAATTAGTAATAGAAGGGGGCAAGTACAAGATATATTAGTTGGCGGCACAAACCAACATTTTTCACTGATTTGTATAGCAAAATGTCATGTGCAGAGGAGAAATTCATCTAGCATATGGAGTGTTTGGCCTCCCTCACCCATGTGAACATTATGAAATATTGTGAAGAGTTTAGTTCCACCTTGCCTGTTAGAGTGGGATAGAACAACAAATAAGGTATCTAGAGTCTATCCCACCATCCCCAGGGTAATCGTTTTATGCAAAGCGAGTATGAAATCGTAAGTGGGATGATGGTAGATGTGGTTTTCTCATTGTACAGAGTGAACATGAGTCGTTTGGAGTGTAGGGCGTTACAAATTGTATGGTCGCCAACCTTTATGGACACGGGCGCGTGCGGCCAGGGGCACAAACATGGGCTTCATTGCGCGTGTTGGCTCTACGGACTACACGGCATGACACATGTGCCTGCACTAGACGTTCGGGCACGCGTGCTAAGAGGGGAACGTTCCTGGTCATCATTTTAGGTATGTTGGGCCCGACAAGGATGTCCGGTTCTTTGAGCGGGGTGTATCTCACACTTGACCCTGTTTGGAATTTGACCCATAGTGGCCTATGTGAATGTAAGCAGATATTGTGAAGTGTTTAGTCTCATCTTAGTTTTTTAGAGTGGGAGGAACCAACATATAAGGCTTCTAGTGTCCATCCCACCATCCCCGGGTTAATGATAAACATACAAAAGAATGGGGTCAAACAATAACGAAACATCGACATACATTGTTCGCTACAGTGTGGCTAACACTACGTAGAAGATTCGCTAGTGTATATTATGTAGGAATGTATTAGTTAGAACAAGGACATATACCCTTTTATTTTAGAGACCCTCCCTATACATATAGTATCCGTTGCAGTTGAAACTCAATATTACTATTTTTCTCCACCATTTGCTATCTTTTTTTCATTCTTTGGTCATTGTCTCTGAAATCAAAATGTCCTGCAACTAACAATAACCAAGGACGGCGCCCTTGTCTGGATTCAGTCCATGTCCATGTCCGTATTATGTGACATGTATGGGGGAATGTTACCTGCAACCTCACCTCTATATCTCACTTCACAACTTGTGTTATTGTGATATCCAGCTTTGTTCAAACTAATCAAGCAGTTTTTTCTTTAACCAAAAAATAATAAATACTATGAGACAGACAAATAATTGTCCAATCCAATTGCAGATGGACTGACGATGACTGGTCGGATTGGTCAATCAATCCAGCTTGCTGACCGACGAACTGTGGACTTTTCATGTTAGCTGGCCGACAAGTCATTCCAGGCCCGATATATAGTCACATTCTTGGTTTTCAGAACAGAATAATGATATCCTTGTAGCTTAAAAGAATACCACATTCTTGTACCTTAGAATAAGTCGTCCTGGTCGTGAAGCTAGGAAATGTTTACTTTTAGTTTTAATTGAAATTTTGAACTTTCGCATGTTTGATTACCACCAAACATCGATTTTCTAGAAATATAATTCACAATAGTTTTTTCACAAAATATGGAGCCAAGATGGGCCCACCTTGGTTCGGCAAACACATGTCCACTTAGCACAACAACCTAGTGGTGCCATGCACTTCCATATACTCTACCATTTTCTCTCTTTCAGTTTCATCAAACCATGGTGCAAATGCGGTGGCTTTGGTGTCACATGACCCATGCATGGAGGACCGAACCTCACCTTTCTATAAAACGTTAGGATCCATTCCCTTAAGTGACGCACCACAAATCCTTCCAAGAAAATTTCATGTTTCAAAGCTCCATGAGCTTTTAAGTTTTTTGAGGAGATTGTTTTGAGTTGGTTTTGGAAAACAAAGAAAACATAAATGTGTTATATTGCATAGACATGTCTGTGCATTGCTGCGCAACTCCATATGTATATATAGAAATCAGACTCCATACTATCACTTGACATGAGTTGTTGGTATTTATATGAGCATAGGTCATAAGTCCAAGTCACGTACAATATATGGAGGAGCGGAATCTAATATATATATTAGTATTGGGCCCTGTATTTATCATCGCTAGAGGCGAGCTATTCTAACTCGTAAAAGTATGAGTCATAATTACGGATGAAGTAACAAAAGCAAGAGAGTAAAAACTCTCCACTAGCTTCCAAATCTGAAGGCAGATTGATGACATAGTTGAACGCAAGAATATACCGTACAAAAAAAGCATCGGAAAATCAGTCAAATGGCATAGACGGTTCCTGTTTATTTTATCGCTTCTACGCTACTCATGTACGCCTATGTGTCAATTCGCATAAATATAAAAAATATAGGTCTCGTACTCATTAATTCCCATGTGTAATTGATTAATGAGCACTATCCCTTTCACACTACGTACAGCCATATTTTTTTTTTTTTGAAAATTTTCACAGCCATATATGTGAGTGTGAGCATGCGTGTAATCGAACTGCGACATATAGAACCGGCCAATAGGTGTTTGAATTGATAGTGGGTTTATGCTATATAATTTGGGTGCAGGTCCATATATAACTAGTAAGAGCTCCACCTATCAATTAGTTAGATTAGAAAAGGGACATATATCCTTTTTAGAGACCCTGTATATACATATGGGTTCCGTAGTAGTTGAAACTTGGGAGTCAATCAATATTTTCTTCACCATTTGAAATCTTTTTTTCATTCTTTGGTCATTGTCTCTGAAATCAAACTAGTGATGTCATGCAATTAAGAATAGCCCTTTGTCTGGATGTCCTTGTCGGTGTTATGTGGCATGTACGGGGAGTATTGCATGCAACCTCACCTAATATCTCACTTCGCAACTTGTGTTATTGTAATATCCAGCTTTGTTCAAATTAATCATGCAGTTTTTTATAGTAAATAATAAATATTTTCAGACAAACAAATAATTGTCTAGTCTAATTGCATGATGATGGTCTAACGAAGACCAGTCGGATTGGTCAATCAAGGCTCCTTGCGGACTTCTCAAGTTAGCAGGCTGACAAGTCATTCCAGGACCAATACATAATCACATTCTTGGTTTTCAGAACAAAATAATGACTTTCTTGTGCCTTCAAAGAATACCACATTGTACCTTAGAATAAGTCCTCCTGGTCTTGTAACAAGGAAATTTTTACTTTTAGTTTTAAATTGAAATTTTGAACATTCGCATGTTTGATTACCACCAGACATCGATTTTCTAGTAATCTAATTGAAAATGATTTTTTTCACAAAATTTGCAGCCAAGATGGGGCCCACCTCGGTTCGGCCGACCAATTTCCACTTCACACCCGACTACCTGAGTCGTGCCATGCACTTCCATACTCTACCATTTTCTCTCTTTCCGTTTTATCAATCTATGGTGCAAATGTTGTGGCTTGGTGTCACTTGACCCCATGCATTGATAGGGATGAAAGTGGTATGGATAATCCTCCGCACCCCATGAGTGGAAATACAGCAGCAGATTTATTTATTTAAGGTTTATTTGCCATGATTTAATCGAAGATGTACGTACTGATGGCCACACTTACCGTGTCAAAAAAGAAAAGGAAAAAAAACGTGGGCATTTGTTGGCCATGCGCTTGGAGTTGGACCATCCTAAGCTTGGGCCTTGGGTTCACGTCCACACGTTCGGCTCACCTAGATATATATAGGAATTCCATATATATATACATAGCCAGAATCAGCCCAAAACACATGGTACGACGAGTCTGCTTTGCTTCCTGTGTGACAACTTTCTGGGCCGGTATATATATCTTTTGAATTCATGATGCCTTCGAAATTTCCGAACACATACATGGTTTCCCTTTGCGACAATTTAGTTGCTTTTGATGAGGTGTTAATGGTGTATCATATATCCAAGTTGAGGCACACCAGCAAGCTGGAGATTCTTCTCACGTTCGATCGATTTCTGCATACAAAACCTGAATGCTTTCAATTGAAAAATGATGCTGGAATTCCACACCGACGACTCTTGCCAATCTACCTTTTCTAAGTACTACGTACTGACATGTGTTCATTGCAACGATGATGGGCGTACAACGCACGCGCGTACCCGTGGCCTAAAAAAAGGTAACTACTAAATATTACTCTCATTCCTGAAATATTGTAAGGGATAATAGCGGAGTTCAAAATTTGCACTCCCTTTTATCGTGAAATATAAGGACATAAACGGTTTTTAAACAAAATAAGCAGCTTGGCAAAAGGACAACTTTATCTCTCATTAATTGGAATAGAGAGTAGTTAAGTTGTTACTTTTGTTTAAGATGCTTTTTAGAAGTCACGATGTTTAAAAGGCCCGAGACCTGATCCGGCCACGGGGAGGGCGGATCCGGCCACGGAGGGGCCAGATCGGCCACCCCGCCAGCCGGCGGTCACCGGCGCCGGAGAGGATGCGAGACCGGGGGGGGGTGGGTGGGTTGGAGTGGGGAGGAGGCCGGAGCGGGAAGAGGAGGGTGTGGGGAGGTGCCTTTTTGAGCCCTCCCTGCTGGCCGCTGCCGGCGGCGAGGTGGAGTGGCGGTGACCGCCCGGCCGACTGCCGGGAGGAGGGCGGTGGGCGCGGTGGCTTGGATCCCTTGGGTCGCCTCCTGGGGGAGACGACGCAAGAGACGTGTGAGGGGATCAATGGATCCGTACATAAAAAGTATGAGCAACAATTATATCTCAAAATAAATTTATTACAAAAATATATTCAACAATCTATACTAATTATACATTATAGATATTAATTTTTGTTTATATATAATTAGTTAAAGTTGAAAAACGTTGACTTTTCAGGAAGAATGACATCTATCTTAGAATGCTGATAGGCTCGCCTTCTGGTTAGAGCATGTCCCAGCAAATGACTAGCATTGTCGTTTCTGCATGCAAAGAATCTTAGTGTAAGAAGGTGAGCAGATACTTGCAAATTAAGACGATTATTAATTTACTATCACTTGCATTGGTGACGACGATACGAACTATCATCCTGTACACGTAACTAACGTACACTGTGACGTGCCTAGTATCTCCGATCCCTAGCATATATTCGAACCAAAGAAACGACAAGACTGAGCTATGCTACCTACGCACCAACCCTTGTTCGTCATCCCTGTTTTCTTAACTTCTATCATGTTGTTTGTCTCCTGCACTTGAGCAGGTTCCTTAGGACAGTCCTAATAGATAGTTTTATGACGTAGTTTACATGATGAGAGAAAGAGAGTAATTAATGTCCAGTAGAAACTATCATTTCTAATCCATGATTATGCATAAAGGATTAACAATTTCTTGCATGCTACATAAAGAGAGGCTGATTTGTTACGGCAAATAAGTTGTGTAATGAAACAGGGATGACCAACGCAACAGTAAAAGGATTGGTGTTTAGTTGAGACACTTTACAGCTCTGTTGCAACGTCTCGGTCGTAGGTACTAGTACGTACATGGGTGTGGAAACGCATGAGGTTTTACTACCAGTAGGCAAGGGTGGAGCCAGAAATTACTAATAGAAGGGGGCAAGTACAAGATACTCCCTCTATCCCATATTTGTTGACGTTTTGGCACCTCATTGAATGGTCTAGATTCATTCAAAACTCCATGCATGTAGACACAATCCATGACCAGATTCAAAGATTCTTTGGTGCATGTGAGACATAGCTAAAACGTCAAATATAATGGGACGGAGGGAGTATATTAGTAGGCGGCACAAACCAACATTTTTCACTGATTTGTATAGCAAAATATCATGTGCAGAGGAGAAATTCATCTAGCATATGGAGTGTTTGGCCTCCCTCACCCATGTGAATATTATGAAATATTGTGAAGAGTTTAGTTCCACCTTGCCTGTTAGAGTGGGATAGAACAACAAATAAGGTATCTAGAGTCTATCCCCAGGGTAATCCTTTTACGCAAAGCGAGTATGAAATCGTAAGTGGGATGATGGTAGGTGTGGTTTTCTCATTGTACAGAGTGAACATGAGTCGTTTGAAGTTTAGGGCGTTACAAATTGTATGGTCGCCAACCTTCATGGACACGGGCGCGTGCGGCCAGGGGCACAAACATGGGGTTCATTGCGCGTGTTGGCTCTACAGACTACACGGCATGACACATGTGCCTGCACTGGACGTTCGGGCACGCGTGCTAAGAGGCGAACGTTCCTGGTCATCATTTTAGGTATGTTGGGCCCGACAAGGATGTTCGGTTCTTTGAGCGGGGTGTATCTCACACTTGACCCTGTTTGGAATTTGGCCCATAGTGGCTTATGTGAATGTAAGCAGACATTGTGAAGTGTTTAGTCTCATCTTAGTTTTTTAGAGTGGGATGAACCAACATATAAGCCTTCTTGTGTCCATCCCACCATCCCCGAGTTAATGATAAACAGACAAAAGAATAGGGTCAAACAGTAACGAAACATCGACATACGTTGTTCGCTACAGTGTGGCTGACACTACGTAGAAGATTCGCTAGTGTATATTATGTAGGAATGTATTAGTTAGAACAGGGACATATACCCTTTTATTTTAGAGACCCTCCCTATACATATAGTATCCGTAGCAGTTGCAACTTGATCGTTCTCAGTTTGCACACCAACACACACTCGAGAGCACCAGGGAATCAGGAGACAATAGATTGAGGAGGGAAGGCACTGTATTGCTTTATTTCTTATTGCTGTTGTCCATGGAGAAAGGAACATCCCTATTTATAGGGAAGGTGAACCCTGGATAAGGGTTGCTACAGTACAAGATATTTCTTGCTACAGTGAAATAAGAATTCTCCATAATGCTGCAGTGTTCATGCTTTGAGATTCGTGCTTCTAGAATTCTCCTCCACCTTCCTTTATAATTTGGCCACAATAATTATTTCACAACACTCCCCCTTGGCCAAATTATTGCCGTGTGTATGCCTCGTTAAAAACTCCCCCAAAACCCGGTGGGAAAAAGGGTAGGAGAAAAGAGTGCATCACGACATCACTTGTGCATCACCTGTTGCCTCGTTAAAAACCTTGCATGAGAAAACCCAGTGGGAAAAACTCATCAAGGGAAAAAGAGTGCAACAGTTGGTTTGTCTTCAGGACCAACCAATGCAACTTAGGTCTTCAGGACCTATGGTCTTCAGGACCAATTTGTACCTTCATTAATTACTTCAAATCATGCTTTAGGCTTTGATTCTCAACACCCCCTTCTTTGGTAATTTGTGCCTGTGTGCATGCCTCATCAAAAACTCCCCCCAAAACCCAGTGGGAAAAGGGTAGGAGAAAAGGGTACATCACACGCACAGCCTGTGTTGTACCTGTTGCCTCGTTAAAAACCTTGCGTGAGAAAACCCAGTGGGAAAAACACACCAAGGGAAAAAGGGTACAACAGTTTGATCTTCAGGGTCAAGCCTTCAGGGCTTACGTGCTATGTTTAGGTCTTCAGGACCTACTGGTCTTCAGGACCAGATTGTGATCTTCTAGACCGCAATTATGGACTATTACTCAGGGAGTATTCTTCCCCTGAACTCAGCAACCTTGTAAATGGTCTGATGCCCTTACAATAGATATATTCTTGGAAGCAAGAGGCTGGCAGAGACCTTTATAAACAAATCTGCTGGATTTGTTCTTAACTAGGTTTGCAGAGCATCTCTTCCCTCGCTCTTCTGGAGCTTACTGGGTAAAGAAATTGGAGCAATGTGCATCATGAGATTGCTCATAACATAGCCCATATGTGTTTGTGCAACACAGGTGATATCACCTCCATAGATAACGGTGGGGAGCTTACCAAAGCTTAAGCCACATAACTTCAGGATGCGGCCAATCATCCATTTGAGCCAAACACATTCTTGTGTGGCAATCAACTCTCAGTGGTTGGATGATGTGACAACCAATGTCTCCTTCAAGACTACTATAAAATGGTTGTGCCACCATAGAGAGTCATGAAATCAGTCTGGATCTAGCATGATGCGGGTCAAACATATAGCCAGTATCCACATATCCTGCCATGGTTGGTTCTTCAGGAACCATAGACCAAGGTTTGTATGTACTAAAGACGAACAAATATCAAGCCTTCGTGTAGTTTACCAAATACTACATTGGTACTTAAGTAGGGAACTTCAGGTCCCAGTATTGTCTCAATATTATCCTTGGTCTATATGGGACCCGTCCACTTCAGGGGACTGATTCACCATGGGGAAAGAGGGTGGCATTTGCCTTACCCTTAAGTACCCTCTTTATAGACTAGTGTATAAACACTCCTTCAGGGAGGTGCTTGAGCTGCTGGCTCAAGCAGGATTTGGTTTTATCCAAGTCCTTCATTCATATTTGTGTAATCCCTCTTCAGGAGGAAATTACTCAAATGGTTGAACCATATCTGTTCAGATTCAACCCATGCAACGACATTTGTAGGCGGATGCTATGTTGCGATTCGATTCGGTCCGGGGATCTCTAGTCCTTCAGGGACTCTTATGTGGATCTTCGAATCAGGTGGCCCATAAAAGTATGCGACCACGAAGTTTTCCAACTGCTTTTATAGATTCAGGTTAGCTGCCATAAATATTAAGTATTGGAACTTTTGTGCCACACATAACCGGAGAGAAATTTTCATCGTAACTGATGACGGGTCTCTGCGTGAACCCTTATGCCACTAGCCTCGCTTTGTGCCATAGTTGTTCCTCTTCTGGAGGAAGACCCATTTGCATCCTTCAGGGATGACTTCAGGAGGTGTTAGGGCTGCAGGCCTAAACAACCTCTCTTTCATAAAGCGAGCGCTACTTTGCCTTAATTGCTGCTTTCCATTTGTCCCATTATGAGTGCTTCTGACACTCTGCCATGGACTTTGGTTTTGGATCCGGATCCATTAAGTCAGCAATTTCTAAGGCAAGATATCTTGTCGACAATAGTGGTCTTTCAATTATATGACTCTCCTAATTCCACATAGTGGCGATCATCCCATGATCATCCTCCCGCTCATCATGATTTCCCATAACGATTGAGCTGGGGCATTCCAATCCTCCAATGCGATGGTGCTCGCGACGCATTTGGGATTTCCATCTTCAGGATGGTGTCCTTCAGGGACTTCCACAACTTCAAGTTGAGTTGCCACTTCAAGGGCATTCTCGACTTCAGGTCGAGCTTCTTCAACTGATTCTTTAGGTGATGCAAGTGGCTCAAGACCATGTCTATGCGGACGTCTCCGCAGACACTTGTCTGAACACCCGGAGGTCTCCCCCTCAACCTAGGATCAGATGGAGACAATAGAGTTGGTAACCTTCTGGGCTACCTATACTCTCTCCGGTGCACTTACTGCGGGTAAGTACGACCTTGTCACTTTTCTAATCAGTGAAGGTATTTGGCAGCGATTTACAATAGTCCTCTGAACTTCTGGTTCAGATTGGCTAGTGCATGAGTCTGGTAAATACATTCCAACATTTATTTCATGCGATTTACCGGCATTATTCTGGCATTCTTCTGGATGCCTATCTCCCCCTAATGCTGGGAAATGCCGTCAGCGTATCGAGCCTTATGAAGATCCCTAGTCATAAGCTCTTATATCCCAACTTCTGGTGGGTTCTCCTTGTTGTACGCTGGTGTGGCGGTATTGGCACATATACTGCACAAATATACGCAGATGGGAAATACTTGATTCATTCTCACGCACTATCTGTAGGGGGGTGCAGTTGGCCTGAGACTTTTGGGGACTTAGCATATAGTGTATAAACCAACATTCATAACTAGGTGAAAGCATTGCTCTTCAGGAGCGTCCATGACCATATTACAAATGCTCTTAAGGAGCATGAATGGTCAAACTCTACTAGTATATTTGGACATTGCTCTATGACTATCATGACATCTTAGGGATTATTATAGGTCCCTGAATGCATCATAGTCATCATCGAGAAGGTCATCCTCACCTCCATCCATTTGGACGTCATCACCATTTTCCTTTGCGTCTACAAGCATGTCGTCGCGATCTAAGCTTCAGGCTCATTGGTGTAGTGAGGTTGGTGTTGGCTCTCCTTGTCCTTACTTCTGGAAGAACTTTGGTAGAGCTCAACTAGGTGTCTTGGGGCATGACAAATACGGGACCAATGTTCGGTGCCTCCACATCTAGAGCAACAACCCTGCTGCTCAGATGTTTTACTTATGACCTTCTCGGATTCGCTTTTACCCTTGGGCTTGTCCTTTCCTTTGAATTTGAACATGACATATTTCTTTCCCTTCCATTTTCCCCTTTCACGACCTCTTTTGCGGTTGCGAGAATTCTTAGCAACCCTAGCATGTGCTTCAGGCACAGCTGTGAGGTGATTAAGTCGTGCAGAATGATCATTCGTGAGAACATCATTCTGTTGTTCTGCAATCAATAGTACTATTATCAACTCATGTTACTTGGAGTACTTTGAGTTCATGCATTGCTGATGTAGTACTATGTTGCTGGGTTGGAGGGTACAAAGAGTTTTCTCGATCATGTCTGCGTCAGTGATCTTCTGGCCACATAGATGCAGTCTAGACACAATCCTGCGTAAAGCAGAGTCGTACGCTGTCACAGACTTATAGTCTTGGAAGCGTAAGGCAATCCAGTGCTGTTGCGCTTTGGCGAGCATAATTGACTTTTGCTCCCTGAAGCGGTCCTTCAAGGACTGCCATAAGACTAGTGGGTCGTCCACCTTCATATACTCAGACTTCAGGTCTGGGTGTAGGTGGATTTGCAAAATGCGCAATGCCTCTGCTTTATCAGGTTCTGTGCGCGCGTCCTTGCCAGCTTCAGGCTGGGCAATGGTATGGTCTAGGCTCATGCTATCGAGTTTAATCTCAACGTCGATGGCCCAAGTAAGGTAGTTGTTGCCGTCCAGGGCTAGCTCAGCAAACTCCTTTTTCGCAATGTCCGACATGCGTGCATGATCAATGTGCAGGATTAGTGAGTGTCGGTTATGCGTAATCTTCAGGATTATGATCATATGCAATCTTTAGGATTACATTCAGATATAGTCTTCAGGACTATATGTCCCCAAATATCTCATGCATATAATCTTCAGGATTATATGCTACTTACTAAATTTATAAACTTGCAATATAATAAATCTACGAGATTTAAATAAGCGTAAGAAAGTAAATTGCAACAATTAAATAAAGTAGTGCATAGTAATATAAAGTTGCAGTAAAGTGATCATGCCATGCCATATAAGGTCTTCAGGCCTTAATGATTTTATGGGCTACAGGCCGCGTAGTGGCATGATATGGTGAACTTCAGGTCACCGTCAAATGCTAACGGCTTCTGGCCGGGCATACATGATCCTAGTTGCGCTTAAATCAAAGTTTTAGGATACGACCATGCGAGGCTTCGGGCCTCATTTATTTGATGGTTTTAGACCATCCCGACAAGTGGTCGAGCGCACATGGATCAAACGGCACATGGATCAAACCAAAATGCTTCTAATTGTAATCTTCAGGATTGCAACTAGGTGTAGTCTTCAGGACTACATCCTTATTTCTTATAAGTAGCATTCTGGACTACTTTATTGTCTTTTGCCACAGAATATAAATATATATATACTACAAAAATTAAATCTGCAGGATTTAAATATGATAAAATAAACTGCCGTAAATAACAAATAATAATAAATATGGTGGACTTCGGGCCACATATATTTCACGGACTTCGGGCCATGTATTATGGTGGACTTCAGGCCACTAACTTTGCGCAAGACAGAAATAATTTGCGCAGCCCAAATTTGTGATGGGCAGACTTTCCATAGTCTTCACAACTACTCATAAAATTCTCAGACGTAATCTTCGGGATAACATTGCAATCACATAAATAATATAGTTGCAGTAAAGTAAATTTAGGAAATTAAATTACTGTAGTAAATAAATTGCAGCAAATAAGTAATAAATATAGAGAATATATATATATATAGTGGGCTTCAGGCCACTAATTTTTGCACAGGCCGAAAAGGCCCAGTGCAGCCATAAATCCTGCAATGGGCTAGTAAAGGCCCATTCGGTTTCATGGGCCAACCTGCTAGGCCTGCCTGGGCGCTGGCTATTCCTGGCCGTCCATCCTGATGGATGGCTCGGATTTGCCCTGGACCATATATAAGGGAAGGGGTTGGAAACCCTAACCCTAAAATCCCTCTTCCTCTCACTTTCCCTCTCTCCCTCCCTTATCTTCTTCTCATTCCTCAGATTCAGACACGGAGAGCAGGGAGGAGGGAGTGGAGGAGGCGCCGGCCTTCCTGCCTCAAGGCCGCGCGGGGCCCATGTCCGCGCCCCCTCGGCGCCTGCGCGCGCTCGCCTGGAAGGTGGCCGAGCCGCGGCGGGGCCAGGACGGCGGCGTGGTGGATGCTCGCGCCCGCCTGCGGGTCCTCGCGGCATCCAGGGCCACGCCCGCGCCTGGCTCGCGGCCGGTGGCAGTCACGCCTGTGCCAGGCCATGGCCGGGGCCGAGGGGCCGACATGCGGTCCTGGCGGGCACCGCGCCGGGGCTTCGAGCCGCGCCGGGGGCAGTGGGGCCGCGCGTCTGCGCTGTGGTCTGTGCTAGCCATAGCTCGCGGCGGGCCGCGCCGTCGCGCGCCTGTGCCGGGCCTGCGCCTCGCGCTGGGAGGCCAGGGGCCGCCGCGGGACTCGCGCCCTTGCCGAGTCAGCTGGGTGGGCTCCTCCCGGCGGCCGGGCTTGCGCCCTCCTGCGCGCGCGGAGGTCGGACCCGCGTGCCTGGAGGCCAGATGGCTCGTGGCGGCGGCGGATCCGCGGCCTGGCGTGGTCGCGCTGGGCCGTGCCGTCACAACCATGCCTCGGCCTTCACGTGCGCGCCCTGCAGGGGCAGCAGCGGCGGTCGGGCATTCCCGATTTGTCGCCTTGGAGGCCCGATCCACGCGCCTTCAGGGCGATGGTGGCCGATCTGCCCGTCTTCAGGACGGCAGGTTTGTGTCTTATGAAGTTTTTCAGGTGTGCCATTGACAGAGCGTCTGTGCATCACCTTCAGCGGTACTTCATGACCGGAACTCGACGAGCGGAGGCAGAGCCATCCTTGCATCGTCGTCGACGGCACAAGACCGGAACTCGGTGAGCGGAGGCAGAGCCGTCCTGGCATCACCGTCGGCGAGCGGAGGCAGAGCCATCCTAGCATCGCCGTGGGTCGTCTCCGGCAGTGGACGGCGACGGCGGCTGAGCCGACCTTCGTGTCGCCGGGCGTTGCCGATGCGCCAACGAACCCGCATGTTCAAGTGCATGTGCTGTGCTTTCTCTGTGTATGAAATGAAAATGATTCTTGTAACTGTTCTTACCTTCTTAGCTCGGTAGAACTCGTGCTAATAACATGTTAAGAAATCGTTCTCAGTTTGCACAACAACACACACTCGAGAGCACCAGTGAATCAGGAGACAATAGATTGAGGAGGGAAGGCACTATATTGCTTTATTTCTCCATGGAGAAAGGAACGTCCCTATTTATAGGGAAGGTGAACCCTGGATAAGGGTTGCTACGGTACAAGATATTTATTGCTACAGTGAAATAAGAATTCTCCAGAATGCTACAGTGCTCATGCTTTGAGATTCATGCTTCTAGAATTCTCCTCCTCCTTCCTTTATAATTTGGCCACAATAATTATTTCGCAACAAAACTCAATAGTACTATTTTTCTCCACCATTTGCTATCTTTTTTTCATTCTTTGGTCATTGTCTCTGAAATCAAAATGTCCTGCAACTAACAATAACCAAGGACGGCGCCCTTGTCTAGATTCAGTCCATGTCCATGTCCGTATTATGTGACATGTATGGGGGAACGTTACCTGCAACCTCACCTCTATATCTCACTTCACAACTTGTCTTATTGTGATATCCAGCTATGTTCAAACTAATCATGCAGTTTTGTCTTTTACCAAAAAATAATAAATACTATGAGACAAACAAATAATTGTCCAATCCAATTGCAGATGGACCGACGATGACTGGTCGGATTGGTCAATCAAACCAGCTTGCTAACCGAGGAACTGTGGACTTTTCATGTTAGCTGGCCGACAAGTCATTCCAGGCCCGATATATAGTCACATTCTTGGTTTTCAGAACAGAATAGTGATATCCTTCTAGCTTAAAAGAATACCACATTATTCTTGTACCTTAGAATAAGTCGTCCTGGTCGTGAAGCTAGGAAATTTTTACTTTTAGTTTTAAATTGAAATTTTGAACTTTCGCATGTTTGATTACCACCAAACATCGATTTTCTAGAAATATAATTCACAATAGTTTTTTCATAAAATATGGAGCCAAGATGGGCCCACCTTGGTTCGGCAAACACATGTCCACTTCGCACAACAACCTAGTGGTGCCATGCACTTCCATATACTCTACCATTTTCTCTCTTTCAGTTTCATCAAACCATGGTGCAAATGCGGTGGCTTTGGTGTCACATGACCCATGCATGGAGGACCGAACCTCACCTTTCTATAAAACATTAGGATCCATTCCCTTAATTAAGTGACGACCACAAATCCTTCCAAGAAAATTTCATGTTTCAAAGCTCCATGAGCTTTTAAGTTTTTTGAGGAGGTTGTTTTGAGTTGGTTTTGGAAAACAAAGAAAACATAAATGTGTTATATTGCATAGACATGTCTGTGCATTGCTGCGCAACTCCATATGTATAGAAATCATACTCCATACTATCACTTGACATGAGTTGTTGGTATTTATACGAGCATAGGTCATAAGTCCGAGTCACGTACAATATATGGAGGAGCGGAATCTAATACATATTTGTATTGGGCCCTGTATTTATCATCGCTAGACGCGAGCTATTCTAACTAGCTGAAGTAACAAAAGCAAGAGAGTAACAAACTCTCCACTAGCTGATATATATATATATATAGATAATATATTGCACTCAGCGGCATTTTCCTGTATAATATGGTCAAACTACGGATCCATGCACATTAATCATTTCTATGTTTTAGGAAGCGAGCTAGCTTCCAAATCTGAAGGCAGATTGATGACATAGTTGAACGCAAGAATATGCTGTACAAAAAAAGCATCGGAAAATCAGTCAAATGGCATAGACGGTTCCTGTTTATTTTATCGCTTCTTTTTTTTTTTTTTTTTTTTTTTTTTTTTTTTGAGAAGAAACATGTATTCATCTTAGTGCTTTACACCGGCCCTTTTACAGACTGGACTCCAAAGAAAAGGAAAATTACATAGAAGTTTACAACTCCTGTTCATCTTCCTCGAAGCCTTCAGAGATCCATCCGTCACCACCGTCGAAGCCGCGTACCAATCGTCGTCAGGCACCAGAGCCAAACTCCACAGGGTGGAGGCCGCAGAGGAGGACTTACTTCTAGGCGAATCAACCGACGTTGCCTCCCAGGCGCATCGGCCAACTCTTGTACCCACGACGCATCCTTCGATTCCATCGCCGGCAACCCGAGCAGTGCTCAGGTTTTCACCAAACATGTTCCTCGAGATTAACAGGGTCAACAGCATCATCACCTGACGAAGACAACGATGCGCCGGCCCTCGACTCCAAGAGAGTTCTCCCCAGCTTCTCCGTTGACGTCGGAGTAGATCGCCATCGGAGAACGGAAGAGACTGGGAGAAATTATTCCGCTGCGCCGCCGCCGCTTCCGCATCGCCGGCGTCGCCAGGAAGACCAAGTCGCAAAGGAGCCACGCTCCTCCGACCAAACCTAGCTCCGCCGCCGAACATCGACGGCGAGCAAACCCGAGACCTAGGACTCGATTAAGACCCTATGAAAACAAGAAAAACTGGAAATCGAGGCGGACCCCCGCTCCGCGTCACCGCCGGCAGCGAGGCCGGAGGCGAGGGAACGGGGGCCGCAGGCGGTGGTGGCGGCGGCGGCGCCCTCGGCGGTGGTGGCGGCGGCGGTGCCCCTAAACCCTAACTTCCCGTGGTGGCTGGGACGGTGTGCTAGTTGTAATGGGAGAAATGAAATGGGGAACTTATTTTATCGCTTCTACGCAACTCATGTATGCCTATGTGTCAATTCGCATAAATATAAAAAATATAGGTCTCGTACTCATTAATTCCCATGTGCAATTGATTAATGAGCACTATCCCTTTCACACTACGTACGGCCATATATTTTTTTTGAAAATTTTCACAGCCATATATGTGAGTGTGAGCATGCGTGTAAGCGAACTGCGACATATAGAACCGGCCAATAGGTGTTTGAATTGATAGTGGGTTTATACTATATAATTAGGGTGCAGGTCCATATAACTAGTAAGAGCTACACATATCAATTAGTTACATTAGAACAGTGACATATATCCTTTTTAGAGACCCTGTATATACATATGGTTTTCGTAGTAGTTGAAACTTGGGAGTCCATCAATATTTTCTTCACCATTTGCTATCTTTTTTTTCATTCTTTGGTCATTGTCTCTGAAATCGAACTAGTGATGTCATGCAACATACAATAACCCTTTGTGTGGATTCAGTCTGTGTCCTTGTCGGTATTATGTGGCATGTACGGGGGAGTATTACATGCAACAACCTCACCTAATGTCTCACTTCGCAACTTGTGTTATTGTAATATCCAGCTTTGTTCAAACTAATCATGCAATTTTTTAAATAATAAATATTTTCAGACAAACAAATAATTGTCTAGTCTAATTGGATGTGTTTGGGGTGCAGCTCCCCTAAATGGCAACACCATTTCCGCCTATCAAATATGGCGAAAGAGTTGTATGTAAAGTGATGCGCAAAGCCCGAACACAACAAGAAGCGCACAAATGAAGGACGGTGCACGAAAAGGTATCGAGATGGTAACTAGTTAACTTTTCACTCTAATAACTCGCCGAACTCGTATGAATTAGGGTGGGTTGATGTGCACTAAACAAAACCTAGCTAAGATGACGGATTTTCATTAAGAAAAATAACCTGTGTAGTTGGATATATGACCACGCCTGTAGTTGGATATATCACCAAGCCTTTCTAGCTCATTCGTTGTAAGACATGTGGGTACTGCAATATGACAAATGATGCTATCTCAAAACCCATTGATAGAGAAAATAAGGCAGGTTGAAACAAAAGGTACCTAGAGAAAAGGATGAACACCATGCTAACAAACACGTCTAAAAGCTTGGTGGATGCTATATAAACTACATAGGGATAGAAGCTATTTATATAACCTTTATATATATGGAAACCCAATGCAAACAGATCCACATATAAAACAGAATTCTCTAAGAAGGCGAGAGTCCATTCTTTGTTTATCTTGATGTTGAAGAAACAAAGTCATGCATGAAGAAGACTGAAGATATCACATGACAAGTACTCGAAGGATCCAGGGAAAGGTATTGAACATCTCACAATGGACCATATATGGCTTAGACATAGCTTGGAATGGATGCAGATTTCTTCCGAATATTGTCTGGGAACTTCCTTTCCTTGGCCAAATTCCATCCACAAGAAGATTAAATTTCCGGAGGTGTCGAAGTCAAACAGTGTGTTGTCGACAGTTGGTTGCACCTACTACCCTAAAATGTGTGACGCATTGGATTCATCATCATCAATGAAAAATTTGGCAACAGTGGCAAAAAAACATACTGCTGTTCATGGGAGAAGTCCTGGTTACACACACAAAAAGAACGTCTAGAGTAATTTTCATTGATGATACAAATACCATATGCATGGGCACGAATCAATGAACCCGCTAGTTTTAGGTCTTGTTTGGCATAGCTTCACCACCAACTACTTCTTGAGCTATCTGATGCTGTTTTTTCAGCATTTTGAAAATATATTTACCCATGAAACTTATGTTCTCACATGGGAAACAACGTGGGATGAAGCTGAAAATAGTTGCTTTACATGACTTCA
Source organism: Themeda triandra (assembly GCA_018135685.1). NCBI lineage: Eukaryota > Viridiplantae > Streptophyta > Magnoliopsida > Poales > Poaceae > Themeda > Themeda triandra. The sequence goes on from JAENPR010000531.1 coordinate 340,657, forward strand.
CATCCTAATTATAGGACCCATCACGTGTAAAGACTAGATTTGAACCTTATAGGTGCAACCACCACAGCTAGGGCTAGAGAGAGCGCTGTCGTGGCTGCGGGGCATGAGGTGAGCATGGCCATCGAGGCTTTGGCACGGGCAGGCACTGTCTGAAGAAAGAACAGGGGCGTCGAGAGAAAAGGAAAGAAGGAAAGAAGAAAAGAAGAAAAGAAAAAGAAAGTTATTTTCGACATTTCATCTTCTCTATCTACTATACAAAGCTATTTCACTTGAGCTCAAAGCTATTTCGCTCGAGCTGTGCCCAACGGGGCCTTAATCAATGCCAGAGAATTCACTACCATCAACAAAGAAAATATATTTTGCTAGTAAAAAAACGAGAAAATAAATTTATCGCCTATAGATGTATATATACCAATCATCGTTTTTTTCTTGACTGAGTATACCAATCATCGTTATCGTTATATTGCAATTTGATGTGCAATATGACAGGCGCGTAGACGGGGCGTCACAATACCCACTGACGAAACGTGTAGCTTGATAGCTGCTTGAGACAAATAGTACGTACATTTCAAGCTCCTATACTCCTCCCATGTCATAGATGTCATTTCAGATAGTTGGATCCGCAAAGCTTGTAGAGGCCATATTGTTCCGATCCACCACAGTTTTTGGTAACGAGCGAGAGTGACGACGACCCGTTGGATCGACTCCCCGACCTACCCACCCGGCCGATCGCTTACATCTTCACTACATCACCATTGATGCACAGTTCTGCTTTTGTAAGCCATACGTCTAACAGTGGTTGCAGGATATATTCTTCAGCATATCAGAGATATTATTGCTATGATCATCGTTTCGCAGGCAGCAGGCAGGGGGCATTCCTCGACAATATCTGATTATCTGCCATAATAGTGAGGCATCCTTCCTGAAAGCCATGCTTAACCATCAGCCGTACCAACCAAACCACACGGAAGGCGTCCTATGTGCCCTTTCAGGCCATGTCGCATTTGCATCCATCGTTGTGTCCTTGTCGACGAGCTAGTGAGTGGCCAAGCTTGCACTTCACCAACAACATGTGTGCACGTTGTTTTAGGCGCCTCTCTACACGTACCCATTTCAGGTAGGGATATGCTAGCTAGTTTCTACTTTATTTCTAGCGTTTCTTTTCCTATGACGACTATACTTGCTCGATCTGATCTGCTTACAGAATGCAAGGGTCGACTTTTCATCTCATTGCAAGCAGCCATTGCATTGCATAGTAGTTGGGAGATAGTACTAGTACTAGCTAGTAGCCTAGTACAAGGAGCTTAGCTAGCTCAGCTAGACTCGCTCTAACTGGGCGAAGGATTGGTCCTGTGTATGTTTTCTTGGTCACATATGCATATAGAGAGAATGACTCGCTAACAGGGATTTTGTACCTGCTGCGTGCTAACTGAACCAGAAAGGATGTAGATTAAGGATCTTCTTAGCTCAATTTCAACAAAACAGTACACTTGGGTGACAAGGTGTTTGCTAGTGCCACCATACCTTTCTCCATGCTAGTTCACACGTGCGATGGTTCAGTTTGCGATGACCTTCTGCCTGGACATGTTACCGTCCAGCGCGCGGTAGAGGAAGTACGGGAGCCCTAAGTAAATTTTCTAAAGCTTACTCCATCACTAGTACAGAAACGGTTGTTGCAAACTAATGTTTGAGATTTTTTTTTATTGACCGTTCAAAAGCAATACTATAAAGATGGCTCTATGATAAACAACCTCTAGAAATATTTTTTTTAGAAACAACCCGCCTCTAAAAGTTCATTCTTATTTGCGGACATCTTTAAACTGTCCATGTCTTTAGACGCAGTTGAATTAAGATGTGCCCGTAGAAATCGAATTGTAGGGGTGATTGGATCTAAAGCTGCCCCAGCATAGTAAAATTCATAATGATCTGAAATAACGTAACGTTGGATAGAGATAAACTTTATACTGAAGTTGTGTATCTCAAAAACATCTACAAATTTAAAGTTAATATTTTTTAATTTATGTTATTTAGATCCCTTAAATTCTGTTTGAAGTATTGATATTTTGAAAAATTAAATTTCTATAATGTTTCGCACAACTTTGATTGAAGAGATAACCAAACCAAAGTCATAAAATTCAAAATTATCTCTAAAGACATTGAAATTTCATTATAAATAATCTATGGTACCACATTTTGAAGTTCAACTTTTTCCAATCACTTGAAATGGAGAAATGACAAAAACCATAGCTATAGATCAAAGAGCTACACAACTTTGTAGTTGATAACCCCATCGCAGGGAAACGAGTCGAGATTGGATTAGGGTTTCGCCCAGGATTTAATGGATCGGGGCGGGCGCAGGACTTGGGCAATCCGAGTTAGGATGTCCCGCCCATGGCGGCATGGTGCCTGGCCATCTGGCGCTCACGGCATCACGCCAGTGCCCACGACCAGCCCAAAGGGGCGGAGCTACAGAACCTATAGGCGGAACCGCCACATTAGCCAGCACACCCTACCCCTACACACCTTCGCCCGCATTCACCGCTCACTTTTTTTTTCAATTTTATCCATAGCTAGCAGGTTTCATACCTGGATTCCCCTAGATGGGTTTGCGGATGTCAAGCATTGAAGCCTTCGCGGAGGGTGGGGTAAGTATGAAGTGCATCAAATTTTATTGATAGCCATCGTATCGTGTTTACGTATTTGTTTAGCCCTTGATTTTAGTGAAAATGATTTGTTGTGTATATTTTTATGGGTGTATGAAGGTTGAAGCTCTCCGCAGGGAACACTTTCCTTTGGTGGATCTAAAATAATTCTAACACGTCAATTATAGTAGAGATATGGCTGACCTATAGTCATATTGTGGGCAGACTTGGTCCTAGTCTAGAGCCCATGTTGGTTTGTTAGAGTAAGGCATGCGTGCCTTTATCCAGGGTACCATCCCATGTATGAGATTTGATTGGAATTTATTGTGGAGTTAACACATCCTCAAGCCGCCGCTCGAAAAAACCATAGCTAGCAGGTAGTTCTGGATCCTTGTGAATTTCTGTTGAGTGCGGGATCGAGCAGCTACAGTTTGGGCACATGGCTAGAATCTTAAGAGTTTCTCATCTTCTCATCATGGTTTTTTGTGGCCACGGGTTATAGGGTTTGGTTGGCATCCACTCTAGAAGCTGATCCCTTGTATATCATTGCTACTGCCTGTATTTGATTACTCTGAAGAATTGTTTGATCCATGTGGAGATATATCTCAGAGAGGGCAGAGGCGGGGTTACCCTCCGGCTTCGTTAGGAAGCTTAATTAGGGGACCAGAATAATCTGGCCGATGTCGTCGCTCATGTCCCCGCGAGCGCGCCACCCGGGGCTCGAACCCGGGACCTCCGTTTCCAGAGTTTGGTCACCTGACCATCCCGACCGAACACTATTAGTGACGTTTGAGAATTTTGGTCTGTCATATTATTACCTCACGTATGTTGACTTTGTTTCAAATATTATTGGTGTCAGTTTCATCCAGTCAAATTACAACTTCTACTACATGTGCTGGGCCGCTTAAATTAATCATAGCTATTTGGACTTGATCGTGATTGATGTCATTATTGCTGGGATTTTACAGTGCCAAATTACTACTTCTACTACATGTGCTGGGCCGTTAAATTAAGAATACCTATTTGGGCTTGACCGTGAGTGAAGTCATTATTGCTAGGATTTTTAATGGCAATTATCTTATAATGATTGTCATTGATTTGTACGATGAAAGACTGAGTATATATTCTTGGTCAACATAGGCTTGTCCATATTCGTTGGTATCAGAGATTAGTTACAGCTCATGTCACTCAAGATATACTCCAACTATGGCATCAGATGCTTTGAATAAATCATATACGCAATCTTAATTTGTGTCTAATTTTGTGCAGCATGAAGGAATGAAGAAAAGTAAAGATATGACAGTTGCAAAGATGGAGAAGTCAGTTTAGACTATTCCGAAGCCGAGGATCGCTTTGATTCAAGAAAGAGAGAGTGATGAACCCATGGATCATCAGATTATACATGAAAATCTTATTGGGAATTTGTATAAGGTAACAAGTAATTCTGGTGTATAATTTCGCTCATTCTCCTACAGTGAGATGCAAATCTATTTGAAAGGAATGCATGGCAGTGTTGGTACGGTGCCAGACAAGAGCATATATACAGGAGCCAATTTTCATAAGAAAATAGAACAAAAGAAGAGGCTTTGTTGGCTCTATTAAAATTGAGATCTTAGGTCTCCATTTATCCAATTTCTAGTACATAGCCCATACAGCTAAATATGTTTTGTTTACTTGGACCAAAGATCACCTTCTAGTAAGCCTAATAAAATCAATTTAGCTGGCCACACCACAACGATGACATCGTTTTGTCTACCGACTACTGCGATTCCAAACGTTTTCATCTCCGGATCAGCTGATCCTATTGTAACGTCCCGCCTCCTCGAGGCCGGGCCTGCTTACACCTGGCCGCTTAACTAGGATATAGACTGACCCCACAGACCAACACCAGTCTTTTCTGCACACTTTGTCCTCACTCGTGCGCACCCGGGAAGAACTTCCCGGTCGGTCACCCATCGCTCCAAGCCAAGCACGCTTAACTTTGGAGTTTTTTAGGAGATAGGCTTCCGAAAAAGAAGTTGCAACTTGTTGATATGAGTATCCTATTAATCCTGTTAAGCTCTGGGCCGGGGTGTTACATTCTCACCCCCTTAGAAGACCGACGCCCCCGTCGGTCAACCCCAGGCCAGGACCGTCCCCTTTTGGCCACGTCCGTGTGTCCAGTGCCAGCGCATGAGCCATGCTGAGCGACCACTCTGGATCCACACCAGCCATGCGCACCATGCCTGCGCACTGACACACGCGCCCGTGAAACCGCAAGGGTCGGCTCCGATACCATCTGTAACGTCCCGCCTCCTCGAGGCCGGGCCTGCTTACACCTGGCCGCTTAACTAGGATATAGACTGACCCCACAGACCAACACCAGTCTTTTCTGCACACTTTGTCCTCACTCGTGCGCACCCGGGAAGAACTTCCCGGTCGGTCACCCATCGCTCCAAGCCAAGCACGCTTAATTTTGGAGTTTTTTTAGGAGATGGGCTTCCGGAAAAGAAGTTGCAACTTATTGATATGAGTATCCTATTAATCTGTTAAGCTCGGGCCGGGGTGTTACACCTATCGGCCAGGCATAGAGTGGTGGCAACGCCGAGGCACCGAGGCGATGCCCTGAAAGCTGAAGGTAACACTAATCATCATAATTATTTTTTTATTCATTCATAGCAGTCTGTCAGCAGCGCACGATCTGTAAATTTTGTTGTTTTCACCTACTCCCTGTGTCCTATAATATAGTGTATTTTAGTTTGTCCCGAGTTTGATCAAATCTACATCAAACACTACTCGGAAACTTAAAATTCCCTCACGATGCACTACCGTCGGGAAAAATAAAAATATTTTCATGAAAATGTACGTATCGTCATAAAAAATAAAAATATCGCATGAAATTTCTTACGGTGCACTTATCGTCGGGGAAAATAAAAATACCGTCGGGGACCGGCTCGACAGGGGTAATTCCAGTTTTGCCGACGTTGTTCGGGGAATTTCAAGTTTCCAAAGTAGTGAAAGGAATATTGTCATCTAACACTTCAAACAAGTAAATTATGATAACATGTCTTGTTACAAACCTAACTATGCTCATTTGACATCATAATTAAATACTATTACTCTTTTCTCTAAGGCTAGTCAAATTTAGAATAGTTTGACATAGGACAAAACAAAATACATTATATTTCAGGATAGAGGGAGTAGATGCTTACTCTAGTGGAATAGTGTTGTGCCTTCTGCCTTCTAGAAAATTTAAATTGGCTTGACAAAAGTATAAGAAAAAAGTCAAAAACAAAGAGTGGAGGATTTAATCCAATCTCACAAAAGAGCTATGGATTTGGTCCGCATGTTTTCTAGGCTGGTAGGCCTTATTTTTCAATTTTGTACAAGGCCTCAGATTTTTCGGGGATGAATCTAGTTAGGCAGAAGATCTTGCTTGATGCACAGGACGTTGCATGTTCGAGAACTGCATAGATCACCTGGTGGAGCATAAATACTATTATTTGTAAACTTGCCATATTATTTTATTATTTTGTTTTAGAGGGTACTAAAGCTACCGAAGTCTGAGTCATTATTTTCCTTACTATATGGCTGAACTCTAGCCTTTTTGTGGAATAACTCGGAAGTCCAGAGCCCATGTCGATTTGTTCGAGTAAGGCCTGCATGTGCCTTTATCTCTGGGCACCATCCCTTGTACGAGATTAGATTGGATTTTATTGTGGAGTTCATTCCTCGTCATTCCGCCGCTCGAAAACCCTAACAGGTGTTTCCGAATACTCATGGATTTGTGTTGTGTGATCGAGCTGCTATGGTTTGGGCACGTCACTGGAATCTTGGACTTCCTCGTCTTCTGATCGTGGTTCGCCGTGGGTTTGGTGGAAGGATTTTACAGAATTTGGTTTGCATCTACTCTGTAAGTTCATCCCAGTTTGTATCATTACTACTGCCTGTCTTTGATTACTCTGAAGAATTGTTTGACCCGTGTGAACATATAACTGGCGATTTGGTTTAAATATAACTTTGGATGAGAAGTATCTGCTCTGTTGTGCTGGCGTTGCCTCACGTATGTTGACTTTGGTTCAAATGTTATTGCCGTCAGTTGCATCCAATCACTACTACTATATGTGCTGGGCCGCTTAAATTGATCATGGCTATTTGGACTTGATCATGAGTGAAGTCTTCATTGGTGGGATCTTTGACTGCCAAATTATTTGAGAATTATAGTCATTGATTTGTACCGTGAAAGATTAGGTAAATTCTTGGACAACATAGGAGAGTCCATATTAGTTGGTATCTGAGATCTAGTTACAGCTCCTGTCACCCAAGATACTCCAACTATGGCATTCGGTTCTTTGAATAAATCATATATGCAAATTGGATTTGTATCTAATTTTGTGCAGAATGAAGAAACGAAGAAAAGTAATCATATGACAGTTGCAAAGATGAAGTCAATTGAGAAAAGTAATCATATGACATATGCAGGGCTGCATAAATTGATCATAGCTATGTTGACTTGATCATGAGTGAAGTCATTATTGTTAGGATCTTTGTATTGTGAAAGATTGTGGATAAATTAATCATCTGGTAATTGTTGCCAATGATTTGTATTGTGAAAGATTGGGCATATTCTTGGACAACGTAGGTGCGTCCGCATTAACCAGGATGTCCCTGCACCGAACTTTGACGAGATTGTGGTCTTCGTCAACTTTTCCGTCGCGGATTCGGTGTTCTTGTTCACTAGTCACTCCAGATCCCCTCAATTACTATGACACACAAGTTCACCATCTGACCTCTAATGGGATCGTGCTTTTGGTGATGTTCATCTCGTTCTGTGATGATTTCACGGGGATCCAACAATGTTGGACGTTAGTTTGCCATTGATTCGACGTTCTTCTGCAAAGCAGGAAGTTCACATGTAGCCTCTAGATAAAAGTGACCGGTAGGTCTCCTTTTTCCACATCAGCCTCCCCTCCAATATCCCCAACTGGGGGAAGAGGTGGTTCTATGGGTAAGAATACTCTGCCGATGTGTATTCCCGCAGACTCTCTCCTCGATCATTTGCCTATAACAGTGAAGGAACTTCTGCCTGAATTCGAGCTGGAGGAGGTTAGACAAACTCAAGAGCAACCTACTGGACTATCATCCAAAGGGAGAGTTACCGGTCAAGCCTGGCTGGTGACCCTCTTTCGAAGATGGATCCAAACCTGGAGGGAGCGTGTGGTCATGATGTGTGGTTCTCCCGATGTTGTGGGTCCCTCAGGGAACCCCGTCAAAGAAATATCGGTAGTCAGGGCTCTTATCGTCGCCACGCGGTTGCTTTGTGTGCACAGTGATAGAAAACTAGTCGCTAACTCCCCTAATGGCTAGTGTATCATACTTCATTGTCCATGCTATAGCTTAGTCCATAGGTGGATCAATCATCTTATGATTACGCATGGAGTTCTAGAAACAGTTTTCTTGCCTTCAAATATTCCTTTGCTGAGCATCAAAATAGTCCATTCACTACTGGTAGTGCACCCTCTCTTAAACTGCTAACACATAGTTTGATGCTGCCCAATACACTACTACACAACAGGGATATTGTAACACCAACTTGTGTTACTATAGGTTGGAAAAAGTGTTACTAGCTTTCTTAGTAACACTTTTCTGTTTGTGTTCCAATAGGCCATGTTACTATTGACACATTTATTGTAACACATTTACTTGTCTATTGGAACATTTATTTAGTGTTACAATGATTTTTATTGTAACACTTATTTTGGCTCTAGTAACACTTCATGCTATGGTAGAACGCATAGATTGTAACAAATTTATTTATCTTTCGGAACATTTGGCAAGTGTTACAATAATTGTCCGTTGTAACACTTATTTTAGTTCTAGTAACACTTATATATTAGGGTAGAGCATAGTACGGGACATAGGAACAAAGTTTGTTACACTTCTTTATATCTATTGTAACATATTCAGATTATATGAAACAAATATTCATTTCAGCTATACATGTGGCACATATCACATAAACCACATATTTCAATAATCATAGCAAGGTCCACATATCATAGGATGATTTCAAATATTTTCCTTGTTCAAATCAAATCGTAGTATATGTACATAATGATATGGCTCTAGAGAGCAAAGACAAATAGTCCACACTAGAAAGAAAAAAAATCAAATAACTAGTTAGGATTCATAAGTCCATTGCTTCTTCCATTCTTTTGTACACATCGGTGTGTTTCCCAACCACAAAACTTGTTTTAGAAACCAGAAGCAATCCTGAGCCGTTCAGTTGTCCAGCTTTTTGTTCTCCCAAAATCTGATGTCACTGCGAGAAGCCGAGAACACAAATTGCACTAAGTCATCTCTAATCTGCAAAATAAAATATCAAATATTTGCTTATACGACATTCAATTGGGCTTCTCCCACACGATGATGACTACTCACAAGTAATGGGGTAAGGATGCTAAATGTACATGTGTGTACTGGGGGCCTTCAGATATTGTACCAATCTTTGGAGGAAGCTATAGAGGTGAAAAATTGAATATGTCAACAGTCATCAGTTCATTTTGATCAGGCATCAGCAAACAACAATCTGACAGAGATAAACTACATTGTAGGGGCACAAAACTAGAGCAGAGCTACTCATCATCGTGGACTTGAGCAGGACGTGCAGCATGCAGTGCCAAGGCAAATTACTTCGTAGGCAAGGAACAAGGTGTCAAGTCATGCACAATAAGGAAAAATAATAAAGCTAGTAAGATTTCACCTCAGGACAAGTAATGAAGTCTCAAATAATTATTGCTAACTTACAGTTTGGGATATTACAATTTAAAACATGACAATGTGATGCTAACCTTTCCATTTCTTAGCAGAGAAAACGAGATCAAATTTCCAATCACCTACATAGTTCACATGTATGTACAAGTTAGAAACTATTCCAGTACTCTGTAGAGGAGACATCCAGAAAGAAATAGACAGTTCAGTTTAGAGATGAAGAATAAATACTAGAGTATCTGAGCATGCTTCGATTAAGAGGAGCTCTTGGACAACTGTACCTGTGTACTAGCAAACATTACCCAAAACTCCCCATTGAAACTCCCTAAAGTTGGACCCTCTGGCAAATTATTTTCTCTTGCATGACTGAGGGCAGCTGATGTAATATGTACCCTGCAGTGCAACGTATAGGTCCTGAGATGGAAAGAAACAGGGAGTTCGGCTTTTCACAGAAAATCTAAGCAAGCATTACCTGTAAAACAAAGGTACAGTGAAGACCTCCATCAGATACAAACTATAGCATACTACCAAACAAGGGTTGATCAAGTAGAACCAACAATCATCACTCAACGAATCAGTATATGAAAGAACTTACACTTCACACTTGAAATTAGAAACATATCACCTAAAATAGTTGAGGCCCCCATCTTTCACAATCCCAAACTGCAACCTACCTACAAGGAAACATTGGAGACGACGACCTCATTTCGCAATGCAAAATACTGAGACATTGGAATCCATCTGTCACTGAACCTGATACAGTTGCAGCCACGACAGGAGTAAACAGAGAAGAGATTGAGGGGTGTTGATGGGTTCATGGTGATCTGATCCTTGGCTGCATCTCTGAGGGGGCGCCGTCACCGGAGAGGAGCCACACCGGATGGGGCCGCCGCCGGAAGGGAGCCGCTGCGCCGTAGTGGCCGCCGTCGGAGGGGGGCCGCATCAGACGTGGCGGAGGAGGGGACTGCACCGGAGGGGAGCCGCCGCGCCGGAGGGTGCCGCAGCCGGAGGTGGGCCGCACCGGTTGGGGCTGCCCTAGAGGGGGCAGCGCTGGAGACGGGGTTGCCGCGATGGAGGGGGACGGGGCTTGATCTGTTTTCAGAGAGAGATGAGAGAAGAGACGGCGGGTGGGAGATGAGAGTCGTAAGTTTGTCCTCAGTGCTTCTAAATGGGCCAGCAGTAAGCAGTTAGAGTCCAAATAAGCCCATTATTTCTTGTCAAAAAAAATAATAATAAACACATCACTGATCCACGGCGTTTTATTTTAGAAAAACAATCATCAGTAAACTGTCATGTATAAGGAGATTTATTTTGCTAAAAATGTATAAGAAGATTTTTTGTATTGCTTTTATTTTGGCCTCATAATAATGTGTCGGGACATTGATGTGAGCATCTACGTCGTCATCAATATGTAAGCATCCATGATGATGTGGCATTTTATCTATGATGTTAAAAAATATTCACACTTTAGATGACAATGTGTTGAAAATTCTCATGGACTAAAAAGATAAAATACTTGGTTAACAAATATAAAAAATATCAACATTACTCACGTTTCTTTTCACATTCAACTAACTTTTTTAATCGCTTACCCATTGCTATTTGGTTCTTCTGATGACCACAACATGATTGCCAAATTGCCTTGATAACATCTAGGTTGCGATGTTCATGTCACCTACGAATAGGAACATCCACATGTATAAGTTTATTTGTAACACTTGGATTGTAACATTACTTTGTGTTACAATAGGGCATATATTTGTAACACATTTTATATGTTCCACTTATGTGTTACAAAATACTACACTTTTTGTAACATTTTCGTTGTAACATTAATTTTGTGTTACTATAATTATTGTCAGTAACACATTTTTACAAAAATGATGTTTTGTGTTACAAAGGAAGTCTGTAACACACTATTTTGTGTTACTACAAAGTTTCACTGTAATACATTGATGAATATGTTACAAAAAAGTGATACAATATCCCTGTTATGTACTAGTGATAGTTGACAATCACAACTTTCCAATTCCAAACCCTATGAATAGTTAAACTCAACTCTATGGAGCTTATACTCTAATGCTCCTTGTGAAGACCCATCAGATCAATTTGATGGTCACACAAAGGTTGTGTTCACCTCCTTTTCAACCCCATTTAGAAAAGTGCTAACTACTACATGTGTCCATCATAGTTGCTAGTTAGTTATCAATTTCACAAACATTTTCCAAAGTGTTTTCACTTGCATCGTATGACATTACTAAATCTAATGCATGCAATGTATTTTCACGCCTAGTGGTAGTTATATGACCGATTTGACTTTAGGGTCCCCCTTTTAATAGTATGGTTGTCTATCCTAAAATTTATCACATACTCTATTGCGTCTTGACCAAAAAAACAAAAACCCTAGCAATAACTTTGCATTTACTCCAAAAGGTTTTGTTTTCTCTTTCTTCTTTTATAGGAGAAAGCCTGCTCCAATTGGATACATCACCCTACATCCATCTTCGAGCCCTGTTCCCCATCTTGATGTGGACCTAACCAAGATTAATGACACATTTAGAAAAAGGTTAGTCCAGTTTTTCTCTCAATTACCAAAACTGATTATAGGGCTTTTATTGTGGAAACTCACATGCGCATGGGGAAGACTCGAGAGCTACCCATGGACTTTCCTAACTAGAAGTTTAGCCTTTCTAAGGGCATCTTTGTGAGGGGTTCCAATGAGGACTAGTGGAAAACGAGGTCTTTCTAATACCTAAGTAAAAAATTATCATGCAAGAGTTTGCATTCCCTAGCTCAATTTATGTTTTCTCATTTACTTTGCATTCCTTGGTGAGTGCTTTGTCTTTTTAGTCAGCCTTGCTAGGTAAGATGATAGATTGAAGCTGTGGTGCAATTTTTTTTTTTTTTTTTTTTTTTTTTTTTTTTTTTTTTTTTTTTTTTTTTTTTTTTTTTTTTTTTTTTTTTTTTTTTTGTGTTAGGGATAGCAACACTTCGAAAAAAAACTAGTGCAAAGATGGATAGGACTTTTGTAGGTTTCTATAATGATTTTGGACATTACCTTTTAAGTGATCTAATTCACCCTAACTATATCATATTTTGTGTAGGTGTCACGGTCCCTTGACATTGAACCTCCAAGACCATTACGGTTTGCATCCTCGGGCTTCATCTTGATATCTTAGACAGTTATTCGCTTTCTCATCCTCTTGAATCCACTTATCATATTTTGACTATCCTGAAGCCCGTTTGGTAACCGTTGGTTAGTTGTACCTACATAAAAAGCGTAGCTCTTGTGTAGGTGATGTTAATAAAAAACCATATGCGAAGGTGGTGGCATATGCGAAGGTTTTAACTTGTACATTAAGTTTTATGCTAAAACATTAAAATGAAACAGAACGTAGAGAAACCTAGTAATGCGAGCATGGTGATACTATTCAAGAAAGTAAAGTGTCCAAAGACATAGGTTGACATATTGAACCCAACACCTTTGGTGACCTTTGGGTAGTAGTAACTACATATATAAAAACAGCGACGGAGCCAGCGGCCGTGCTACACGGGCTCCAGCCCTGGCTACCGATGGAAGGAACGTGGAGCCCCTCCTCAGCCCCACCTTATTTTTTTGCCTAATTATAGATTAGGAAGGGCTAAAATCTTTTAGAAATGGAAAAATGACTCTTTCAGCCCGCCCTAAATCTTTTCCTGGCTTCGTCGCTGTATAAAAAGGAAGTGTAACTCTTGTGTAGGTGATGTTAACCGAAGGAGATGGTTCATGCTAAGGTTTTAACTTGAACATTAATTTTTTTTTTACAATCCGAGCTACCTTTCGGTAGGAATAGGCCTAGGGATTCAATTGATTATAGAAACATTAGTTTAATTAATCAATTTATTAGTGATATCTACCTTTGCTAAAAAGATTAGAACATCAAATGATTGGCTGAAGCTTCATGCTCGGTCTTGACATTGTAGCACGTAGTATCTATGGAGTGCTAGCTACTCCATTTATATAAGATTTGACATAGAGGTCATCATTCACAGGCTGTGGAAGAAAGAACAAACCAGCTTGGGGAAACTTAAAAAACAAGAATAGTGCATGCGATGAACCAGCAAAACATACCTTTCTGTTATGAACGACGTATGGAATATGAAATCAATCACAGTAAAGATACACAATTTAACGTGGAAAACCCCTTCAATGTGAAGGGGAAAAACCACGGACACCAGCCAGGCAACAATCTCACTATCTCAAGAGTTTTTGGGTTACATGGCGTTAGCGGCTTACAAGAGAATCAAGTCTCCACGAAACCCTAGCAAGGGCTTATATAGCATACCATACCGCGGGGGCTTCGCCCCCGCACCCACCCCCCGGACGCTCCGGCCCAAGCCTCCGCCGACGGGCCTCCGCTCCGCTTCGTCGGAAGCCCGGTCATTATCTTGAAGTGAATTTGGAACAACTCCAACACTTTCTCGCATGGAAGCCCTCTTGATTGCAGCTTGGGAAATTTAGATGGTGAGGAACAACAATGTTTTCAGCAATGGCCGGGTGCAAGTAAATATTTGGCTTAGAAATTTGAAGAATCATTGTCTTCTCCAGACTCTTTAACTCCCCCATAGTTTTGTTTCAAGAAAGAAGAGAACGAAAAATAAATCCCACATGAAAGCTGATTATCCCACAAATAAACATCCCATATATTGTCCCGGCCAACTATGCAATGGTTCTAGGCAGTTAAGCTTCACTAGCTGTGGTCCCGTTTGCATGCAGAGATAATAGGCTTATTAGGTTGCAAACCCAAAAAAAAAATGAAATAGAAGGTAGTAAACCAGTAATGCGAGCACGGTGAATTGGTGATACTATTCAAGAAAGTGTAAAGCTTTGAAAGACAGGTTGACATCTTGAATCCGGCACCTTTGGTGACCTTCGGGTAATTGTAACTATATAGAAAAATGAAGCCTAGCTCTTGCGTAGGTGATTTTTTTTTTTTTTTTTTTTTTGATGAAACGCGTAGGTGATGTTAAGCGAAGGAGGTGGCCTATGCGAAGGTTTTAACTTTTTTTTGAGAACATTAAGGTTTTTCTTTTATAAAATCGAAAGAACCTAAAACAAGTAGAGGGGCCCGTGGCCCATACGGACGGCCTAGGAAGGGCATGTGGCCTGCCCGCGCGCTGCCGCAGCCGTGCGCCGCCGTCGCGTCTGTGTTAGGTTAAGGTTTTAGATCGCTTAAAAGCTAAAAAAATCATCGGGCTATAAATACATCGCAGAAGTAACCAGATTGAGTCAAGAAAGAAGTAGCCAAAAGGCTCTTTATTTAGCTCTCTAACTCACCAGCTCTCTCCCTCCCCCAAACCCTAGCCGCCGCTGCCGCCATCAAGCCGCATGCTGCTACACACCGCCACCTCCAACACCGTTGTCGAGCCGTGGCTCTACTGCTGGTCGCCGCCCACCACGGTCTACTACGCCAAAAATACTGCCGGCTGTGGCCCCTAGCGTAATACTTGTTACAGTTGGTATTCGGAGCCAGCTAAGATCCATGGCTGCCACCACCGCCATGAACGTCGATGAGATCTGCAACAACCTCTACGCCATATTCCCACATGGAGCAGCAGAACTCAAAACGTTTTTTCCTGCAGCACCAAAACACGGTTTAGATCGGACCATATCTGAACGCCGCCGACGACGTCGGCATCGACGATGAAATCGCCAACCTAAATCGATGGCTCAAGGCCAAGGAGACGAGCTGTCACACGTCGCCGACAATGTCATCACTAACGCCGCGAGCACCGAGAAAATCCACCACCACGATGCCACCATCGTCAAGATCCAACCCAGAATGGATCTGAACACCGTCATCGACAAGGAGGACGTCACCAATGACGCCCACCAGCTGCTCGATGACATGCTCGCCTAAGAAAAGCATCACCTAGCGGCCTGACCACGCCATCAACAACAACCATGACGACCATGACTATGCTAGCATCAGCGCCGCAGCACGCGGCCACGCTGCCGGGCATCCACACCTTCATCATCGGTGCCCCCGACACCACAGCACTGCCGCGCGCCGACATCAATGCCGTCGACGGCGCTATTCTGGAGGAACAACAGAAGTATGCTAACGACTATCCCCTGGTCATCATCGTCAAACCGGCCCCCGACGACAGCGACAGCTACACGCTGCCACGCGACGTCATCACCGTCAGCACCAAGGAGCCGCCAAAGTTGTAGCGAGGACATGCTGCATGGAAAAGGAGGGAGCGATATAATAAGTAGAGGGGCTCGTGGCCCATAAAGCCGGCCTAGGAAGGGCATGCGGCCTACTCGCGCTTCGTCACCATCGTGTGCCGCGATTCCGTCTACGTTAGGTTAGGGTTTTAGATCGCTCAGGGGCTATGAACTCCCTAGGCTACAAATACATTGCAGGTGTACCAAGATTGAATCAAGAAAAAAGTAGCCGAAAGGCTCTTTATTCAGCTCTCCAACTCCTAGCCGCCGCCGCCTTCTTCAACACCGCGAACGGGTCGGGGCTCTGCCGCCGGTCGCCGACCACCGTCTACTTCACTGAAAATACTACCCATTGTGGCTCCTAGCGTAACACTTGTTACACAACCTTTTGTTAGGAGTTAATGGAATAGGCCCCAGGAATCAATCGATCATAGAAACATGAGTTTAATTAATTGACTTATTAGTGATATCTGCCACTTTAGCACAAAAACTAGAACATCAATTAATTGGCTACATGCAGCAGAGATCTTCATTCAATCTAGACATATATACACCACGTAGTAGCTTTCGAGTGCTGTCTACTCCATATGACATAGTATTTGGCATAAAAAGTCAACATTCGTAGGACCACAGGAGGAAAGAAGAAAACCAACTTGAGGAAAATTTTAAAATATCCCTTCGTGAAAACTGGTTTGACAAATAAACTTCATATATATTCTTCCAGCCCACACAGAACTAATAGCTTTATTAGGCAGTTAAGCATCATAAGCTGTGGTCCCGTTTGCAGTGTACCCAGAACTGATGGGTTTATTAGGATGCAAAAACACCAAAAAAATTGAAATAGAAGGTAAAACCTAGTAATGCGAGCATGCTGATCTATTCAAGAAAGTACAGTTACGAATTCGTTCATTTATGCTCCTTCTGGTAATAAATACTTGTCAAGCTTGACTATACATACTCCCTCCATCCTGAATTAAAGAGCATTCTAGACTTTGGACGTTGTCCTCAAATATAGTGCATTTAGACAAAAAAAGATAATATTAATAAGAGTATATGATTGTTTTTTACAAGGAAGGTAACTCATGTACTTGCCATATTTTGTATAATAACTAATAGTTCACCCTTTAATCATACAAAATAGAATCAGATTTTAATATATTAGGAAGGTGAATGAGGGGTACATGCGTCTATTGCCTTCTCTCTTATTTTGTCCTAGAACGACTAGAATGCTCTTTAATTCGGACGGAGAGAGTACACGGTAGTCTTTGAAATTTGTGAAATATTATAAGCATTTTAATACAAATTTATATATATAACTTACACACATTCACAAACAAATAATTTAAGAGCAACTCCAATGGTTTGGCAAAAACACTTGGCAATTTAGAATTTTTGGTAAAACCACAAAAAACCTCCTCCAACAACTTGACAAAAGCACTTGGCAAGGCAAACTTGGCAAAAATAGCCCTTTCCGGCGCAAATATGCGCCCATGCGAGCGCTTGGCATCGCGCGATTCCTCTCCACGAGCGCAGCGTCAAATTTCCCGCGCATGCAAGTTGTTGGGTGTGAGCCACTAATTTTCAATTTGCCAAGTCCAAATATAGCAAACTGTTGGAGAAGGGCTATTTTTTCACTTGGCAAATTGGTTTGAGACTTGGCAAAACTCGAGATTTGCCAAGTGATGTTTGCTAAACTGTTGGAGTTGGTATTCATAGTTTATAAGGTTTGACCAATAATCTTTATCAAATAACCATTTTTTTTTTTTTTTTTTTTTTTTTTTTTGCAATGTGTGCATGCTGCACACAAACTGTGAGTAGAAGGAGATGCGACATGTAAACTTTTTTTTTGCGACAATGCGACATGTAAACTTTTGCAACGTAAATTAAAGAGTAAAATACAAGCCGGTTCTTAAACTTTTCATGGGGTGTCATCCCGGTCCATGAACTTTTAAACTATGTCATTTGGGTGTCTAAACTTTATTTGGGTCTCAAAACAGCCGTGTGCGGGTCTTGCCCCTTTAATATTTTAGCAGATAACCCCCTCATGTTTATTTGTTTTAATTATCAACTTAACCTTCATTGCCGTACTTGTAATGTTTCGGGAAATAGCATATGATGGCATCGTTAACGTGTTTAGGAGAAAAAAAAACTTGCAAATAACACCTGTTATGTTACGTTCCTTTGTTCTTTTAGATCAAATAGCACATGTGACCATCGTAAATATATGTGAATATGTGATCAAATTGCACATGTGACCATGCAATCTAATTTTAGACAACTCACGGTACACGGACTACGGTTGCCCTTTGCGCCGTAGAAACACGGCCATGGCGAACCGCTGGTTGTCCCCAACTTGCGCGGCTCCTCCAGATCGCGTTGTCCTCAACTTGCGCGGCTCCTCCAGATCGCCTAGGGCCTACGCGACGTCCGCGCCTGATCGCCGAGCCGAGGGCAGCCTTTAGCCGCCGCCACAGGCGTGAGTAAGCCCGCGTCTCGCATGCGTCGCGAGGGAGTCCGTGACTCGCGTGCGTCGCGAGGGTTACGAAGAAGTGAAGGATCACAAATGAATTAACAATTCAAGTCAGGGGTCTAATTGCATTACAGTGCACGTTATGGGTCTTTGCCGGTCTGTTTTGAGACCCAATATATTTAGATACGTAAATAACATACTTTAAAAGTTTATGGACCGGGATGGCACACCATCGAATGTTTAAGGATTGGGTTTGTATTTTACTCTAAATTAAACTATACAGGTCCCAGGCTCCAAGCCAATCCTATAATTAATAACTAAATGGTAACACTTCATGACAATCCAACAGTCTGTATCCACCACTATGCTTGGAAAAGGATAAATTCTCTGATCTCCCAGTTTCACCCATATCACAATCCACCGTATTTCCTTTCAAATATATCCGATTTAGTACCAAAAATTGCAGATATAAGCTAAGGAGCCGTGCGCCACACTTCGATCGACAAATGATAGGGGGATCGAATGAAATGAAAGACGGAAATCCAGAAAACCCATCCCTATTATTGTTTAGACTGGAAAATCCCCACGTGACCACGTGACTGACCGGCTGACGATGGAAACCGGTAGCGACCTCATCGACTGGCCGTTGAAGTCACTCAACACGGCCAGCCGGCATAGCGGCACGTCATTTATTGTAGAGCCGGGACGACTGTGCACTCGATCCGGCCGCTAGTTGGTACGCTGTGAGTAGCTGCAGCACACGGCTCACGGCTGTGCACCTCTGCACTGCACGTATGCCGACAGCGTTGCCACTTGCCAACATCTCTCTCTCTCAGCTCTTAATTATGTTCCAAGTTCAAGAAGACACATGGAAATTCAAATAGCGTCCTACGTTCACCATAGATTGGAGTGAAACATGTTACTAAATAATACGAATAAACACTGTTTCAAATTATAAGATGTTTTTACGTTTCTAGATACGTTGATTTTCTATGCATCTATGTTTACATGCTGAATGATTATGGATCATTTCTGATATTGTTGAAGTAGGGCACATGCGTGCCGATCGAACGATCCTGGATCGTTGGATTCCATTCTCTGCGTGGTGGTAGCTAGCTGACCGATTGACAAGACCGACCGACGACGGGAACCGCTGCTAGCGACATTGAAAAATCTAATGATTACGTCACTCATGCGTTGGCAATCTACTTTTCATGCGGTACTCTCTAGGAAAGTAGTTACACGATGTATAGAGTTCGTTACACAATTGGCAAACAGCTCCATATATAGAGTTTGTTACACGATACTGGGGTCTGTTTGGTTGACTATCAAAATTTGTCACACGAAAGATTTGACAAGCCAAAAGTCGGATAAAAAAGTTGTCAATGAATTGGCAAGCCAACTAGAAGAAGTTGGCATGTTTTGATAGCCAACTAAATACTCAAATTCATGGCTAGCCAATTTCTTGTTATGGCAAATTTTGGTTGCCAACCAAGTAGATTGTAGTTCTTACATAATGCCATGTAGGGTGCTACTAAGACGAGGTAAAATTAGGTGAAGGCACTATTTTTAGCTTTACCCTCCATAAGACTCCATTTGCCATCCAAACTGGGGCTTTAATTAGTCAACTACGTCCTTAAGCCAGGTTTTGTCTGTTCGATAGGAAGCCGCAGTGCAGCACTTCATTTCTAGGTCGAGATGGTTTATACTGTACAACCCCTTCTAATAAATAAAAAGGTAATATACGACGACTGTAAACATACGTATATATAGTACTCCTACTAATACGTACGTATGAGCTAGCTAGTCGCCGTCCTACATTCGTATATGTGAAGAAACTACTGCTATTTCCGTGGGGTTTTTTCCTACAACTAGACGAGATTTGTTGAAGTTGGGCACACACTACTGGAAACGCCTTCTTTGCCGCCTGCTGAAGGCAGTCGGCAAAGACCCGAAAGCAGTCGGCAAAGGTCTTTGCCGACTGCATTCCACGTGGCAGGCGGCAAAGAGAAGGCGGCAAAGGCCAGGGCGGCAAAGACCTTCTTTGCCGACTGCCACGTGGCAGCAGGCGGCAAAGGCCTCTGCCGCCTGCCAACTAGGCAGTCGGCAAACAGTTTTTGGAAAAATAAAAAAAAACAACGATGGGCTCGAGCCCATCCCCAGGCCCGCCAAGCCCATCTCGTTCAGGTCCGCCGCCGCTGCGCCTCGTTCAGGTCCGCCGCCGCTGTGCACCTTGCAGAGGTCCGCCATGCGCCTTGCCGAGGTCCGCTGTGCACGCGCATGGAGGCCGAGGCCCGCCGCCGCCACGGATCCGGCATGGAGGCCGACGCCCGCCGCCGCCACGGATCCGGCGTGGAGGCCCGCCGCCGATCTGCGAAGGGAGAGATGGGTGAGGAAGATGAAGAGAGAAAGAGAGAGAGAGAGAGATAGGGGAGAGAGACCTACCTTCATGGTCAGAGGAAGGAGCTCCGCTGCCTCCGCCGAAAGGAGGAGCTCCACCTCCACTGGATCCGCGCCTCCACCGGATCCAGGGGGATCTCCGGCGCCGGCCCCCCGTGCAGGTCGAGGAAGGGGCAGGGCCGGGCCTCCCCTTGTCATGCGAGGAGAGGGGAGAGGGGGCGCCGCCGCTCCCCTTAGCCAGATCCGGCGGCGCGTGGTCGGCGCCGCCGCTCCCCTTCTCGACACGGCCGTCGTCGATGGCCGCCGCGCCGTCGCCTGGTGTCGCCGTCTACGCCGCCGTCGGACCTCGGGTAGTTCGCCTTCCTCCTCCCTCCTGGCGGGCGCAGAATCGGGCGAGCGCGCGCCGGCAGCGGTGGGGAATAGGGCGGCGGCGGCGCACGGCGGGAGCGGCGCGGACGGGAGTGAGGGAGAGAGGGAGAGAGGGCCCGCCCGCCCCTGCGCTCGCCTGCAACGCCGGCAGTGAGGGAGAGAGGGCCGCGCCGCCTGGGGATGAGGGAGGACGGCGGGGGGAGGAGGGAGGACGGCGGGGGAGGAGGGGAGTGGCGGGGGGGGTGGGGTGGCGGGGCTGGCCTGGCGGGAAATTAGGGTTAGGTTAGGATATTTATAGGAGTCGGGCTGCTGGGCTACCGGGCTGTTGGGCCGCCCTCTTTGCCTTGGCCCATGAAGGGCGATCGGCAAATTCTTTTTTTTTTCGTTTTAAATTTTTCAAATTCAAAAGCATGAGAAGATGAAGCATTTTGAAATTCAAACTTTTTCTCGTTGTCCAATTATATTGTTTACAAGCACATATTCAAATTTGAGACTTTTTATTAGCATTTTGCTATATTTCACTCATTTATTTCATTTACATGACTATTTAGTTGTAGGAGAAATGTTATTTAATTATATAAAATGCAAACGAAGTCCGAAAATCACGAAACTTGGCGAGGTGTCATCCCATGGCATGTGGAGGCCGTGATAAAAAATTGAGAATGTTTCGAGCAAGTTCTAACGACGGATGGCTAAAACAGGACATCTCCACATGTAACCACTAGTGATCACATGAGGAGATGCATGGGTTTTAGCCATCCGTTGTCACAACTTGTTCGAAACATTTTTAATTTTTTATCACAGCCTCCACATGCCATGGGATGACACCTCGCCAAGTTTCGTGATTTTCAGACTTCGTTTGCATTTTTATATAATTAAATAACACTTCTTCCGCAATTGGAGAACCATGTTTCGTGAAATAGGAGTTAAAATTTTTAGATGAGTTCCTGGATAGGGCCTCAAAATACATTACCTAACATGAATATAATTTTTTGAATGGCTAGGTTTCATTATTTCATGCACCTACAGTTCAATTTTTACTTTTTCGAGGAAAATACAAGTAAACAAAATAAATTCAAGAAATATAGCAAAAAGTTATGAAAATGTTTCAAATTTTAAAATATGATTCAATACAATCTAGAATGATCACTGAAAAATTTTGAAATCAAAATTCAAAAAAAAAAAAATTCTTTGCCGCCGCTTGTCTCCGGTCAGCAAAAGCGCATCCTTGCCGACGCGACTTTGCCGCCTGCTGACACCCAGGGGCAGTCGGCAAAGGATGCTCTTTGCCGACTGCCAGACTTTGCCGCCTGCCGGGACCAAGACAGTCGGCAAAGGATGCCTTTGCCGACTGCCCTGGCCTTGGCAGTTGGCAAAACGCCTCGGCAGTCGGCAAAAAGCCGTTTTCCCGTAGTGACACCCACGCCGAACGAGCCTCTTCCCATTTCTCCGCGGTACGGCCCGGCTGGCCGGCCGGCCGGCCGCCGCGCCGACCGCCGTGGTAGCTGGCCACCGGCCGGTGCGCCGGACGAGACCGACCGACGACCGACGGGAACGGCCGCCGCTAGTTACGCCTACGCCTCTGCCCTCTCTGTCTAGCTGGTTCAGCTCTGACTGGCTGCTGGGTGTGCGTCAGTCTGTGCTAGTTGCGCCCCCAACCGCATACTAGTTCTATACTAGTTAGACACCAACCGCATACTAGTTCTATACTAGTTAGACACCACGCTGCCTGATGCCCGTGGCCACGCGACCCAACTAACCCCGGCGCTCCAATTGGCTCGGGGCGATCCACGGCAGCACGTGTCGCGGGCGCCACCTCCCCGTCGTCGCAGCACACGTGGCGTCCCATCCGCCCGTCCAACTGACCTAACCAACCCCTTCGCCTCCCCGCGCGTCCGTCGTCCCGGCCTCTTGATCACCTGCCCCCCCCGCGAGGCTATATAACCACACCGCGGGCCTCCTCTGCCATTACAGCAGCAAGGATCCCACAGCCCACTGCGCTAGCCCTCCACAGCGCTTGCTCCCAGTCGCAGCTAGCTCTCTCGATCGCTCAGAGGGTCCTGCCGGCGACCCACGCAAACGTCCGGTGACCGTGTGTCTTCGTTCCCGGAGCGAGTGAGCCAGAGCTGCTAGTGCCCTGCCGCCTCTGGTACAACGTAGAGAGAAAAAAGCTAAGGGGGACGATGGCCGGCGCGACTGTGACCGTGGAGGAGGTGAGGAAGGCGCAGCGCGCGACGGGGCCGGCGACGGTGCTGGCGATCGGGACGGCGACACCGACCAACTGCGTGTACCAGGCGGACTACCCGGACTACTACTTCAAAATCACCAAGAGCGAGCACATGACCGACCTCAAGGAGAAGTTCAAGAGGATGTGTGAGTATCTCTCTCTCTCTCTGTCGTCTCTCTTCGTCTGTCGTCGTCGTCTCCATCAGCGCTCGCTAGCTCTACACGTCAATCAGAGGAAGCTTAAATATATCATCACTCACATCGTCGTCTCCTGCTTTTTTTGTTTCGTTCACTAGTGATTGACGTAACTAGCTAGCTGCTCGATGCTGCTGCTGCACACATATAGCAGCTTGCATGGATTTCTCCGTCCTCGCGCCACTACACTTTATACCACTAACTTACGACCAAAAGTTCACCTATTTTTTCTTCTTTTTTTTACCAGTGAAGACTTACAGCTGATTCCAAAAGGTTTCCTGCTGTGTGATTGTGACACAACCAGACACACATGCACAAACGATCGAGTGAACAATTTTTAATAAATTAATTTCTTGATGAGATATATATACACTGCTACTACTTGCTAGTACATCTATATATGACTGCTAGGAAGTTACTACAAATAGCAAAACTTGTGTGCACCACAAAAACCCCGTGTCCCAGGATTTTGGGGGTGCGGTGCAGTACGGCGCGAGCAGGTTTATCATGGACGTATATGCTAGATTAGGTGTTGGGTACCATAAGTAGGCAGCAGCGCCCATCAACGAGCCACTAGTAGCACACAAAAAGCATGCATATGATAGCTGGGCCAAGGTACTGTACATGCTTTATTTAGTCGGGGTAAGGGGTAGTAAAAATGAAGGCATCTAATTTCCGTCAGCAGCCGCAGCACTGGTTGCCGGCCTGCTGGTCCTTTGCTTGGCGGCTTGCCTCCAGCATGCCACGCCCACGACAACTTATTAACCACGCTAAATATACCTTGTTCTGTTATAACTAATTTTACCGCTCTGGTACAAATCTTTTTTTTTTTTTTTTTTTTTGAAACTTGCTCTGGTACAAATCGATCTAGGCCAGGAGAGACAAACTAGACTTAAAGCAGGGGCCTGCTAAGTACACGGGGTAAAGATATATACTATATATAAAGCTTTAAGTACGTGTCACGGGAACGATGACTAAACGCCACACAGATGGCACATCGAGGCTGCTAATAATCATCATCGTTTCTTGTTCATCGATCACTGTTGCACTCACGTGCCACTAGTACGTCAAAGCAATAACCTGCGTGCTGTTCACCTCTTCTGCCTAGCTACCTAGCCACCATGCACACTACCCACAATTCCTATATATGTTTAATTATGTGTTAAAAAGTATAGTTGATTAAAATTATTGTACCGCATAGATCTTACCAACCACATAATCTAGAACCCAGTAGGATAGAGTCGAGTCCAACAGAAGACGGCACACGAGTACACCTATCCTTTTCCTCGACGTTGACATCACCCTTGTTGCCGGGCCAGCAGCATTCACCAAGAAAAATAGGTTGGCCCGGCCCATCACCACACTCGACTCCCTCATCACGCCTGCAGCAAACTCCTATAGCGACATAACTTTCATGTTTTTTTTTCTTTAAAAACAAACTGAATGTTCTTGTTAGTTCAGCACAGCCTTCGCACGCCGTACCTAACCACCACATGGTCCACGCGACCGGCCCTTCTCTTTCTCCGATTGCTTGACCTGTATGTATCTGCGCGCGTGGACCACGACGAGCCAGCAACTCGCTTCTCGTAGGCAAAAAGCCAGAAACTGACCGTCGGCGACGGCGGTCTTGCCTTGACGTCCGTGCTCTGCCATGGCAGACCTTGACGCTCCGTCCGACTCTGACACGAACATGACTCCATGCAGGCGACAAGTCGCAGATCCGGAAGCGGTACATGCACCTGACGGAGGAGTACCTAGCGGAGCACCCAGCGATGTGCGCGTACATGGCACCGTCCCTCGACGACCGCCAGGACATCGTCGTCGTGGAGGTCCCAAAACTCGGCAAAGCCGCCGCTCAGAAGGCCATCAAGGAGTGGGGGCAGCCGAAGTCCAAGATCACGCACCTGGTCTTCTGCACGACCTCCGGCGTTGACATGCCGGGCGCGGACTACCAGCTCACCAAGATGCTGGGGCTCCGGCCCTCGGTCAACCGCCTCATGATGTACCAGCAGGGGTGCTTCGCGGGCGGCACGGTGCTGCGCGTGGCCAAGGACCTCGCCGAGAACAACCGCGGCGCGCGGGTGCTGGTGGTGTGCTCCGAGATCACCGCCGTCACGTTCCGGGGCCCGTCGGAGTCCCACCTCGACTCCATGGTCGGGCAGGCGCTGTTCGGCGACGGCGCCGCGGCGGTGATCGTGGGCGCCGACCCCGACGAGCGCGTGGAGCGGCCACTGTTCCAGCTCGTGTCGGCTTCGCAGACCATCCTGCCGGACTCCGAGGGCGCCATTGACGGGCACCTCCGCGAGGTCGGGCTCACGTTCCACCTGCTCAAGGATGTCCCCGGGCTGATTTCCAAGAACATCGAGCGCGCGCTGGAGGAGGCGTTCAAGCCGCTGGGGATCACCGACTGGAACTCCATCTTCTGGGTGGCGCACCCCGGTGGCCCGGCGATTCTGGACCAGGTGGAGGAGAAGGTGAAGCTGGACAAGGAGCGGATGCGCGCCACCAGGCACGTGCTCTCCGAGTACGGCAACATGTCCAGCGCCTGCGTGCTCTTCATCCTCGACGAGATGCGCAAGCGGTCCGCTGAGGACGGGCAGCGCACCACCGGCGAGGGCTTCGACTGGGGCGTGCTGTTCGGCTTCGGCCCCGGGCTCACCGTCGAGACCGTCGTGCTCCACAGCGTCCCCATCACCAATGGCGCCGCCATCACCGCCGCCTGAGATGATGATCCTCCATTTCCATGATGAATTCCTCCATCAACTGTCGTCGATTGTTCGTGATTATTTTCCTCGCAACGCAAATAATGTGCTCTGTATCTGCATAATTGTACGTCGTGTCTAGTAGCTGTTACGTTTTACTATTTTCCATGTACTGTCAGTCGTCGCACAATATGAACATGCATGCATGTAAGCCCTGGTAGTAGAACCTTAATTTTTAAGGGCAAGCTAGCTACTTTAGCATGGATGGTGAGGTATTGTATACCTGTGTAAGACAAGCTTGGCTGGATGGTTGTTATTTTATTTCTTTGTTTGCTCAAAATAAATCGAGAAGAACTGTAATGTGCTTATGAGAAAATTTTGCTTACATTTTCAGTGCACCTCATTTTTTTAAAAATCGAGCTAGTGCAGCTCAAGTTGGTTGTATCATATTCAACATTAATTAATAGTAATTATAAGAGGTGTTGCTCAAAAAAAAAAAATAGTGAGAGGTCGTCCATTATTGCTGGCTTCTGTTGTACAGTAGCTGTCTTACGTAAGCCCAATGAAGGGCACTGTGCCATGTAATATCTGTGCATGATTTCCTAATTTTTCCAAACTGCTATACATGACGCAGAAGAATGTTCAGTCGTTTTAAAAAAATGAAATTGATGACCACGTTCACAGTGCAGGCCAGCGAGGAGCTTAACTCCCCTGTCCCGTGTCCAGGCCGCATGAATCGTGCTGTGTCCAGGCCTCCTGAATCGTGGTGTCCGCTCACTCTCACTATCTCGTGTCTCTGGTGTGAGAAGTGGCCCACAATTTGCCTCGTTGCCTGCCGGCACATCCTTGTCATTGGAAAATGCTGACTTCGACTTGGGTAGATGCATGGGCCGCCGCAGCAAGGTGATTTCTGTGGACCGGGGCCCACAGCCCGACACGTTGTTTCCTAATTTTCGCTGCCTCACATGTGAATGCGTCACAACGGCGAGGGTGACGTGCTCGTCACGTTTGCCACTTGCAGTCTCTTTGTATAGAAGTAGGCCTAGCTTGCGGCGTGTGTCTGTGCGCGTGCGTATAGTGGTGTGAGTTAGTGCGTGAGTTCAGATACTACAACTTATAATGAAGAGTTGAGGCTCAAAGAAAAATGCAACGCATAAGAGTGTGTTTTTACAAAACATAATATCATCATTTGTATTACTACTAAATAGATATACTACAAGAATATATCGCATGATTAATTTAATGATATTTATTTGTTTTCACAAATATTAATATTAACATTTTTAATATCTATTTGATTAGAATTGATTCGTTGACTCACCGAAATGTGGTATGCACACTTATTTTTATGATGGATGAGTAAGTTAAAAGTATTAATGACTCGTCAAGAAGGCCGATGGAGTTTAACTTCAGGATTCAATTAGAGAGGACAAAACATGGATTCATGGTGTCTAGTATGATTAGTGGGGTCCTTAATTTGCCTCAGTGCCCACAATCTTTGCCTGACTGCCATGGCTTCCTCGTTGACATAGAAAGTGATGACTAATGTGGAGATGACTTGTGTAGGCATATATGGCCGCCGGATGGTATAAGACCGTATCAGAGGTATCGGCTCTAGCTAGCACTGCAGATTACCACATAATGCGGGTAATACACGGGACACAGATTAATAAGTACAGGGTACCTAAGTCCAGTTGAAATATATAAACATGCATGTGAGCAGTGGCGGATCCAGGATCTGCTCAGAGGGGGGGGGGCTAAGTATAGAATTTTTGATTGACATGCAGATTTACACATAGCAAAAAGCAAATTAAAGATGATTTAGAGCTAATAATACAATAATCCTATGAAGATTTGTGGCTCGGGGGGGGGGGGGGGGGGTGGCAGCACCCCAGCCCCACCCCTGGATCCGCCACTGCATGTGAGCCCAGGCGGAACACTAATAGGGCGAGCTAGATCAAGGATAAAACCATTACAATTATTGTCACTTCAGCATGTGGGGGTTGAGGTATTGTATACTCCTGCTTGGTGTAAGACAAGCTTGGCTGCTTTTTATTTTATTTTGTTTGCTCAAAACAAAATAAAAGAAATAGTGGGAATGCAGTGATGAGAAAATTGGCTTCCGTTTTCAGTGCAACTCAAATTTGCTGTAATCCTATGTATGACATGCTTGTAGTATCATATTCAACATTTAATAATAGTGAGAGGTCGTCCATTATTGCCGGCTTCTGTACTTGTCTCTTGTAAGCCCATAGAAGCGGAGAGTGCCATGTAGTTTGTGCATGAAAAGTTCCAAGCATACCCTAACCGTTTGATTGTTCGTTTTTTCAAACAAACTGCCGTACATGACGCAGAAGAGAGTCCACGTTTAAAATATTGATAATGACTGGTCACGATGCAGGCCAGCAAGCTGAGTTTAACATCAGTGTTTAATTAGCTAGGCCAAGAGGAATCATCATGGCGGTGTCGTCCCGTGTCTGGTGTGGCAAGCGGTCCTCAGTCTGCCTCGTCGCCCGCTGCGGGTGGCACGGCCCCCTCCTTTTCCTAGGACTGAGACTTGGAAATTTTAGTGCTATATATGTGGAGAGGAGAGGACTTCGGTGGAGGCATGGCACCTTGGATAGAGACAAAACAAGAGAGTGGCGTAGAGGTCCGGTCGGCAGATAGTAAGGTCCACCGGGCTGGGGGATTTTGGCTAGCCAACGGACCAGAGCACAAGCTGGTGTTCCGATCGGGGCCAACGTCCCAGCATTGTCGTTCTAAAATTAATCTAAAAAAATTGTCATTCCAAAATAATAAGTGCTATATACATGATGATGCTTCTTTTTTCTGATTGCTATACATGATGCAAAAGTCGGGTACCTTTCTCATTCTCAAATAAATACGCATCTTTCATTTCAAGGAGCCAACTAATTTTAACTCAATTTATAAAAATAATATCGATATTTGTATTATCATTATATAGGTTTTTATCCTAAAAAGATTACATATTTAATCTAATAATGCTTATTTGTTATTATAAAGATTAGTACCCTTTTCGTATATGTCTGGTTAAAATTTAAGATTCATTGACTCGTCAAAGTATGATTTTTTCAGAAAAGAGAATATATTAATAATATTCTACCCTCTACATCAATAGATGCATATAGCTAATTCTTATTACACCACAACACTTGCAAACTAAAAAATAAGTCATACACATGAGACTTTCCGGACCTAGTTGCCTCATGAAAAGATAATGGTGCCACACAGGTCCTCCAGCTATCAGTCAGAACACCTTGTGCCGAACCGTCCGATGCCATATCACGCAGGTAATCTCGGTAACTCAAAACTGTTGACCACCACCCACGCCGGTCTCCTGCCAATTTGGTGGGCGCCTCCCATGCCGGCCTCCTTGCCAAAGTCGTGGTCCACTGCCAACAGATGCAAGGCCCTTGAATCACCACGCCAACGCCCTCCTCCAGACTGCCTTCCTCCGTCATTGTCACCGCAAACTTAAGTCCTCAACTAGGCCACCACCTTCCTCTCCGTGAAGCTGGCCGCCGAAGAAAACTAACCGAGCACAATCTTCCAAAATGACGCCTCCAAGGAGGATCGCGATGCTACCGGCGCCACCGTCGTCTGACCAGTAGGTCTAGTTTTTCATCCAGAGAAGACAAACCGCACACAGGAAAGAGGCCCGAAAGATTGACGCTTCCAAGGAACAAAACGACGTCCGGGTATGATATGACTCATCAAAGTATGATATGCGGACATACTCCCTCCGTCCCAAAATAGATGTCATTCTCACTTCCCGAGAAGTCAACTTTTTCAAACCGCCGACAATTATATATTAAAATATATAAATATTTATGCCAAGTAACTAGTATCATTGGAAAGATCTTTAAGTCTAGTTTTTTAACAAAATTATTTGGAGATGAAAATGTTGCCCGTATTTAATATAAACCTACCAAAAAGTTGAGAAAATTTGATCAAAGATGTTTCCCATAACATCATCCTTTCTGGGACGGAGAGAGTATATTACATAATCATGGAGGAGTCATTTGAAAATATAATGATTCATCACGGTCCAAGTTAGGGAGACAACTGATTGACAAGTCTATTATACATACCTGGTGCGCGCGTATCATGCTCGACGTACGTCGGCCGGCGGCGGTGGTACACGTACGGGTAAGGTTGACACGTTGGTATCTCTCAGATCAAAACAATGAGAACACGAAGCTTAGTACTACTTTATTTCGCACGGCTGGTGTGGTGAACAATTTGACCATATTTGAGGTACAAGTATTACGGTGTAATACTCCTTTGAAATGAAACCGAGGAAAAATGTCGCCTTCATATTATGTATAGTAGTTGGACTTCATAGTAAAGCTGTGGTCCCTTAATGATATTCTTCTACCGGCGTATATATCCATCATCTACATGACATTCGAGTTGAAGACAATAATACAGTGACAAACGGGTATGTACCACTCATTTATAACGAGAAAATGAAATTTCTTGGCAACTCCAACATATATTTTTCATTTATGAAGAAAACTGTTGAGTTCCAAGCAACCAACCGTTAAACATAAAAACTTAACGGGATTTTTTTATGCGATCAACTTAACAGAAAAAATATGGTAAACTTAATATTACAAAACTAACCCCCCCCCCCCACCCCACCCAACCCCCAAACCACCCCACCCCCTCCTTAGAGCATCTCCAACAACTCCCTATTCCCACTTGCTATTCTTATAAATTGGCTAAAAGCACAAATTTTCTTCTCCAATAACTTGGTAAAATAGGCACTTGGGAAAAAACACCCTCCGCGCGTGGAGGAGCGTGATCGCCCGCGCGGGCCGCGCCGAGCCGCCCCCGCTTCCTTGCACCCCCGCGAATCTTCCCCACCCGACACGACACACCACCACTCTCTGCCCCGCTCTCCTCCGATTCCCCGCTCGCCAACCCTAGCCGGCCGGCCTCCGTGAGATGGACGAGGAATGGGAGCTCCTCCTCGCGTCCCCCAAGGCGGCGGTGGGGGTGGCAGCGGCCGAGCCGTAAGCGGGGTCGGGGAGGACGACGCCGGCGCCATCAAGCACGACTACTTCGACCTCGGCTCCGATGCCAAGTACCCCCGGAGGGCGTCGCTGCCGAAGGCAGACGAGGAGGGGGACGAGGCTGTGGAGGAGGGGCTTCTTGGGGCGTCAGACGCCACGAGCTGGGTGGAGCCGGACCCTGACGACCTTCTCTTCCCCGGCCGCGCCCGCGCGGTGCTCTGGTCGGACTCGTCCTCCACGGGAGAGGCCCGAGGTCGAGGCCGAGGCCACCAATCCGGTGGAGCAGGCCAGGGAGGAGGAGGAGGAGGCCGGAGCCACGGCGGCCGCGGCTGCGGCTGGTGCGGGTGAGGGGGGCCTTGGCGAAGGGAGGGGCAGGATGACCGGTCCCGTGCTGGAAGCTGCCGCTGGACGCGCTGCGGGTGTGGGCGCTCCGCCGCCGCGCGCGCGAGCACAGCCGCGCCCGCTCGCCCGCCGAGCGCCGCCGAGCACCGCCGAGGGACCTAAGTTATGATAGATTTTCTTTGACGGACTTTTCTGAAAAAGTATGACACACAAAGAATTTTAGATACGCCCTTAGTTGACTTTGGAAAAGTTCAGGGGCTAATATGAAAAGTGGTCATCACGGGATTTACCAAGTGAGAATACAAAGTTGTTGGAGATACACCTTTTTTCACTTGCAAAACAAAATAGCAAGTTGCTAAAACACAAGATTTACCAAGTGAAATATTGGGAGTTGTTGGAGATGCTCTTAAGTTCCTCATAGATGTAATAAGAGTAGGCAAGAAACAGTTTATTCAATTATGCTAGCCAGAATTCGAATCCGAGATACCTATCCCCGATACCATATTGTCTTGTATATATGCTAACCACTTCACCTACATAAGTACAAGGAATATTAAGAGGATATAAGTGATAGGGCCGCTCCACGCGGCGGAACCCTAAATCCGCGCCGCCGCCTCCCCTACCCTCACCTCCTTCTCCGCCGCGCCGCCGCCGGAGCGGCAGCCGGCAAGGCCCGCCGCCCGCCATGATGGCGGCGGGGGGGGGGGGGGCACGTTTCGGGTGGAGTGGCGGCGTCGGAAATCGTGATTCGGAGGGGTGTCTCGCCGGCGCGCGTGGGGCACGGCGAGGTCGCCGCCGCGACCGCGGTGGCGCCGGCCAGAAGCCCGGGCAGGAGCAGGCGGCAAGGAGGGAAGTTCTCCATTCGGGGCGGCGTCCGGATGTGCGGTTGCGGCGGTCCACCGTCGTCCGTGAACGCGGCGGCGTCAGCTAGGAGATCGGGCATGCGCAAGGTGGATCGATGGTGGCGGGCTTCGTCGTCCCTTCCGTCGCTCCTCCGTTGGAGGCGGCGGCGTGCTGGGGCCAGGAGCACGGGGTGCAGGCGGCGAGGATGGATGGGTTCTCCGGTCGGGGCGGAGCCCGGACTTGCGGTGGCGGCGGTGAGCGACGTGGTCGCCCATCCACCGTCGTCCGCGACCGCGGCGGCAGCACCCAAGAGATCGGGCAGGCGCAAGATGGATCGATGGTGGCGGGCTTCATTCTTGGCGGTGGTGCACTGACGGAGGCTGGCCGGAGTTTTGTCTGGTCGGCTTGCTGTTCCATGGCACTTAGCAGGTGGCTTCAAGGAGGTCCTTCCTCGGCTGTGGTGGAGTGGTGGCGCCGGAGTTGATCTGCTCCATGAGCGGTGACCCGTGTAGCTCGGCTGCCCACTGGCTCTTCGCTGTGCCTGCTGCGCGGTGGTGGCAACTCGCCTAGGCGGCTACGACGGTGGCCAAATCAAGACAGAGGTGACAACGGGGCAACTCATCGGTGGAGTCCATTTGGATCGTTGGCATAACGGTATGGCTTTTGGTGGGCGTTGGTATTGCCACCATGTTTCGACGACGATGACGCTCGCGTGTGCCACATTCCTCATTGCGGTGCGTTGGCTTTTTTCAGGATGATCTCTCCGGGTGAAAACCATACACCAATGCCACTTCGGTGGGCGATGATGGCGTCTTCGGATGTTATTTCTTTGTTGAAGGCTTCGTTTTGGAAGATCTCTTGGTTCGTCGGCTTTGGTGCAGACATCATGGTGGTTTCTTTGCGCATATACCAAGTGCTTCGTGCTGTTGAGATCGCGAGCTCCTTATTGGAGATGTATTCTTTCCATCAGTTTATTTCTTTTATTTAGTTGTACCAGTGTTGTCCGGTGACTTTGGTCTTACCTCGATACACCTGGATACCTTGTTTGTAATAATTGGCCTCGATTCTACCTATTGGTAGATGAAGCCGGGTATGAAAAAACAATGGTTCTGATTATGATATTGACCTGCATGGCTGCACCAAAAATGAGTTCCTTTACAAACAATTTGGATATTGTGTACTTGTTATGATGAAAAGGTTTGTACTATAATTTTGAATGGAACTGAAAAGTGCTTGTAACTACTACAAACTAGCGAGATGATCAATGAGATACCATGATGTAGACGATATATATGTAACCGGCATGTGCTTTTGTGGAAATGCTCTCGAACTTTGCTTCCACCAGAGTAATTAACTGGATTGTCTAAATAAAATTAGATTATCTTTTAATGATTGTGACTCAAGTTTGATCTGAAGTCATGTAAAAAAAAGAAGTTTGATCTGAAGTGAGGGCGACGGCCGGACCGAAAAATGAAAAGTCCTGCACGAGTGCAGGCACGTGAGCTTTTATATTGCCAAGATAGAGAGACCTTGGTTGGTATAAGACTAGGCCCAAAAGACGACAGAGCAGCCGGCCCAGCGCATAACACATCAGTGGCGTTGGCCCACTTGTCCCCACACCTTCCACCTTGTCAAGCCCAACGGCACAAATAGTCCAACGTAAACGGCATAAATTTGGCAAAAGAATATACAATGCAAAAGAATATAAACAAAACAAATAAACTAATTGTGCTAGCATAAATTTGGATTTCAGTACTTGGTGCATATAAACAGTGAAATTTTCAAATAACATATCACGCTTATTTTATTCAATTTCCAAAGTAGACAACCTTTCAGTTACACAAATAATTTTCCTTCGCAGTGTGGTTCTTGCCACACCTATGCCTACCATTTCACATAGTACATTCACTAGCCTATTTAAACAAGAAAGTTTAGAGCAGGTGCCATTTTCCCACATACTAATTGCTTTTGGTCTACTCCTTAGGCAGAAAGCACTACCGCACAGAGCTAATTTGCCGAGTGCAAAATATTCTCCTTTCTTACAATTTAAGAGACTGTGTAATATTCTCCTTTCTTACACTTTAAGACCTAATTGCTTAAGAGACTATGTACATACATCACCTTTCTTACACTTTAATTGCCGCTAGCTTTGTTAACCCAATGCACTCGGTGCATAATATTCTCCTTCACCCATGATTGATTCCCTCCCATGAGTTTGTGTTGGCTCAAGTTGGTGCACAGTATTCTCCTTCGCCCATAATTCATTCATAGAAGCAGAATATTCTCCTTCGGTTCGATGGTTGTGAATGAATGTTGTAATCATCATTTGTGAATACATCACCTTTCTTACACTTTAATTGCCGCTAGCTTTGTTAACCCAAATGCACTCGGTGCGTAATATTCTCCTTCGCCCATGATTGATTCCTCCCATGAGTTTGTGTTGGCTCAAGTTGGTGCACAGTATTCTCCTTCGCCCATAATTCATTCATAGAAGCAGAATATTCTCCTTCGGTTCGATGGTTGTGAATGAATGTTGTAATCATCATTTGTGAAACATGATTCACAATTATATTCAATGGAGTTACTTTTTGAGGTAAGAAATTGTCAATATATAACATAATATTCATATATTGTCATAATTAGAAAATATCTAAATGGAATTATTAAGTTTGACTGTATGGTACACTGCTCTCATGGATTATTAGAGTACTATATATGAAGTATGATATGATGCTGGGCATATTTTATATTAGTTTGGTAATCAGTTTTGTCCATGCGTTAGAGCAACTCCAACAGTTTGGCAAAAACACTTGGCATCCTAGGATTTTTGGCAAAACCACAAAAAATAGGCTCCAACAATTTGGCAAAAGCACTTGGCATTTTGAGAAGCTTGGCATTTTTTCTTCCTGCAGGCGCATATTTGCGCGCGTTCCATCGCTTGGCATATTCGCGCGCGTGTGCGTGGTTGCTGTGTGATGTGCGCGCATGTGCATGGTTGTTGTGTGATGATGGCCGGCAGCTGCTGCGTTGTAGTACGTGCTTGTGACAGGAAAGTGGCCGGCAGGTGCAGATGACAGTGCTACGTACACTTGTGTTGCTGGCCGGCAAAAAGTTGATTAAAAAAACTGATGATTTGCTGATCCGGCAGCTGCTATGTCCGTTAACAGGTAGGAGACAAAACAAGCACACAATACCACTGTAGTACTGAAGATTGATCAATACCGATGAAAGGCCGTCATGTCAGAACCGACCCAGGCAAAAAAAAAAAAAATAAGGCACATGAACTATCTATTTTTAGTTTGCCAAGTCCAAATAGCAAGCTGTTGGAGAAGACTTATTTTTTCACTTGGCATTTGGCTTTGGGACTTGGCAAAACTATAGATTTGTCAAGTGAATTTTAGCAAACTGTTGGAGTTGCTCTTACATCTATGTGGGTCCTAAAGGAAACCAATCATCCTACCGATGGGACAATCACCTACCCAAAATGGACCAATCAACCTAAATCTAAGCATGGCTTATCCAGAACGAGAAAGCAAGCCCGCCGCACATATACATAAATGGCTCCATTTAGGTACTTATCCTTATCGGGAAAGGTTTCTTCATTCGTGCACGCGTGGGGTGGTACTAGGTGATTATTTATTTATATATTTTCTGCTGTGGGGCGAGGGATGACGATTTGCAGACGACTCCATTGAGTCGGTAGATCACGCAGAAGAAGCACATTATTTTATATATTTTCTGTTTGAGAACACAAAATAGTAGATGTAATGTACTAAATATACGGACTCACATTTATATGCGAAGTTTGAGAACAAGTAGATTACTTATTTATATATTTTCTCACCTGTGTAGGAGAAGTCCCAAGACAAATTGCGTTTAGTTCTGGTCAAGAAAGGAATTTAGTTCCGGTTAACTGGGGACTAGGAATCCGAGACTAAATATGAGTATCCTTTAGGCCAGTCTCAATGCATATTTCATGGATGTGTCATGCATATTAAATAGGGTGCTACATCAGTAAATTGCTGACTTGGCAGGGTCATTAAATGAGTGAGTTTCATCAGATGAGAGAGAAATTTCATCCCCATGAAACTCATCTGGCTCAGTTATCTAGTTTGCAGTCTTGGTAACTGTGTCATGAAACTATGCATTGAGACTAGCCTTAGTCTCAGTTGAGTGTGTGTGTTTTCTTTCTTTTTTTTTTTTTTGCTAAATCCGGAACTCCTATGATTCCTAAGACTAACCCAAGAGCTAATGCATTGACTCGAGCGTTGTTTTCCATCACACCTACAAAACATACGGAAATTTTGATGGGATGCTTTATATTTATTACAACATCGTCTGACAAGGCGCTAATATAGCACACTCAAAATCAATCAAACAAAGCTCAACCTTGTCGGTTCTTTTTTCGTGTGTCCCAAAGTTTGTACTCGAACAATTTTCCGGTCACTTTGGCTGGTATCTGGTCATTCCAAAGAAAAAGTGTGACAAAAAAATCTACCTAATCATCAGAAGGGTGTGTGGCAGTGAATCAAACACGTTCTTAAAATACACAAGACATCCTGAGTGGTTTGAGCTTTCATATGTGTCTCACCAACCCCCGAAAAACAAGGAGAAAATAAAACGAGGACCTTTATCTACACAATTCTATGTTGTCTCTATCCTTGAGATCATCGCGATGGAGGTGTTTGCAAGAAACGAATGGCGTTTCAGAAATAGAATTTTAGTTTAAATGTTGCATTTGGAACTTTTGTCGTCGTTTGCTTTGCTTCAAAACTTTGTTTTTGAGATTGCTTGAACATTTTGTGGTTGGTTGTAATAAGAAACAACTATATGCATTAGTCGATGTAGAAGATGTGATATTAATATATTCTCTTTTCTAAAAAAAATGTTGTCTCTGCCCTCCACTATTCCCCGATGCCAATCCAACAATCTACCTCCTTTAAAATGGAACCTACAACAAGCATTCATGTTCTCCCATCAAAATCGAGAAGCTATACCTGCCGCTGTGTGTACTTGCTTAGCGATCAGCATCGGTGTCCCAAGGACAACTGATCAGCAACATATGGCAATATGCAGGTGATGCGTGTAACAGGAAAGGACACTGTGTATGTGCACTTTGCGTCTGATGACATATGTTAGGTGATGCATCAAGTCGTTACTATTATCGCCTGCCTTTAAACATCTTGGGACCTGCAAGACGATATACCATAATCTACTCCCTCCATTTTAAATTTTAAATTATAAGACGTTTTGCTTTGTCCTATCCATTTATTGCCAAACAAAAACAACTTTCCACCGTTTACAATTTAGTGGCATTTTAACCCGTTTTGACGAAGACAGGTATTATTTATACTATACATTAAGTCTAGATATACATAATAAAAACAGTGTAAGTGTAAACGTCTTATAATTGGGAGCGGAGAAGTACATTTTGTGATCAATTTGATTGCGAAAATATAATGATATGCAAGGGTCACGCGTTAGGTGGAACGCTCCCAAGTACTACGTACATTCGTGGATATGGATGGCTCTATGTGGGCGGGTTTTTGTCAGTGCAGGAAGGTGGTCACCTTGTGTGTAGTAGAGTGGTGTACAGTGCTGGGTGTGAAGAGTAAGTATGATCTGTGTGTTGTATATTTCCTGGGAAGTAGGTGAGATTGAGAAGGCTTGATATCACAATCATGGATGAACATGTTTATTTAATTTCTCCTCCATAGCTGGAGAAAGGAGTTTCACAGGCCGTATTGTTTGACATTTTAAGAGGCTTCTGTATATCTCTAAATGTTTTTTTATAAAATCAAAATTCTGTAGTATTCGAATCCATAACCTCTCTAGCCTCATGTCCTCCCCGCCACTATACAACACACTCACATAAAGTATAAGTATATGATGCTATACTGTTATATTTACATTTAGTAGTATTTTATAAATTAAACAGTTTAGCTGCCAAATGGCCTCAAATAAACAGTTTGGACTATAAAAAATTGAGAAATTATACAACGCTTGGGGATAGTTTCGACGGCTCAAGTCGACCGATCCGACGGCTAGAAAGGCCGAAGGAAATGGGAGGAAATAATAGGGCGGAAATGAGAGGAAATTGTCATGTCTATGGTCGGTGGGCTATATGTGTCAACTTTCCTCCCATTTCCTCCGAAAACTGAGATGATTAGGACTCCAAATATAGGAGTGGTAATTCTGTTTTTGTATTTCTTTTTTTAGTCAAGGGTAATATGGTAAGTTGATATTTGTAAAAATAATAATTAGAGTACTATAGTTAGGTTGTATGATTGAAATGCTATCGTTAGATCAATGTGTTCATGCTAATTAAAAAAAAAAAAACGCTTCTAGGGTTTCACTCTCGGTCGTGTTCCCTGCACAGCGCCGCCGCCGCCGAAGTCCACCCTCGCCGGTGCGGCAGGCCGGCGTCCCTGGTGGCAGCGGCCTAACCCACACGGCGCCCCGCAACCGCGTGCACGGCAGGGACTTGCCAGCGAGGTGCAACACGCTAGGCGACGGCGGGAGGCCATCATCTTCCGATTCGTGTTATTTGCGTCTTCACGCGTTCCGGCTGCGGAGTATTTGATTCGGGGAATCGGTGGCGGGCGGCCTACGACCATGTACTCATGTGTTTGTGAGGTGCGAGAGCATGACAATGTTTTGCGGACATCTCCCGCGATTAAACTGATCCGTGGTGTATGCTGGAGGGCTGAAAACGCACCGTGTTCCTTTCTTTCAGGGCCATTCATCAACTCAGAAATTGCACGTGAATAAATTATACATAAATTTCACAACGATCAGTTCAAGTTTACATGGCTGATGCTTTAGCTAGGCTATCTCTCTCTGTTCTTGCAAATGATGCTCAGGCCTTTGAGTCTGTATGTTCGTACATGGACCATGGTCACCGGTGCCCTTTCATAAGCACACTGAACTCTGTATCTGTACCCTGTGTTAGGGTATTTGCAGCTTCTTGCTGCTAATATGAAGTTGTTTGTTGTAAAAAAGACGTACTTGTCTCAGACATCAAGCCTTGGCACCAGAGACTTTCAGAACATACAAACATCATTTGATGAAATTACTCTTTGACGCTTCAGAAGATTACACAATCTTCAGAAGATTACACAATGACACAAATCAGTCGGACGTACTACCTATATGTTCAGAAGATCTACTGGCCGAAGCAATCAACTAGGATGGACAAGAAAGTGTCTTCCCGGACGAACCCGGCGGGCTACCAGCAGACGCCGCAGAGGCAGCGGGGGTCTGCTTCTCCGATTGAGCCGTGTCGCGTCGTCCCGCCAGCCTGTCCCATTCCCCTCCGCCGAGCGAGACCATTGGCCAGGCCTCCGAGCGTGCCCGGTCCGGACCACCGAGGCCCTCGCGCTGAGGGCAGGGCGGCAGCTTTGGCGAGATTGAGGGCCAGCGGCGGCGGCGGCTTTGGCGAGGAGCTCTCGTCGCAGGGGAGGGAATGCGAGCGGGAGGGTCGGATCGGAGCGCGGTAGTTTTGGTAGAGTGCAAAATGACAAACGTACCCTTTATGAAAAAAATTAGAATTTTGTGGAGACAATAGAAGGAAATGGGAGGAAATTTAAAAATTTAGATCTCGTGCAGCACTACATCTTTGGTATAGGGTGTGTTTGCATACTTGATCTAATAACTATAATCACTGAATATCAAAAGCGAAGAATTGAAAACGAAAATTTGACTCTTAATAACTTAGTGATTTAATTTGGTGGATGATTGGCAACTTAGACATTACAAACTAGCAATTTTAGATATTTTAGTGAAGCCTAGCAATGGTTTAGGTATTTTGGTGGTTGGTTAACAACATAGCCATTAGGTATCACAATGTTTGCCAATATATATGGTATTTAGTCCTATGGATTCGAGATATGGAGTTGAGCTGGGCTAATTTGAAGATCAAGGAAGCTACTTCTGAAATTGTGATCAAAAGAAGTATTAATGGCTCTAGAAGACAAGCAAGAAGATCAATACATGAAGAAAGAGAAGCTCAAACAGATAGACATCAAGAACTGCATTGAGAGTAGCACCAAAGAGAGGTGCACCACAAAAGTCCGGTGAGCACCGGAATGCTGAAACATTAGCACAAGACAAGTCTAGTGGGATCACTCTGAAGCAATGTTGGACACTTGGTGTGGGTAGCAGAGTTTAGTGTACTAGAGATTGGGTATAGAGATGTTGCACTGGTGGTTCACAAGAGAAGACGACACTAGAGCTCTATATGGTCCATGTTGGTGTTCGTTCCAAGGACCGAACACCAGCAAGTGTTGACCGAAGACTAGAACGAATGTAAAGGACGAAAGCAAACAACGAATGCTTACAGCGAAATGAAACAAACCGCTTTATTCCATTCCGGCATCAGTCCGTTTACAAGATGCCCCTGGGGGTCTATTTATAGTAGTCCGTAGACTTTACATGACCAAAATACCCCTGATCCTAAACTACGGCCTTCACTTCCGTGAAGGGCATTCTTCCTCAAAACCGACCTCCATTGTTCGGACGGGATGAATCTGGCCCATCACGGCCCACGGGATTCGGCCCACTGATCCTCCGCTGTGTCCGAGATCCCACCTGCTTCAAATCAACGTTTGCAACTCACCAATACTAAGTCAGATGAAA
Source organism: Themeda triandra (assembly GCA_018135685.1). NCBI lineage: Eukaryota > Viridiplantae > Streptophyta > Magnoliopsida > Poales > Poaceae > Themeda > Themeda triandra. Next base: position 381,483 of record JAENPR010000531.1, read on the forward strand.
ATAATCCGAAAGCAGACCCCAAGTCGGAAGCTGAGGCTCGCTCTCGTATTTATTTCCGACCCGACCCGACGAGCAGCGAAAGTGCCATCCCTTCAACTTTCGACGTGTGAAATGGCGAAAGTGAGGAACCACTTTCGCCTCTCACTTCCGACCGATCAAGCCGGCGAAAGTGAAGCACAACTTTCGCCTTTTTCTTTTGACTGACCGAACTGGCGAAAGTGAAGAACAACTTTTGCCTTTCACGCCCAACCGACCAACCTGACGAAAGTGGAGACACACTTTCGCCCTTCACTTTCGACTGAATGGCGAAAGCTGTGAGCCACTTTCGCCCTCGCCTTCGACTTGCGAAGCGATAGCGACAACCGACGTTCGTCTATTGCTTTCGTCTGGCGAAAGCTGAAAAATACATTCCGCTTTTGTTCCTGCTCCTGGATTCTGGAGGGCGAAAGCCTCAAATGACTTTCGCCTTTAACTTTCGGCGGCACATAGGCGAAAGGGGTGGGTCACTTCCGACCGCCCCCAACAAGAGCCCCTTAGCGCCATCATGGCCCAAGCCTGTCTTGCCAACACGCGCTAATAATCTTTCGCCTACGCCGCCTCCAAAATTTGTTCGGAATTTTCTTTTGAATCTCGATTTCGCGGCTTTCAAATTTCGAATTTTGAATTTTCGACCAAATTTTGAATTTCCCACCTTCATCCTTCCTTGATGCTGAAATTTCTCATTTTCTTTTATTTTTAATTCGATTTGTCGTCTCGGGATTCGTGGCCGTGGGGACGGCCGCGCCGGTTCGCAAATCGTGGCGGCTATTGCCGACCGTGCCTATAAAAGCCGCGCCCCCCCCCCCCCGGTGAGTCTCACTCATTTGCGAGTTGCAGCCTTCATTCCTGCGCCCGCTGTCCCTTTCGCTCTTCGCTTCCGCTAGGCACTTTTGCTTAGCGACTTCGCTCAGAGCTTCCGCCTAGCTCTTTCGCCCAAGTCCGTGGTGCTTTCGCCCCAGGAGTGAAGCCTGGTCCGATTGGCTTTCGGTAAGTTATTAACTTGTAGCTTTCGCATTGTGCTTTTATTTCCATTCTTTGGTAGAAAAAGGGACGTGTTTTTTATTTCGGTCTTTCGTGTTTTTAGATGGCAAGTGAATCTTCTTCCACGAATTCTTCTTGCTCTAACTCTTCAGAGCATTCGTCCTCCGCTAATGACAAGGAAACCAAACAAGTTACTACTAGCTCTGATTCGGAAGACAGTTCCGAATGTGGAGAGCAACCCGCTCCCTCAATCGCTGCTGTTCCATTGCGTGCTTTTGATGCAGCGGAAGAAGATGTCAAAATTGATGATGCTTTCGAAATCCCCAGCTTTCTTCACACGGACAGAATTGATCTCTCTCAGAATTCGGATGACCAGTCTGAGCCCGACCTTGATGAGGCTCCAACGAATGGTTCTGATGCTGAAAGTGATAATGAACCTGAAGATGAGAATACGGAAGCCACTGCGACTTCTCAGGCAAATCTTAAGCCAAAAGATTTCCTCCGCGTTCCGGTTTATGAGTTGAAAGTGTCGAAAGTTGACGAGGATGAACTGGATAGTTATGTGTCGAAAGGATACATGACTCAAGAGGTTCGTGACAGGTGCAGGGCTCTGGAAGATGAGACTATCCCTGAACCCAAAGAGTATGAAGCTATTGTTTTTCGTGACTACTTCCGAGCTGGGCTGACTGTCCCCTGTGAGCATTTTGTTGGAGAAGTTCTTGGGAGATTCGGACTGCAGCTTCATCATCTTACGCCCAATGGTGTTAGCCGCCTTAGTATTTTTGCTATGGGGCTAAAGTTCATCGGCTCTCCTCTCAACTCAGAGTCATTTATTCGGAATTACAGCGGTTATGGTCGATTGGACAGCAGGTCCGACAAGAAAAAGAAGATTCGATACACTTCCGAATATGGCTGCTCGCCTTCATAACCGCCTTCAAACTTTGGTTCCGTTTTACAAAGGCAAGTGGTCAGCTGGTGTTGACGGGAATAAAGACCAGTTTTGGTACACTCAGAAACCCATCAACAGTCCTCGATAGAAGGAAGATAAGCATCACATGAGCATATTTATCACTAATAAAGTTCCACTTGTATTCTTAGCTTGTGAATTGCAGGAAAGCTGGAAACAGGCCCTGTGAGACCAAAACCCAGGTCTACCGACCTGAATCTGGTCTCACCAGGATCTGACCACCAAGCAGGGTCCCTGATACTACAGGAGAACCTGATCCTGGACCCAAATGTATCACACATCAACATTCCACCCGACTGGTACATTGGACCAAGGATCCACATAGAAGCAAGCAAGATATCAAGTGAACCCAACTTCGGACAAGACTACACGTGACAAGCCAGGATAGCACCAGGAAGCTGCCACGTGGACCAAGGGTCCAATGCCAAGTCGGCCGACCTGCCTTTGGTGGCGGGACACCTTGGCATTGCTCCCACTGCCACCTGGACCTTCTAGAAGGCCAGTGGGACCCACCTGTCAGCCAACCATTGGTCGGCCGACCTGCAGGTGGGCCCCACTTGAGGTCGGTTTGCTTCCACTGCCTTCCTGCATGACTCCCACGTGTCCTGCACCAAGAGCCGTGCTGACTCAAAAGCTGATGCTCATCGCTTTTACGATGAGTTTTGGCTGAAAGGCGGCCGTGACCATGCACTTATTCGTGCTGCCGTTTCGTGTGGCCAGGTGGCGTACTGTTATTTTTGACTTTCGACTATGTTTTATTTTTCCTAAAATATTGACTCTTGTTTTTTATTTTTGCAGACTTCTGATGAAAAGAAAGCTATTGGAGCGAAAGTTCAGGAGTTCATTGATGCCCGTAATGCACGTGAACGCGCTGCACGCGAAAGCTCGGCTGCTGGGGCCTCTGGAGAGAATCAAGCGACGCCTTCTGCCGTGGACCCGACTGCTACCGAAGAGGCCGCTCAAACCGAGAACACTCCTCCTGCCGGCGCAGACACTTCCGCCCAGAATGACCCACCGGTAGTCCAGAATTAGGACTTATGCTTTGGAAAAACAATGTCTGAAATTTGTGAATGCGCAATGTTGCGCGGATGTTGTAAAACTCTTGATGCTTTTGTTGTAACTTAAATATTTCCCGTTTTGTTTTCTTTGCGTGTTTCGACAGGTTGATGCGGCTAACTTAGCCGACGCAGTTGAAATTTTTCCGCTTGCCGTTGCGAAAGGTGACTTCCATGTCTCTGGCGAGTCATGGAGTCGCTATCGCCAGCGACATCCGCAGCGATCTTTAGGCGTTTTCATGCGCTCGCGCTTAAGACGAAGTCTTCAGACTGCCGAACAGATTGCGAAATTTTGGAGTCATCGTGACACTGCTTCTATTGAAGGGCCTTCAGGATCCAAGTTTTCCGGAAGCCATCCTAAGATTCCGAAAGATGAACCTTGCGAGGACGTTCCATTTGAGCGTGCTCGCTATAGTTATATTCCTGTAACTCCTATTGTTGGAGAAACAAATTTGAAGGTGCCCAAAGATGAACCTTTTTGAATGTAAGATTTGATTGTAAATTTCGATAGTTATGTGTTTGTGAATGAAAATGCTCATGTTTCGACATAAGCGTCGAAAGTGTTGTTCCCTGAACCCTTTCGATCGAGCCCCTTTACTCAAAATTCTGAGAACGCCCCGCCCCCCCCCATTTTTGAGTTAAGGGCGAGTGAGCTTGTCTTTTTAGTAAAAAACCCTCGTTCTAAATTAGTCGAGGACGCCGCCCCCATCTTTTGAGCCGAGGGGTTGACGAAAATGCTTTCACACCTTCGATGCTGATTGGAGAAATTACAACTACTTTAATAATTTTGAAAGTTTAGTTTACATTTTTGCCGTTAGCCCTTCCGCTAACATAACTATAGTATGCCAACGGCTGCTGCAATTGTGCTCGATACTCCAAATGCGAAAGCTGAAGGTCGTAAAGTCGAAGCGCTTTGCTCTAGGTGACAAAGATAATGAAGAGAGCTAAAGCTATAAATACGATAGGAAGAGCTCTCGAAATTGCACCAAAAAGATGAAGATACTCCAGATATAGACTTGCTTAAACAATTTATAGGGAGTTGGAGTTATCTGGAAACTCAGGTTTTGATTTTTACTCGAGCTTTGGATTGGAGTTTCGGTTGTTTTTTCCTCCGGCCTCTCATTCCTAAGTCTAGCGAAAGCTGAGTGTTATTCCTCCAGGAGAATGACTAGTCATTGTGACGGAATAGGATAGCCCATAACCTTGGTGACCATGTTTAGTCACTTCTTATATAGGCTTCTAGGTGATTGGTGAATGCATCGTTTGCTCTGAAATGATGGGTGTGATCGATGTCGCGAAAGTAATCAATGGTTGTTATAACACACTATCATTTATTCCATAGTACTATCGTATCTTTTGCGTTAAGGTGTATGATTTCTTTCGCTCAAATGAAGTCCGATGCGTTGTCGAATTCATGAGTCTTGGTTACCGTAAAGCTATACGTATTTGACAATTGTACTTGCGTATCTTCCGTATTGAATTAATGGTTTAAAGTCATCGACCTTTTGTCGAATTCATGATGTCCGAATGTCATGAAAATTAAAAGGTTAGTTCGACAGAGGTATCGGATCTTTCGTCTTGAATGAGGTCGCATGACTATCGCATTTGATCACTTGTACTTGCGTATCTTTTGCATTGAATTCATAGGTTAAAGTCATTTGACCTTTTGTCGAATTCGTGATGTCCGAATGCCATGAAGATTAAAAGGTTAGTTCGACATGGGTGCCATATCTTTCGCCTTAAATGAAGGCGATTGTGTTTATTATCGCTTTGTAGGGGCACCAAAGTCCAATAAATAGGGTGTAAGGTTTCATCTATTTGCTCATCTCATTGTGGCTTACGATTGTAGGGTTTCGTAGAAAGGTTGCGGTTGGCCACGGTTTCTTGGAGGAGAACTTCTTCCTTATTTGATTTCGGGAAGAAGACTCATCCAAGGAACCTAAAGTTCAACTTCGATATGAGAGATCTACCCCTTCTTTTAACTTCGATGAATTGATCTTTTGGTTTCGAGCTTCTTCCTTCTCCTTGCCCGATCTATGGTGGTGAGAATGAATAAACCGAAACTAAACGATTGACTTCAGCTTCTCAAGCCAATGCTTTCTATCGATTGAACGACATTGTGATCCGTAATGGTTGTTGGAATTTCATAGGTCGGTGATGTTTGGACTCGGAATGGCTTTTATCTCGCTTATTGAGTCCAAGCATGATCGACTTCGAAATTTTAACATTAAGCATTCAAGTATCGGCATTTTAAATACTTCCGGTTACTTCTAGATTAATTGTTAGGATTTCTTAGGTCAAGTAATGCTTGAGCTCGAGGTAGCCGATATTTCGCTTATTGAACTCAAGCGTTTCTGCCTTTGAAATCTTAACATTGCCATATCTGACATGTTGACTTGTTGTGAGCTTTCGAGCTTGTTTTGATTCTGTTGAAAACTAAACCTTTCGAGCTACTGTACTTGCTCTGATTTTTCCAGAAGCTAAGCCCCTTAGCCATTTTTGGCTTTAGCCATTTTCGGCTTTAGCTCTTTTTGAGCTGTTAGACTTGCTCTGATTTTCTCAGAAGTTAAGCCCTTTAGCCATTTTCGGCTTTAGCTCTTTTTGAGCTGTTAGACTTGCTCTGATTTTCTCAGAAGCTAAGCCCCTTAGCCATTTTTGGCTTTAGCCATTTTCGGCTTTAGCTCTTTTTGAGCTGTTAGACTTTCTCGGATTTTCTCAGAAGCTAAGCCCCTTAGCCATTTTCGGCTTTAGCCATTTTCGGCTTTAGCTCTTTTTGAGCTGTTAGACTTGCTCTGATTTTCTCAAAAGCTAAGCCCCTTAGCCATTTTCGGCTTTAGCTCTTTTTGAGCTGTTAGACTGTTATGAGAACAGTAGGTTGTTTACAACCTTACCTTAACGACTCCTGCGTTTCGTCGAATATGCAAGGTGTTTGCACCTTGTTTTTGACCTTGTCATGGAAACTGGTGCTCTCTTCTTAGGGGGAAAAAATGTAATAACGGGAAAAAGGGATACAAAGGATTTGCGCCTCATTAAAAAACCTCACACCTTTCGCAAGGCTTCCCCGTGAGGAAAAAGAGTGCAAGTCCCAGCATTAATGTCTACCGAAGTGTAAAAATGCGAAAAGTAAAATTACATCTCTGTTTTGTATTCTATGGATAAAAGCGACGAAGATTGTCTCGCATTCCGTGTGTGTGTGTCGATTCGACGCCTTCTTTATTGATCAACCTGAAAGCTCCTTCTTTGACCATAGCTGAGACGATATATGGCCCATACCACTATGACTGTAGCTTCCCCTGCTTGTTTGGCTGCTTGATGAGGACCATGTCTCCTGGGTTGATGTCCTTTTGTAGCACTTTCTTGTCCCTCCAGCTTTTTGTTTCTTGATGATATTTGTCCAAGTTTTCTGCCGCCTCTAGCTTTGTTTGCTCTGAAGTTTCGTTGTCAACAAATCTTTGGATTGGATTGGTTGCTGCAATTTCGGTTCTGAATGATCCGAGCTTTATTTCTTCTGGCGTGATTGCTTCTTCGCCGTATAGCAGACGAAATGGAGTGAAGTCTGTTGCTCTGGTCTTTGAGATGTTATGGCCCCATACGAAAGTTGTTAGTTCTTGTGCCCATTTGCCTTTCTTTTCTTCTGTCAGTATTTTCGAAAGTGAAGTGAATATTTCAGCATTCGCCCTTTCGACTGCTCCATTTGACTGTGGGTGATTGACCGAAGCGAAAGCCAGTTTTATGTTTAACTCTTCACAAAAGCTTCTGTATTCTGCACAGTCGAATTGTTTGCCATTGTCAACCGTGATATAAGCTGGCACTCCGAAACGATATATGATTCGCTGCCAAGTGAAGTTGATTAATGTTTTTGACGTGATCTTTGCTAGAGCTTTCGCCTCAATCCACTTGGTGAAATATTCCAGCGCGACTGCAGCGAACTTTAGATTTCCTGGAGTTGCGGAAGTGGACCCACAATGTCTATCCCCCATCTTTGCAACGGCCAAGTTGGAATGATTGGACTTGTCAAATTTGCTGGAGCTTTCTGATTTTTCGCAAATCTTTGACAAGCTTCACATCTTCGGACAATTTCTTTTGCGTCTTTCGCCGCTGTCGGCTAGTAGAAACCTTGCCTCATGGCTCTGTGAGCTATCTCATGCGGACCCCTATGTGCACCGCACATGCCTGAATGCATTTCGGCTAAAAGCTTTTCTCCTTCTTCTTTGCTGATACACATTAGAAGTGGTGCAACTACGCCTTCTTTGTATAACTCTTCTCCAATGATTGTGTATTGCTTTGTTCTAGACCTCATTCGCTAATATTCCTTCTTGTCTTCTGGCTCATATGTGTCTTTGAGAAATGCGACAATTGGTGCTCGCCAGTCTTCGCTTGCTATCACATGTATTGCTCTTGGATTTTCTTCTTCTTCTGTTACCGCCTTTAAGGTTAATGTTTGGTAAAAGACATCTGGAGGTAAGGGTATGTTTTGCGCCACAGCTTTCGCCAATTCGTCAGCTTCAGAATTTTCTGATCTTGGGATATGCCTCAAAGTGAAACCAGAGAAGTGCTTTTCCTTTCTCCTAACTGCTGCCAGATATCTTGCCAGTTCTCTTTCTTTCGTTGTGTACTCTTTTTCAATGTGACCAACTATCACTTGTGAATCTGATTTCACAATGCATCTACGTATACCGAGAGCTCTAAGCTTTCAAAGTCCCAGTAACACTGCTTCATATTCTGCTGTGTTGTTCGTTGTCTGGAACTCTAATTTTGCTGCATATCTTAGCCTTGGGCCTGCTGGGGGTATCAATATAGCTGCGATTCCGGCGCCTGAGTTACACCATGCTCCGTCACATAAGATTGTCCATGTTGGCTCCTCAAACCTGATAGTCGTGTCGAAAGCTGATGGGGTCCAATCTGCTATGAAGTCGGCAATTACTTGTGATTTAATTGTGGACCTGTGTGTAAAATCCACTATGTACTGGTTTAATTCTGCTGCCCATTTCCCGATTCTCCCTATCGCTTCAGTATTGCGAAAGAGTGCTTCTAACGGTTGTGCTGAAGTGACGATTATGCGATGCTGTTGAAAGTAATGCTTCAGCTTTCGCGAGGCCATTAGCACTGTGTAGGCTATTTTTTCAAGTTCTGTGTAATTCGTCTTTGCTCCTGACAAAGCTTCAGACACATAGTAGATTGGAAATTGTTGAATCTTGCCTTCACTTTCTCTTTCTTCTACTAGTACTGCGCTTACTGCAGTGTGGGATGATGCCAGGTATAAAAACAGGTCAGCTTTCGCTGTTGGTCTATTTAGTGTCGGAAGTCTCGTGAGATAATGCTTCAGATTTTTGAATGCCTGTTGTTGTTCTGCTCCCCAATCAAAGTGATCTGCTTGCTTGAGAACTCTAAAGAAAGGTAACCCCTTTTCTGCGGATCTTGCTATAAATCTGCTTAGTGATGCCATGCGTCCTGCAAGCTTTTGTACTTCTTTCTTAGTTGATGGTGGTTTCATGTTAACTATCGCCGCAATCTTCTCAGGATTAGCATCTATCCCTTTCGCTGATACCATGTACCCAAGAATTCTGCCTTCTTTGACGCCGAACGCGCACTTCTCCGGGTTGAGCTTTAGACTGCTTTTCTTTAGATTGACGAAAGTTTCTTTTAAATCTTCAATGTCATCCATGTAGTTGACCAAGTTTCGACCTTTCTGATCATCGAAAACTTTGTCTGCCATTCTGGCGAAAGTTGCTCCTGCATTACGCAGACCCTCAAGCATTCTTCTGAAGCAGTAAGTCCCGCTTGGGGTGATGAAACTGGTCTTTTCCTCGTCGTCCTTGTTTAGCCAAATTTGGTCATAGCCTGAGAAACAATCTAGCAGACTCATTCTTTCACAGGCAGCTGCGATATCGACCAGCTTGTCTATTCTTGGCATAGGATATGGATCTTTCGGACATGCTTTGTTTAGGTCTGTGAAGTCGATGCACATTCTCCACTTCTTGTTTTTCTTCTGAACCATTACTACATTCGCTAGCCATTCCGGATACTGAACTTCTCGGATAACTTGAGCTTGCAACAGTCTGTCTACTTCTGCTTTCGCGGCTTCCGCTCTTTCATCTGAGATCTTTCGTAGCTTTTGTTTCCTTGGTCTTATTGTTTTGGATACATTCAGGTTGTGTTGGGCAAGTTCTCTGTCCACTCCACGTAGATAGCTGGCTGACCATGCGAATACCTCTTTGTTCTTGTTCAGAAACTTGATAAGTTCAGCTTTCTCCTGCTGTTCAAGATCTTTTCCGATGTGTACGTATTGGTCAGGAGTGTATTTCGATAGTGGTTCTCTTTCAGTTTCTTCATTCAGTTTTGCTCTCGCTTTCTCCCTTTTCTCTTTATTTTCATCATCATCTTCACTTTCGTCTTCCTTCTTTTTTGTTTCTTTGACTTCGTTGATCATGCTGTATCCCGGAATAGGTTTCCCTTCGATTTTTCTGGCAGCTTCTTGATCTCCGAATAATGTTATTATTCCGAAAGGCGAGGGGACTTTCATGCGAGGAAACTCGGTTTATTATGCGTCGAACTTGTTTATGAATCCTCTACCGAATATGGCGGTGTATGGGTACGGCATATCTACAACGTCGAAAGTGATCATCTCAGCTCTGGCCTTCTGATCCTGCGCGAGGGCTACTTTCAAGTTTATCTTCCCGATTGCGTTTATTCTTGATCCTCCGAAGCCGAAGAGCGAATTACCCGCGGTGTCTAAAGTTCTTCTGTCGAGACCCATTTGCTCGAATGCTTTGGAAAAGATGATGTCCGCTGAACTACCATTGTCTATCAGAATATTGTGTAGAGTGAAACCATTGACATTAGCGGTAGCGACGAATGCATCATAGTGCGGATAGTCTCTGATTTTGAAATCTTCTTCAGTGAAAATGATAGGTGCCATGGACCACGTTGGTCTACCTAAAGGCAGCCTTGGAGTCACTGTGTGTATTCTCCTTTCATACTCCTTTCTTGCTCTTTTGCTTTCATGCTCTAGATTTGATCCGCCTATGATGGCGTAAATGTCTCCTTGAGACGGTAGCACTGCATTTACCATGTGAGCTTCTTGATTGTTTTCCTGCTGAACTTGCGAATGTTGTGCCGGAAGCTGATGTTCTTGCACCGCTGGTGATGAAACTGCTGCTGACGTAGCCTAGGTCTACGGAAGCTGAACTATTAGATTTTGGGGTGGATAGGGCCAGGTGTACGCCGGTTGGTGATACATAATCTGCTGAGGGTATTGCTGAAGTTGAGCTTGATACGAATGTTGATATGCCATATGATTCTGATTTGAAGTACAGCTTTGTTCTCGTCCCGTGTTGTGAAACACGTGCTTGGGATTTTCTCTCTGAGGGATTGCATCATCTTTCTCCTTCTGCTCTTTCGCTAGCTTGGTATATATGCAATCTCTTGTAAAGTGATTTTTGTCTTCTCCACAAATTACACAATACGGGATTCTTTGACCTCCTCCCCGTCCTCTTCCTCTTCCGCGAGGTGGACGGCCGCCTCTGTTTCCTTGGAAATTCTCCCTGTTGTTGTTATGATATGGTGCTGGCTCGTTATTCGGCATATTCTTCTGATCATTCGGTTGTTGTTGAAGGTTGTTCACTTGACGATAGTTCTGGTTGTTTCTTTGATTGTAAGGTTGCCTTATCGGCTGAGCTTGCCTTGGGTTGTTTTGGTTTATGTTGGTTCTTGCCGCTTTGCGCTTTCGAATGTCGTCTTCTAATCTTGCAAACTTTCGCATTTCCTCGAACAGCTGTGTTACTGTCTTTGGTGTTTCTCTTATCAGATGGAAAGCACATGGGCCAATTTGCAACCCTTGTATTGCTGCTGCGATGACTACGTCGTCGGAAGCATTTGGCACTTGCACTCTTAGCTGAATTAGCTTGTCTAGATATGATGACAATAGCTCTCCATCTTCTTGTTTACACGTCATTAGGTCTCTGGTTGTTTTCTTTTCTGTTTGAAACCCTTGAAAGGTCGAAAGCATTTCCTCCTTGAGTTGTCCCCAGGTTCGGATCGATAATGGCCTTAGAGATGTGTACCATTCATAAGCAACATCTTCTGCCGCCATAATGAATGATTTTGCTAAAGTGGTGGAATCCCCTCCGGACGAATGTGCTGCCGCTTCGTAACTTGCCAGAAACTTCCGAGGATTTGATTTCCCGTTGAAAGGTAGCATCTTTGGTTTGTAATTTGCTGGCCATGTGTGCCTTTGTAACTCCGGCGAAAGTGGAGAAGTTGGGTCCAAAGTGATTTGTTCCATCGGCCTTGGTTGAATATTCTCTTGAAAGAAATTTGCTGGCATTTGGGGTGCCCGAAGATGAGCGCCTTTGGCCGAGCCGCCCGAAGCTGTTCTATCTCTCTTTGAAGGGCTATCCTTCTTGCTTCCGCTTCTTGCACTTGCTGCTGAGTTAGAACTTCTCTATTTTTGGCAGCGACATATCTCGCTAGCTGATCGCGTTGCTGCTGAAGAGTTCTGATTTCCCCTTGACATTCGCTGAGTTGCTTCAGTAGTCTGGCATGATCATTCACCTGAATGTCCTCTTGCCTGAGTTGTTCATCTTGCCTATCTTCCGGTTCCTCTTGGTTTTGATTTTCGTCTTCAGACGTCTTTTCTGCCAGTGGAACTATCTCTCTTGCAAGGTCTGTCGCTGGAGCTTCTGCTCCGGCCGAAGTGCCGACATCTGCCTGCCATCCTGACTCTTTTGCGGAAGGTGAAAGGGTAGCGGTAGTTTCTCCTGTCGCCTTCTTCCGTCCTCCCTTCGGTGGCATGGTCGTGTCGAGCAACAACCACGGGTGGGCGCCAATGTTGGTGTTCGTTCCAAGGACCGAACACCAGCAAGTGTTGACCGAAGACTAGAACGAATGTAAAGGACGAAAGCAAACAACGAATGCTTACAGCGAAATGAAACAAACAGCTTTATTCCATTCCAGCATCAGTCCGTTTACAAGATGCCCCTGGGGTTCTATTTATAGTAGTCCGTAGACTTTACATGACCAAAATACCCCTAATCCTAAACTACGGCCTTCACTTCCGTGAAGGGCAGAATCGTCTTTTCTTCCTCAAAACCGACCTCCATTGCTCGGACGGGCTGAATTTGGCCCATCACGGCCCACGGGATTCGGACCACTGGTCCTCCGCTGTGTCCGAGATCCCACCTGCTTCAAATCAACGTTTGCAACTCACCAATACTAAGTCAGATGAAAATAATCCGAAAGCAGGCCCCAAGTCGGAAGCCGAGGCTCGCTCTCGTATTTATTTTCGACCCGACCCGACGAGCAGCGAAAGTGCCATCCCTTCAACTTTCGACCTGTGAAATGGCGAAAGTGAGGAACCACTTTCGCCTCTCACTTCCGACCGATCAAGCCGGCAAAAGTGAAGCACAACTTTCGCCTTTTCCTTTCGACCGACCGAACTGGCGAAAGTGAAGAACAACTTTCGCCTTTCACGCCCAACCGACCAACCTGACGAAAGTGGAGACACACTTTCGCCCTTCACTTTCGACTGAATGGCGAAAGCTGTGAGCCACTTTCGCCCTCAGCTTCTGACTTACAGAAGCGATAGCGACAACCGACTTTCGTCTGGCGAAAGCTGAAAAATACATTCCGCTTTTGTTCCTGCTCCTGGATTCCGGAGGGCGAAAGCCTCAAATGACTTTCGCCTTTAACTTTCGCGCGCATAGGCGAAAGGGGTTGGGTCACTTCCGACCTGCCCCCAACAGTCCACCACGGGGGAATGATTTTGCTTTCCCGAATATGGCATCAGATAAACCATTGTGCAAATGGAGTTTTCAATGGTTGGCAATGATTAGTGTTGGAATCTAGATGGGCTTGGCCCAATAACAAATCCTGAAATTTCTAGAGAAATCTCAAAGGCCCATTCATGGAAAGTAAGAGGGGATGTGGAAATTCTTAGTACCAACTTGCTAGTTGAAGTGGAAGTAGCCATATATAAATATGTAAGTTCATTCCACTTCCTCAAGTCCAGTGTGGGGAGGAGAATGGGAAGTCAACACACGCTCCCCAAAACACATCCATTATTGACCTAGAATCAAGTGAAATGTCCATTTATGCCATACCTCATCAAATCACCTGATCAATAGATGCCTGCAACACGCATGTACACTCACACCTTGCTGTCGGCGAGGACGTCACCTACCACTGAAAGCATAGCGCCATTAAATCATGAAATAAATCCATAAAAATGTGAGCATGTGCCAAATCAAGGACTTAAACCCCCATGTGAACAAGTTCCAATGCAGGGAACCCAACCAAGTAATTTATGATTAGTTCCTGATAACCAAGATTTTTTACTTATACCTTGTTCTAGCTCTTTTAAGCTTTTTTAGATTTACATAGTACTCCCTCCGTTCAAAAATCTCTTTCATCTAAAAATCTCCTTCATATTAGCTTGGGACTTGTCTGTATTTATAGTCTCTTTATTGTTCATTGGTTGCAACTTGTCTGTATTTATTGTCTCATTGCTGTTTATTGGCTGCCACTTGTCTGCATTTATTATCTTTTTGCTGCTCATTGGCTATTCTTTACTTATGGCTTTTCTCCTTGGTCACTGCGCTAAGAGCTAATATGAAGAAGATTTTTGAACGGAAGGAGTACAACGCAGACTCCTATAACATGCCTACACTCACCTCTATGAGCACACGTATGCAAACCTACCCTAATGTGCTCATTGGAAGAACTGAGATGAGAAATCTCGAGATTCACAAAGTCACCATAGACGCCTCGTTGTCAACGAAAACTTTGCCTATCATTAAAAGCATCAATCCTAAAATAAAATTATAAAAACACGAACACCTATGCCAAGTCAAGGACTTCCTAGGTGGAGAGTTTCCACTGTAAAAGACCTAACGAACTGGCCTATGATCTAAAAAAATGAACAATTTAGTAAGGCCGCCCTACGTCTTGTGTAGAAAAAAAAATACGTTGGTGTTCACACAAGTTCAAATTTATCAACTTGCTTTTTTTGAGTCTTCAAGTTCTGCGTATCTTTTTGAGTGGGTTATTTTCTGAGTGTTGCATTATTTTTTAATTCGAGTGTTGCATTGTTTTATCTTTTTTGTATACATAGGTAGAGCTGGTAGCCATTTTTTGGTGTTCACAAGAATCCTTATTAGGCCTTATCCATGAGGCCATATTATAAAGGACTTCGCAGGCTAGGCCTTGAATCCCTTACAATCGGCCTATGACCCATTTAACTGAAATTAATTTATGTGACATCAACCATTGGCCCAGAACCATAAGTCACTGAAGTTAGCGAGGCTTAAGCTTATTCTCTATTCTGGGCCGAATGGCTACTATAGGTATGGTCCGGCCGGTACGCTACGTTTCAGACCGGAATCTCTAAATTTTTATTTATAAAATTAGTTTACACACTTCCCATTTTTTTAAGAACTTTTCCGCTTCCTATAATTTTTTCCTGAAAAAAGTCGAGTGTCCCTTTAACTATCAAAAGTCTGGTTTTCAGTCTAGAAAACGATTTTCTCATGCAGCTTTAACTTTGCAATCTCTGATTTTCCAGTTCAGCAGTTTCCAAGGTGATTTTGTCCGACCTAATAGCGGCTATGTACTGGACCCCATACACTACTACACGACCCATTTGTGACTCGTTATCAGATTGATTTGCAGGAGCAGCATTTAGAAATCAATGATTTATAAAGGTGAGTAGTTTGTTGGTAACAAGATCTGCCTCCAAAATCATTATCTATATAATGAAAATTTGCCGAAAAAAAGAGCCAAAAATAAATTCAAGCCATAAGTCATATAGTCATAAGCTCTGTAATAAAAAAGAGCCAAAAATAAATCAAAGGAGAAACCCTTATCACGGATTTTGAACTGGCAGTGATATAGTAGTGGCTCTCATCACTGCCGGTTATAAGAAACTGATAATATGATGTGAAATCGACACCGATGTGGTTTTTCAGGAAATTCCAAAGATATTATAGTGTCTTATAGCTAAGGTCCTTTAGAACCTTTATATGTAACTAGCATCGTGCCCGTGCGTTGCTACGGAATAACAAAACTTTTATAAAAAACACATGGATTGCATGGTAAGATAGAACTGTGAAATTAAATAACAATGTATGATTTTTGTGATTATTAGTTTGATCCCACATTGTAACGTGAGAAAATGAGGGAAGTCGATGTACTTATGATTTTGAGAACATAAACGTCTAATAGTTATGAATGAATGGTAATTAGTCAAACTAGTCCATCAACTTGTGCTGCCGCACGGGTTAGGTTTTTTCGTCATTGGCTATTTTTGAGATAGTTAAGCAATTTAAATTCCTTTTCAATATATGTTATATTAAAAATTAATGCATTAATTTTTCTAGTTTAATATACTGTAGAAATAGTGCTAAGAGCAGCTGTAGCTGCTGCCAATTGTTGAGTAAAAGTGAATGTCGAGAATGACAATCGGTGTGTATTCTGATAGACGGTTTGATATATATATATATACAAGCGACAGTTGCTTTTGTCGGTGACTCAAAGCGAACTGGTGTCTATTGGTGCCCAAGGGGCCTAATCAGTTATCTAGTAATTAGCACATGCTAATTACGGGATTTACATAATTGATCACTAATTAATTATTCTAATTAATCTTAACACTCCCCCTTGATCATTTGATCTTGTATATACACCATTTCTTGTTCATCTGTAAATGTCTTGAAGCTTTGGAAAAACCCTGTGGGAAAAATCCAAAGTATATCGATATACCAGGTAAAACTCCTTAAAAACCCAGTGGGAAAAATAAGGAGAAACTCCATGATATATATCTCCCAATGTTAATAGACCCTTTGGGATAATCCTAAAGACATAGTCTAAAATAACTTTGATCAAGGACCAAATATGTCATATATTATCTTCGAAAAACCTCAGTGAGGAAAAATAGATAATATGACATTTACAATGTGTTACTTATTACCTCATTAAAAACTTTATGTGAGAAAACTCTAGAAGAGCAAAACTCATATAAAGGAAAAAGAGTGTAATACTATGTTGAATCAGTTTAACTTTCAAATAGATTCTCCCCCTGATTTCTGCAAATCTCTAAGTCTTCTCATACCAATACCTTCAACGCATTTATGAAATGCGGAATATGGTAGAGACTTTGTGAACAAATCTGCCAGATTATTGCACGACTTAGTTTGCAAAATTTCAATTTCTCCATTCCGTTGGAGTTCATGGGGGTAGAATAACTTAGGAATAATATGCTTAGTCATATTACTTTTGATATAACCTGATTCCATCTGGGTAACACATGCCGAATTATCCTCAAAGATAATTGTCAGTGTGTCAACTGCACCAATAACACATGACTGTATTATGTGGTTTACCATTCTGCGAAGCCATACGCATTCGCGTGATGCTTCATATAAAGCTATTATTTCAGAATGATTGGTGGAAGTAGACACTAAGGTCTGCTTTGAAGACTTCCAAGATATTGCTGTACCATCTTGCAAGAATACAAAGCCGTTTGTGATCTCGCCATTGTGGGGATCGACAAATAACCAAAGATCTGCATATCCTAATAAAACAGGATCTTGATTTCTATTATAGAATAATCCAAGATCTTTGGTGCCATTGAGGTATCTCAAAATTGATTTAACTCCTACCCAATGACGTTTGGTAGGTGCAGCACTATGTCTTGCTAGCAGGTTAACTGCAAACTCAATATCCGGCCGGGTATTATTAGCAAGATACATAAGTGCTCCAATGGCACTAAGATATGGAACTTGTGATCCCAATATCTCTTCTCCCTCTTCCCGTGGTCTATAAGGATCCTTTTCAACGTCCAAGGATCTTACTACCATGGGAGTTTTTATTGGATATGACTTGTCCATATTGAATTTCTTCAATATCTTCTGGACATAGGCAGATTGTTATACAAATATACCAGAAGGTAAATGCTCAAGTTGTATACCCAAGCAAAATTTGGTCTGACCCAAATCCTTCATTTCAAACTCCGTCTTTAAATGATGACGTGCTTCATTAATATCAGATTCATTGCCGATGATATTCAGATCATCGACATATACTGATATGATACAAAATCCTGTTGATGATTTCTTAATGAAGACACATGGGCAGTCATCATTATTTGTATATCCCTTTTGTGTAAGGAATTTACTTAACCGATTGTACCACATTCGGTCTGACTGCTTTAAGCCATATAATGACTTGCAACTTTATACAATATGTGTTGCGATTTGCCTTAGGATTCGATATACTAATTCCATCAGGAACTTTCATTTATATATCCGAATCTAGTGACCCATATAAATATGCTGTCACTACATCCATTAACTGCATAGATAGATGATTTTGTACTGCCAAAGATATTAAGTATCGAAAAGTTATTCCGCTCATTACCGGAGAGTAAGTTTCGTTGAAATCAATGCCAGGTCTTTGCATAAAACCTTGTGCCACAAGCCTTGCTTTATACCTCACCACTTCGTTGTTTTCATTCCTTTTACAGACGAAAACCCATTTATATCCCACAGGGAAGATACCAGGAGGTGTTGGCATTACAGCCGAAAACACCTTCCTTTTATTAAGTGAGGCGATCTCTGTTTCAATTGCTACCTTCCACTTATCCTAGTCGGAGCGCTTCTTGCACTCAGTCGTAGACTTAGGATCCGAATCAGTGAGAAGTATATCGGCAATTCCTTCAGAGAAATATATGTCAACTACTATGGACTTACGATTATAAGACTCTCCAGTCTCAGCAAAATTTATAGAAATCTCGTCTACCCTTAATGATCCATCATGACTTCTCGAAACAATGGATCTAGGGTCTTCCAATGTTCCAGCCTCAGAGTTTATGCGCATAACTGAGCTGGATTGTGGATTACTCCTATCCACAGGACAATGTGTGTCCTCAAGGTGTCTTTCAACCAAAGGTTGAGTTGCATTTCCAGTCTTCTTTTGCTTGCCAGCAATTACATCTTGCCTCTTGGAAGTGTGTCTCCCCCTCTTTTTGCCAATAGGGGGTTGAGTGGTTTTATTAGGTACCTCCACTCGTTCGGCACATTCCTTGCGGGATGCGAGACTTTGTGACACCTTTATAGTCCGAGAAAGCGTCGCAGATTGTTTGCAATATTTTGCAAATCAATAATTCTTTGAACTTGTTGTTCAGTTTCGTAGTACGTGGATCGGTAAATGAAATGCCTTCGCATTCCAATCTATTTCCGGCATTCTTTTTGGTACAATTCTCCCCTAATGCCGGGAAATGATCCTCAATAAAAATACAATCAGCGAACCGGGCAGTAAATAGATCTGCCGTTAGGGGTTCTAAATACTTAATGATCGACGGAGATGAATATCGCACATAGATCCCCAGTTTCCTGTGAGGGCCCATCGATGTCCGCTGAGGTGGTGAGATGGGTACGTAAACAGCGCACCCAAATTTATGCAAATGGGAAATACTCGGAGGATTCCCACGTACTAACTGCAATGGGGAGTTATCATGATATGCAGTTGGTCGTAGTTGAATCAGATCCGCAGCGTGCGGAACTGCGTGACCCCAACATGACGTAGGCAATTTGCAATTCGTCAACATAGGTCTTGCAATGAGCTTGATTGTTTTAATCAACGATTCAGCCAAACCATTTTGAGTATGTACATATGGATCAGAGTGCTGAACTTGAATTCCCAATGCCATGCAATAGTCATTAAAAGCACGGGATGAGAATTCAGCAGCATTGTCCATTCGGATAGATTGTATCCGATGTTCAGGATAATGTGCCTTCAACTTAATAACTTGGGCCATTATTTTGACAAATGCATGGTTGCGTGTCGATAGCAAAGACATGTGAGACCATCTAGTAGATGCGTCTATCAAAACCATGAAGTACCTGACCACAAATGTCTCCTTGAATCCTTTCAAGGAACTTAAGTGGTTCAGCTCTAATTTTAAGATGTGATGGTCTTAAAATCAATTTCCCAGTTGCACAAGCAGTGCAACAAAAATCTTTATTTTGGGGAAATTTAGCTTTTTCCATGTCATGACCTATGGAATTGGTGATAATTTTTCTCATCATCCCTATACCGGGATGCCCAAGTCGATCATGCCGATTCAGTTACGGAATGTATCGACATCTTGGAAAATTATCTTATAAGCAACATGTTCTATAGGCTTTATTTGTTTGCCAAATCCCGTAAGTTTGTATCTATAGTTTCCACATGGAAAATTCTTACGGATATCTCTATAACTTTGGAGTGAAGAAATCCTCATAGTTATTTTGTACCCATAGGGAGAGTAATTTGTTTGCCAAATCCCGTAAGTTTATAATAAGAGAAGAAATTCCTCTTTAGAATTTTATCTCGCATAATTCTTCCTCCTTTGAGTTTTCCGACATGGAAATGTATAGTACCATTCGTATTTGTTTGTCAAATCCCGTAAGTTTATATCTCTATAACATGGAAACCATTCTTACGGATATCTCTATAACTTAAAAGGGTACGAGTCGAGTCAGTATACAACAAGGCATCCTCCATAGTTATTTGTGTACCCATAGGGAGAGTAATAGTGGCTCGACCTGAACCAACTATTAATGCGTCCCGACCAGCAATGGTCAT
Organism: Themeda triandra; assembly: GCA_018135685.1. Lineage (NCBI taxonomy): Eukaryota > Viridiplantae > Streptophyta > Magnoliopsida > Poales > Poaceae > Themeda > Themeda triandra. The sequence goes on from JAENPR010000531.1 coordinate 401,145, forward strand.
AATATTTCCTTCTCTTTTCTTTAGAGTCTGGAAATATTTCATCTCTCTAAGTATAGAATTTGTGGTACATGAATCCACAAGGCATAATTCTTCCTCCTTTGGATTGGTTTCAATAGACATCTATATGTAAAACAAGAATATAAAAAATTTCAAGTAACATATAGAACTATACATACATATATTGAATATCAAATATAGTGTATGATATTACAATATCTATGATATGAGTTATACAATCAATATAGACATGTATGTACAACTCACTAGTACACTAGAGTATTGTATCAAACAATATGTGACTTAAACTATATACAACAACTATCAAATGTGATATCAAGGCTGGAGCTAAGTTACTCCAGATCTCCAAACATGTCTCCAGAACCAAAGTCTAGGAGCAAGTTGTTTGTCGATGGGAGATTCTCTTAAATGTTGAGAGAATTGTTGTTCAATTGCTTTTTAGGGGCCTGCTTAGAACAACCCTCTCCCGAGACAATCTCAGATGCAAGATTGAAGTGTGCTTCATATCTTTTATCTGCTGCTGGCTTGACCTCTTTTAAGGACTTTTGGTATAAAGCAACCAAATGCTTTGGTGTACGGCAATTCCTGGCAAAATGCGAAAAATCCCCACATCTATGACAGTTATTGTCATTTTTGGGCTTCGCATTGTCCTTGTTCCTCTTATCTGCATTCTTTCTTTGTCTCTTGTTATGTTTGCGCTTACCAGATTTGTTCTTTGGATCAGGTCCATTGAACTTTCTTTTATTCCTATTAGATTTCTGTACATTGTGAACCTCAGGCAGAGGCGCTGAACCAACAGCGCGCTTATGATGGTTCTTCAGAAGAAGTTCATCATGTTTTTCTGCCTGAGTCAATGTATGAATGAGGTAGGAATAAAACTGGTAATTTTTAGCCCTGTATTGCTGTTGCAATACTCTATCAGATGGAAGCATTGTAGAGAGAGTTTTCTCTATCTTGTCTTTATCTGTGGGCTCTTTTTCGCAAAACTTTAACTTAGAGCAAATCTTATGAACTTCATGATTGTAGTCTGCCACAGATTTAAAATCTTGGAGACGGAGGTTATTCCATTCATGATTGGCCTCAGGCCAAATAAGTTCTTTTTGTTGGTCATATCTCTCTTTCAGAGCGACCCATAATTCACGAGGATTATCAATCATAAGGTATTCTAACTTAAGATCCTTATGAATATAATATCATATCAAAGCCAAAGCAGTATTAATCTGCTTATCTTGCAGAACAACCCCAGGTTGGGGGTCCTGAACTGTAGCCGAAAGGCCACGAGAGCCAAGTGCTATCTTGATATCAGAAGCCCAAGTAGGGTAATTGCTACCGTCTAACAGAAGTTCATCGAACTCTCTAGAGGCCATGATCCTACATGGACAACCATGGATTAATTAATTTACCACGAGGTAAATTAAAATCAACATGGTACTAGTTGTAGTATTGAAAGTGAAATAATTTAAGATTAATATCTTATCTTAGTGTTGGATTGTTGTAGGTAATCACAAATTTGTGTAGACCATACAACCAATGTTCATCATAAATTTTCGATAAACACAAGACAAGATAATCTCTATGTCCAAGACAAAGAGTAGATCTTTATAGTAGGCAATCATATTACTGCCTAAGCACGGTCTCTGGGCAATATAATTCACAAGTGAATTAAATGCAGTCTTTGCTTAGGACTCTACTATCTAGTGTAATATCAAATAATATGATGAACATAGCAATCCAAAACCTTTATTTTAGTTAAAAACACAGTGTAGGTAATCATCAAGTTTCAAAGAAAACAAGATGTAGACCTCTCAGTAATTGGTGATTGATCACTGCTATGGCACGGTCTCTAGGCAGGATAATTCACGGGGAATTAAACGCAGCCAATGCCATAAACTCCATTACCTTGTGTATATAGCCAAAATAAACAAGATATATACTGCAACTAAAATTCTAAAGCTCTAATACTATAGATGGCATAGTTAAATTGCAACTAAGTCAACTAGCAAATTTAACTTGTATGTGGTGCAAAAGTTTGTGATTTGGGGCACCAACATACACAATTCTATCATAAAATTACAAATGCAACCAATATGTTGGTACCAATAGGGGGTTTAGGTGTACCAACATAGCCCAAAACAAAATTATTCAAGTTGCAAATGTAGCAATATATGTGGTGAAAAGAATAATTAAGTGCACCACATATTCCAGAAAATGATAGAATTATAAGACATTTCATAGTAATATAAACAAACCCCACTTTATATTCACAATGTCAATATCCAGCAGTATATAGCAACAACAATCAAGATAAAATACTGATGTTCTTGCAGAAATTAACTAGCAAATCATAAGCTAATTACTAGAAATTACTGCTGAAATAGGAAATAATTAAAGCAAAAATAAAAACAAACTAGCCAAAGGCACCAGGCACGCAGCCCAGCAAGCAGCCAGGCGCGGCCCGGTGCGGTGCGGCCAGCGGCCCAGCGGCCGGCCAGGCTTGCGGCCCAGCCAAGGCAGGCGACCCAGCCAGGCGCGCCGCCGAGGCGGCCAGGCAGCCCAGCCGGCCCAAGGGTGGCAGCGCGGCCTATATAAGGCGAGCAGTTAGGGTTAGGAAACCCTAACCACATTGCCTCCCCCGCCGCCGCCGCTCGTCCGCCGCCGTTTGGTCGCCGCCGCGCCGTCCGCCGCCAGCGCAAGGCCACAGCCACCGCAACGGTTTTCACCGCCGCTTAGCCACAGCCACTGCACCACCGTCCGTCGTCGCGCCGTCATCCACTGCCACATCGCCATCTACCGCCGTGCCGCCGTCCAGCCACCTCGGCTCCTCCTCTCTTCTTCCCTCCCAAGGCGGATCAGGGCCCATGCCCATCTCTCCAGCCATGGAGGCCGGCTGGCAGGCGACCCCCGTGCATCCCCGGCGAGTTCCAGCCATGAGGCTGTCACTCCCAACCGGGAAAGGCGAGGCCGCCCAACCGGCCCTCCTTCGTCGATTCAGCGGCGGCGAGCCAGCTCCCCCTCAACCGAGGAAGAGGCAACCCCCGCTCCGATGGTGCTCCGGCGCAGGCTCTCGCCGCGGTTGGTGGCGATGTCGGCGTACGAGGGCATCGTGCGCGTCGAGGGAGTCCCAATCGGAGGCAGAGCCGGTGAAGGAGTGCGAATCGGGGAGAGCAGCGGCTCGGGGAAGACGACGTCGAGGTCGTAGGCGAAGCCCGACGGCCATGCCTCAGCATCGATGTTGCTGTTGAGGATTGAAGGGGCGCCACGGTGTGCAGCCATGGTGCCACCGCCTCCGTTCCATGGCAGCGTCGGCGTGATCGACGACAACAATGGTGGCGGTGGAGGCAGCAGCGCCGAGGATGGCCTCGGCAGGGACGACGGCATTGGCGGGGCTTCCGGCGACGCCCCAACATGGCGGACGAACATTGTCAGGCCATGGCTAGGGCATAGGCCGGGGGTGTACTGGAGACTCGATGAACGAGGCGCCGGGCGCGGCGTCGTCGGACGACCGCCGGCGTTCGGTCCAGCGCCGTAGAAACTGCGAGGAGCGACGCGACGCTCGGCGATGTCGCGAAGGACATGACGAATGGCGCCCTGGAGGATGAAGCGACGAATGCCTCCAGGGTGGTTGCTGCCGCGGATGGTGGCAGCCTCGACGGCATCGGTGATGGCGTCGACCTTGGCGTTCATGGAAGGAACAGGAGGAGTCGACATGACTCTACCTTCGTTGGTGAACAGCGACTCCGGCAAACTTCCGGCAAGTATTCCGGCGACCTTCCTTCTCTGCCTTGTAGCGTCAGCGGTGGCAGAGCAGTACGTGCGTGATAACGTGTTGAGTAAAAGTGAATGTCGAGAATGACAATCGGTGTGTATTCTGATAAACTGTTTGGTATATATATACAAGTGACAGTTGCTTTTGTCAGTGACTCAAAGCGAACTGGTGTCTATGGGTGCCCAAGGGGCCTAATCAGTTATCCAGTAATTAGCACATGCTAATTACGGGATTTACATAATTCATCACTAATTAATTATTCTAATTAATCTTAACACCAATAAAGGCTACCGAACAGGTAAAATTTGCTTGTAATGAAATAATATTGTCAAATTGATAGATGTTTAGAAGTAAGTGGAACTGTATTGTCATATTACTTGTTTTAGTGCATACAAAGCACTTTTTTTATGCCCTCTCTAATTAATCCATGGAGCTATATATGGAATACTCTATTGCAGATACAATGGCAATCTTTTGGCTTCTGCCCTGGTATGTGATCCAACATGTACTATATTTCTGGCCACTTTGGAATACACGTAAAACTGAGAAAGGTATCAGGAAATCCAGCCCAACGAACAGATCTGAAACTCCTATAAAGATAATGCCAACTAGCTTATTTCTCTAGACCCTCCTTAAGTCGTGTCATCATCCACTTTCTTTGAGTAATCATCATTAGTTTTCCATCCAACTTTCATTAAGGCCTAAGAAATGGTCATTCTTTATTTGTTCCTCTTCCACCACCAGTATAGATAATACTAACAGACTCTTTCTAAGTTCTTTTTGTTTACATATTGAAATTAATATTTGAAAATTCCCGCAGCAACGCGCGGGGAATCATCTAGTTTCCATAGCATCTTGGTACTACTTTTGTTTATTTCTTGGACTTCCTGTATACAATGAAGGCAGTATTATTATTTTACCTATTTTATCAGTTCTTGTATCACCATTGTCAATGGAACCTTCAAGTCCACTATACAACTCTGTACATAGTGTTCCTTGAGGCATTCTATACCAATTGAGTCTCCATTGTTCTGAAGGAACATTTTTTTACTCATGAACGGTATGGTCGACTAATTCAAGTGTTGTTGGCTGTGATATTCATAATATTCCATCATGGTGACATACTTCATCCCATTTTCATTGTCCTCCATATCGTCATATGTTATTTCAGATCTAAACCTGTCCTTGCCACATGGAAAGAGCAATTGATATTGCATAGACATGAAGCTTGGATGCAGTTCAGAAATTCAATGGAGATGTTTATCCTTTTCTTCAGCAATTATATCCTTTCTGAAGGCTCATCTCTTTGGTCACCCAATATTAGTGCTGCAATTTCAGACATAGTTGGCAAGTTATATATTGTTGTAAAATGTCTTGACCAAAGCACTGTTCTCATCTAACAGCTCCAACAATCTAGTGACCATGTTTTTGTCTAATTGTTGGTTATTTCCCTTGAGGTAGATTCTTGTGTTCTATTTTTACCTCCTTTTCAGTATCATAAATGAAGTGAGCGAATTTTGGATTAGTACCTTCTTTACGAAACAGTGTTCCAATTTGTTGGTATTTTGGCCATTTATGAATAAGGCATCAGGCCCACCACAAAGTGAACACAAACATTGATCATAACATTGAATTGTAATATATCATATCTCATGATCTTTGTGGCCACTCATAAAAGTGAACACAAACATTGAATTGTAATATATCATATTATGTGTTTTGTTTCATGACTCACTCCTTTGATCATAACAAAAAGATGAAGGACATGAAGCAAGTTGCAAGCACATCAAGTGAAGATGAAGATGAGGGTTATGATGAAAAAGATGACCAAGCCTTCGATCCACCTCCTCTGAAGTTGATAAAAACAATCAAGCTAGTCCAAGGTGTGTGGAGAAATTGATCCACAAGTTGAATGTCAAGGGTGGGCCCATCGAAATTAAAGATTACCTATTTACCAACCGAAGAAGAGTGCAAAGAAAGAAAAGACACAATGGTTGTGGTAAAAAAGGGCGCTTTGTGGAAGATTGTCCAAACAAGCCCGCACCGTAGGCAAAAGAATAAGACATGAAAAGGACAAAGCTCTCACCATTGTGAAGATTTGGGACATTTCTCAAGTGAAGAATAAGTCCAACATAAGAGGCATGGTCGCATAAAGCTCTCGTCATCAAGCTCTTCCCACGTGTGCCTTATGGCATGAGGTAAAAAAAAATTCTTTCTCAAACTGCTCTAGTTAGAGTAATAGAAATGATGATAAAAACTCCTTATAAAGAACATGTGGAAAAGTCAATTTTTTTCGAAAAAATTGAACTAATCAAAGAAAACAAATTATTGACCATAAAAGTAAGTACACCAAAGAAAAAGCAAATAATTGTAATAACATTACTGATACACAACTAATTACAATATAGATGATGTAAAATAAAAGTTAGCTAGCTAACATGTGGCTTATGATAGATTGGTTGTTAAAAAGGAAACCCTTTTTCAAACATAACCACGAGCAATTTGCGTGGTAAGAAAAGAACAGTAACTCTCTTTGTATGTGCAGGTGCGATGTCGACTGTGTGGAAGGCGAGGAACGGGGTGGTGTTTGATAAGAAGACGGTGCCAACTCCTTCGACGATCATGCACAAGACGATGGTGCTACTGAAGACTTGGAAGCCTTTGCTGAAACTGAAAGTCAGACCGATGGCAGAAGAGATGTTGTCGTTGCTGGCTGCAAGTGCTGAAATGTAAAAGATCAAGAAAGAAAATGGCAGCTGGTTCGTTGATGGGTGCTTTTGCTGGTTTTATCAGGGGAATGTGCTGGAGAGAGGTAGCTAGAGGTAGATGAGTTCTGGCGTGTGGCTGATGTTTTGTTCTTGAGGTGATGCCTAAACTGTAAGCACTGGTAACCCCAGCCAAAACCTGTGGTCACGCTTCGTTACACTTTCTATAAAGCCGGGCAATAGCCTTTTATCTAAAAAAACATAACCACGAGTGAACTACCAAACTTGAAGCTATCAGTACTACCCCGAGGCATCAAAATTTGATGAATCAATTTAAGTAACTAAAAAGGATGTCTACTTCTTGCAATGATTTATTAAAATTGGACACACCTTTTTTCACAATCATGCTTGTTTTAAGAATGTGCTTGTACAAACATGTACACATGAAGTCGCAAAGTAGAATGAGTAACTTATGACGTCTGATTAAATGTGATAATTAGGTCATTAAGTAGACAGATGTACACAAGATATGATGGCAACCAATGTAAAATTGAGATCCCAAAAAGTTGGAACTACTGATGTGACAAACTGAGGAGAAGATAAGTGAACAATTGAGGATCATGTGTTTTGCAAACTCTAAAGCTACATGAAGATCAGGCAGGAGTGGGATTCTTCTAAAGTTTCTTTTTTGAATACATCAACAACGAGGAGTGAGGGCCCCAACTGAATAATTTTCCACTGGTACTGGGTAAATCGAGGAATGGAGGGTGTCGAGCACCTAATACATAGGCGGCCTTGAAGGTTAGAGAAGTACAGGAGTGGGAGAGAGAAGGAATACAACACTTAAACAGAATGACAATAACCAACAACAAAAGAAAGAACAACAACAACTAAATAGACTCAATGTATGTCGATTTGCACCTCCGCTAAACAACACAGTAGCCAGTTTTACCATGACCCTTTTTCCCTCCACCATTCCTCACAGATGGTGACAATATCCTCCACCACATCTAGGTCCACATACCACCATCCAATGTCATCCATGTGGAAGTCTTGGAGAGGAATGGTGACAATTAATGGTGGAAATACCTCCTAGGATTTGATATTCTAGCACTATCAAGGAATGGTGATGTACATGCAATCCTAGGATCATTGAACATGGTGACCTCACATGGAACAGACATCATCCAGCACATCTAGGCCCACGTACCATGATCCAATGCCATCCATAGGGAAGGAAGCCTTGAAGGGTAATGATGGCAATAGTGGAAAAACCACCCGACATTTGATTTTCTAGCACCGTCAAGGAGAACGTTGAAGGAGCAGAGATTCTAGGGGAGGACAGTCGTTGGATGATCGGCAATGACTAGTAGCCAGGGTTGTTATCACCCAAGAGGAGAAGAGGAGTGTAAATGGGAGGGAGCAAAGAGGACAAGGAGAGCTCAAGGAGACAACGAGGACGTAGATGGCTGGTGGTAACGATGCCTTCAACAAGGAAGTGACATCCATAGATGCCATTGTTGTAAGTTGAAGCAGGAGTGCAGTAGATAGCAGCGGTAAAATCTTTAATGACGCCTCGAGAGAGGGCATAATGCCAAGTGCATGCACCATTATCACTGGACCGGAGCAAGGCCAGTCGGCCACCACAAATAGCTACACCAGGCCACAACCATGGCCCTGATGAATGAACACTTTGACAAAACCTCCAAGGAGGTACGTGATACAACCTGCGCGATTGTCTCTAATGTGGATAGAACCCGATAGGGTTTTCACCCAACTGCACATTGGCAGGCACTGACATCAGGTAATGGAAGTTGTGCCAGGACCAGTCATTGTGGACGGCCAGCTGCGGTCGGGCCTCCAATACGCCTGGCTATTTGCTCGGAGAGTAGGACGTCACCACACATAATACCCACCGCCTAGACCGAGCATTGCATCGCTGGGATCCAAGGTGCTATCATGGAGCTAGACCAGCTCTGCCCAGGATCTGTCCACAATAGGATCAAGCTGAGGCCAGGGGCTCCCCACCGCCGTGGCATGGCAGGAAGTAAGGATGAAAATGGTCGGAAACGGTCAAAAAACTACTCTATTGTTTTCTACATTTATATTTAAATACGAACGCGAAAACGAAAACGGTATAGTCGGAAACGAAAACGAAAACGAGCTTACGGTATTTCAAAAACGAACCAATTCGAGCGGAATTATGTCGGAAACGGTCGACGCACGAAAATTCAGTACGAAAATACCAACCCACTTTAAAAATGTGCATGACCAAACTAACAAGTGCATGATTTAATTCAAGTGCACATAATAGAATAAGGGGTGCAAGGTGCATGACGTAGTCGCCGACACACAAATACAAGTCTAGAACAAGGAATTAATAGGACATGAACATCTACAGTTCATCGGCATCATCCATGATTTCAGGATCACTTTCCATGTCTAGGGTTGTTGTTGGCGCTCCTTATTGCATATAATTTGACCGCCAAAGTAATCCAAAATGACCAAATCCATGGTGCATCATAGCAAATATATTATTTATCTAACAAGTTCCACGAGTTTTGGTTTTCAAACTTATTTTGAAGGAAACATAATATTTCATGAAATAAAAGTATCTCAAACAATGAAATAGACTGCACCATTGTGAAGCTCTCGTCATGCTGATCAAAATGCATATATTATTTGCTATATTTGGAGCTATAAACAAAAAGATATGGTAATAGAAAATATATTTTTGTGGCTCTACCGAATTTCTACCGAATTTCGAATACGGTTACATACCGAATATAATGTAGAAAAGTAGAAATCGGTCGAAATAAGCCCATTTCGAATTCCGCTCTGTTTTTGAATTATCTGTCCGAATTTCGTACCGTTTTCGCATTTTTCCGAAAAAAATGAAAATGGTCGGATGAAATGTAGAAAACGATGCGATTCGGTCGGGAATTTTCATTTCCGTTTTCAACCTTAGCAGGAAGGGATGTGTCTGCCTCTCCCATAGTAATGCGAATGCGCAGACCACTAGAGCCCACGACGGCTGCTGCATGCCCTGCTCCCATTCACACTGCCCGATGACCCCTCTATAGAACCCGCAATGCCACAGCTCCATCGTAGCAGGGGCGGCCCCATGTGCGATGGCACGAAGGGGCTTTGGAACAGCCGGGCCTAGCCTTCTGGCGGTGGCATGTGTCCATGCGCTAGTTTGCTGGGCCCGCGAAGAAGAAGGGGTGGAAGTTGGTGCAGGGGTAGGCTTGGGTCACTGCCGCCTCGGGCGGTGTCACTCGCGAGTCGCCCCTAACAACGCACGGGGGTGGGGTGGGGGATCCGGTCTAACTGCCACTGACCCATCGATTCTTCTAAAGTTAGGAGATACCACATTGTCTTGTAGTCGAATCACCTTTAAAATCTTTATACTTAGATCACATAATTGTGCATGTTTTGCAGAGTTTAGACCTAAAACCTATTGGTTAGTTGGTGGATGCGCCTCGATCGAATATGCTGTGCTAATTAATCCATGATATTCTGTAGGCTTCATTTCAAAGAAACAGAGCTTGGAAAACCCTTCCCTTTGGAACATAATAAAGGAAGATGTGATCCAAGCGATCATGTATTTTTACAATAATTAAACCGGAAAGTTACAAGTAATTAACAAAGCCAATATTGTCCTATTACCCAAGTCTCTAGAGACGGACACATCATCGGACTACAGGCCTATTAGTTTAATCTATCTTATCTTACTATTACTAATTAGAGGCTCCAACGGAGGCTCCACGTTAATTCTCACGAGAAGCTCTAGAAAAATAGATAAATTCTAGAAATTCTCAGAAAAATCAGAAACATCGGGCCATCGATCTAGAGGCCTCTAACAATGATAACCATTCGATTTATTCTATTTTATTAAAAATTACCCACATTCGCCGTTATGAAAGCACCAAAAAAATAACCCCCTAAGTGTACATATAAATTACCCACCACTACCATTATGAAAAATTGTTATCATTTTTTTACTAAATTTAGATATCTCACCACTACCATTATGAAAAATTGTTATCATTTTTTTTTTACTAAAATTAGATATCTACATCCAAAATACACGTTGAAAAAAGTCCTACCGCAAAACCTATTCGTGCTGGTGCCTCCTCTTAGCATGAGCTTTTCTTGCCGAAACTATTGCCGCCGCCGCCCCATCCTGAAATCACACGGAGTTGTCCATCCACGAAAAAAGTACCGCGCCCGGCGACCCTCCATGGCTTTGGCTCGAGTCCGTGAGGCAGTCTCGTGCGTAGTGCTCAAGGAGGTGCCACGCAAGCTAGACTCCGCCATCGGGCAGCAGATCAATGCGCGATGGAATCTGGAGCGAGACATGGAGGACATCAAGAGCACGCTCGGGATAGTCCAAGCAGTACCAAGGGATGCCGAGAGGAGAGAGGAAGCGGTCAATCTCTGGCTCAAGAGATAGTAGTCCTCAAATTAGATTTTGAGAAGGCATTTGATAAGATTGAGCACCAAACCATCTTGGAAGTTTTGAGGCATAAAGGATTCTCAGAAAAGTGGATCTCCTGGGTTGAATGCATCCTGAGAACTGGAACATCCTCAATGTTGCTCAATGGAATGCCAGGAAAACCTTTTACCTGCAAAAGAGGGGTGAGACAGGGTGACCCATTATCTCCCCTGCTGTTTGTCCTAGCTGCAGATCTCTTACAATCCATCATCAACAAAGCCTGGCACAATGGGGTTCTCAATCATCCTCTCTCCAATGACTTTGAGGATTTTTTCCCAATAGTTCAGTATGCAGATGACACTCTATTGATCCTACCTGCTGATGCAAGGCAATTATTCATTCTCAAAGGTCTACTCAGAAGCTTTTCAGATTCAACAGGACTGAATGTTAACTTTCAGAAAAGCTGCCTTCTTCCAATCAACACTGATGATGTGAAACTCAACCATCTTGCTCAGACCTTTGGCTACAAGGTTGCATCAATGCCTTTTACATACCTCGGCCTACCACTAGGCACCACTAGACCTACTGTCCAAGACTTCACCCCACTACTGAGCAGATTGGAGAGAAAGTTAGCTGGTGTCAACAGCTTCTTGTCTTACCATGGGAGATTATTATATGTCAATTTAGTTCTATCTGCCCTCCCCACCTATTTTATGTGTACCCTGACAATCCCACCATCTGTAATAGAACAGATAGACAAATACAGGAAACATTGCATCTGGAGTAAAGGAGATGTCAACAGAAGAGGAACCTGCTTAGTAGCCTGGGAAACAATGTGCAGGAGCAAGGCTGAGGGAGGGCTTGGCATTGTTGACATTCAGAATCAGAACCAGGCTTTACTCATGAAGTTTCTGGACAAATTCTACAACCATGCTGATGTCCCATGGGTAAAGCTCACTTGGGGAAAACTTTATCATAATAGAAACTTACCACCACATAAGAAGAGCCCTTGTGGCTCTTTCTAGTGGAAAGATGTCATCAAGCTCTTTGAAAAATTCTCAAGCTTTTCCACTTGTATACCTTCAGAAGGTAATTCAATCTCTCTCTGGCAAGATAATTGGGCAGATGGCACTTTGGAAGCCAGACTCCCCCATCTGCAGGAAGAAGCACTGGTCCATCAACTTTTATATTCAGAGTGAGCCCTCCAGATGTTTTTTCTTGCCCCTGTCTGATGCAGCTGCTAATGAGCTAGCTGATCTGGACTTCTTCATTGCTGAATACATGCAAGAACCAGACCTGCAAGATGTATGGAAGTACAACTGGGGCAACTCCTATTCCTCTAAAAGAGCTTACAAACATCTTCAAGGTACTATCCAAGTTACACCTTTGTTCAACTAGGTCTGGAAAGGGGGAAATCTAGGAAAACATAAGTTTTTTGCATGGCTACTTATAAAGGATCGTTTAAGCACAAGAAACATCCTCAGGAGGAAGAGAATGCACTTAGATGATTATTCCTGTGTCCTTTGCAACAATGGAACAGAAGAAACAAGCTTCCATCTTTTCTTCGAGTGCCCCTTCAGTCTGGACTGCTGGAACCTGATTGACACTCACTGGAATCATAACCTTGATCCCCTCGACATGGTCATTGCAGCTAGAACAATGTTTGGCAGCCACATTTTCAGAGAAATTTTTATCACAGCTTGTTGGATCATCTGGAAGCAACGAAATGGAATCAGTTTTGACAACAAGGCAACCTCTTTGGTGCAATGGAAGATGAACTTCAAAGATGAGCTTAACCTGGTTTGTATCAAGGCTAAGCAGAGGATTGCAGAACCCCTCAAACAGTGGTGTGAGAATAGGCTTTAGTAGATCTTGTTTTTTCCTCTTTTGGCCTTGAAGGCTTGTATTAGCTCTGTTGTAAAGTCCTTTTTTATAGCAATAAAAGAAAAAAATAGGTAGGGACCTTCCCTGCCGTTCGCCTCAAAAAAAATCTCTGGCTCAAGATGCTCAAGCACGCCATATCTATCTGTTTGATGAATTTGAAGTCAAATTGTCAAAGGTAAATCTTCTCGCTTGTGCTATAAATAAATGAAATAAAAAGATCTCATTTTTCCCCACATAATAATAGCCTGTATAGGGTCTTGATGAACTGCTGCAGCAATAGTCTTGATAAATCCCAGTCATAATAATAAGTAGTAAGGAATCAAGAGCATGCTTTCATGCAGTGGTTCCAAGAAGTCTGGACCCTTTCTTTCCCGATCTTCTATAGGATAGTTGCAATCTGATTGTACTAGATCTTCCGTAGGGAAAATCTACAGATCACGACATCATTGCAAATTGTTGGCATTCTACCGCTCAATAAAAAGATAGTATTTAAATTATCCCCCTCAATAAAACAATAGTATTTAAATGAAATCTAAAATGTAAGACGAGTGTTGTGGTAGATAAACGTTTAAATAAAATAATACACATGGTATATTATGTGGCCGTCTATTTGGTTCACAATAATCATCATTATATTATATTGAAAATGACCATCATTAGATATATTATATTTATAATGTCACCACTATCAGTATGCAAAAATAGAGTAACGAAGACCTCTAATATTGATTTGAATTACCAAATATGTTATTATGAAAAAAGATATAAAGTAATAACCCACAAATTTGTATCTGAATTTACCACAATCACTATATCGCTAACGGTATATGAAAATAATTCTATAATGGTCTAAACTATTCACTCATGTTATTATTGATATATGAAAATCTAACTCAAATTTGTGTGTGTCGCTACGCATATCCCTAAATTTAAATTATCTATGGCAATCATTATGAAGTTTTTTTCTAAAAGTAATTCAAATAATGGTCTAAACTATTCAGTCATGTTATTATTGATATTTGAAAATCTAACTCAAATTTGTTTGTCTCGCCATGCATATGCATATATACATGAAACAAGCATGCCGATTTTCAAGCCAATATATAGTTTCATGAGCGATAATTATACATATTATACTTCATGAAAAAATTCTAAACACCTCATATGCTAATGATACTAATAGATCGTCTAAAACCAAATTAGTAATCATGATATATAATTTATATAGGCTGTTAATTAGATATATTTTTATATGTTAACTAATTTTCGGCAGCCTATATTGATAATACAATGATAACTACACATATAATTTTTGATAGAAAGAAAAACTTATCATGAGATAAATAAGAGACTATTGGTGGCTATATTTTCCTTTCCTTTAAGATCATTTCAGATTAAAAAGTTCATCATTATTCAACTTAAGTACGAAAATTCTCTTGAAGTTAGCATTGCGACCCCATCCGAGATGTGCATCACTTATGTGACATCGTGCAGGTTAATTTCAAATGATTGATTACGCTGTTGTAGCAGTTTATTATAACCTAATTACTTATTTTTAAAGTGGGAGTTAATGAAGATACAATATACACAAGAGTTTTGACTTAAGTAGAAAAAAATTGGTAGCGGAAAGTAAGCATAAATTTTGAAGAAAAAAATTCATTCATAACATAAGTGATGCACCAAGGGCCACCATAGTCAATGGCAAGATTTAAATCTAATTGATGTAGCCTATAATCAATGAAAATATAGAAATCAATACCTTACAAAAAAGTAATTATTGAGTTCATGAGGATTGGATATAGCCTATGACATATCTATTTTGTCGATTTTGTAGAAAATAGGCAAAAAGAAAAAATTATAATTTAGTATAACCAATCGTTTATTTGTCACATGTATTAAAATTCTATTGTACCTATTTTAAATATGTTAGGTTCTTAGTGTTTGTTTCAATAAAGTTTGATTTACAGTTAATAAGCTATCATATTAGAACTTCTGACAATGTTATAAAGTCTTTAGAAACAGATAGGGGAACTGAGTTTTATATGGGTAAAACAATCCTAACCCAGTTACCAGCTCTCAATGAGTCATGGATTTAAATCTCTATGTAATTGCAGAATCAAAATATCCATTTTGTGGTGTTTTCACCCAGTTTCATATCCATTCTGAACTTATATCGCTTAAAATTCAACCCCGTGCGAGAGCACGGGTTGATGGACTAGTATGTCTTAAAGATCATCTCCAAGCTACATGCAAACGGTTGGTACCGCACATGAATTAGTTGGTCTCTCACACACAAAATGCCTTCATAAAAGTGTGGAGAGATTAGATTGCATCAAATCTTGGTTAATGGCCAAATGACTGAAGAAATCAAACATGAGAGGGGGCTTAGGCAGGGAGACCCCCTTTCTCCTCTCCTGTTTATTTTGGCAGTAGACCCACTCCAACGTATCATTGAGGTGGCTGCGACCAAAAACTTGCTTAGCCCGGTACTGCCTAAGGTGGCAAGACTACGATGCTCCCTATATGCTGATGGCATCGCCATTTTTGCACCCCCAAGCAGGCTGGCGGTTCATAATTTACACAAAATCCTTAACTTTTTGGAGGAATGTTCTGGCCTAAAGATTAACATCTCTATGACAAAAATTTACCCCATCAGAGCAAACAACAATGTTGTGTTGCAGTTGCGGGAAAACTTTCCCGGCAAGATTTGTAATTTCCCAGGGTAGTATTTTGGATTACCACTCCATGTACGACATTTGAGGAAAATTGATGTTGAGCCTCTGTTGGATAAAATTGGAGTGAGACTCCCAGGATGAAAGGGGAGATTTTTATCGACGGCTGGGAGAGAATCTCTCATGAAAATAGTGTTGTCGTCACAACCCATATATCATATGATGGTGTTCCCTGAGCCCAAATGGATGATTGGTAAGATTGATTGTTCGAGATGAAGCTTCCTCTAGCGGGGAAAAATTCTCAATTGAGTCTATGGTGATCATTCATTACTCAATTGGCCTACCTCCACTCGCCCAAAAAATAAAGATGGGTTAGGAATATGGACCTGGAGAGCTTTGCACGTGCTTTAAGGCTACGATGGTTATGGTTTCAATGGCGACATAAGGAAAGAGCATGGAACGGTCTGGACTTGCCATGTGACAGCGAAGACAGAGGCATGTTTGCATCATCAACAATAGTATCAATTGGTGATGGAAAAACGACACATTTCTGGACATCATCATGGGCAAACGGAAAAACACCAAACACTTTAGCACCAAATCTTTTCAAAAATGCCAAGAGAAAGAAGATCATAGTGTACAAGGCTTTACCAAATTATAAATGGATAACACACATCACACCCTTACTTATGCCAGTGGAGATTCAGGAGTACGTTCTCTTGTGGAAGGAAGTCCAGCTTATCAATTTAGATACTAGCAGAGAGGACATGATCACATGGCAATGGACGACAGATGGTGAGTACACCTCCAAAAGTGCATATAGTATCCAATTTGAAGGTTTATTCAGTAAATTAACGATCATACCAATCTGGAAAGCCATGGCCGAGCCAAAATGCAAATTTTCTTGCATGGACTTTGCTACATAAGAAAATCCTCATAGCTATTAATTTGATGAAGAGGAATTGGCCACATGTTCCCATATGCAAACTCTTTGGAATCGGTCTAGAAACGCCCACTCATTTGGGTAAAGACTGTATTTTCTCACGACAAGTATTGTCATATCTCAAATCTTGGTACGGTCTCACGGCAACAGATGCAATAGGGATAAATTGTTTACTTCACAGATGTTGGCGAAGATGTCGCGCCAAGATTGATAAAACAAACAGGTGGAAGTTTGATGGCATTATAATCTATTTTTGGTGGAACATTTGACAGGAGAGGAATAGAAGAACATTTCAAAACAAAAGTTTACAACCAGTCGCAAAAAAAAAAAAAAAATAAATAAAAAAAAAAATAAATAAATAAATAAAACAAAGAAAACAAAGAAAACAAAAGTTTACAACCAAAGGAGGTGGCATTCTTATGTAAAGAGGATTTCGACCAGTTTCAATGGGCTAAGCGATCAAATGCTCATGTTAGCTAGTAGTGTGTACTGCAGAACGTTTTTTTGTTTCTGTTTTTTGTATCCAGGAGTAGTATGTTTCCCTGGGCTTTTCCTTTCTTCTCCTTGTCTCTGCAGGGTAGTAGATTAGTGGACCAGCAATAACTGTTTAGTTTTTTTTAAAAATCTTAGCAAGCTTTGTTCATTTGACAAAATCGTTACATCATTTACAAGCAGCTGCCGAATTGAGGTAGGAGGTTCATGTATCTAAACAAAAAAGTTTTTACCTAATAAAGCTTGCCTAGCTAGCTCACGAGCCACAACATTACAATCCCTAATACAATGACTAATGGAGATAGAATGAAAATGTAGCCAATACATGTAGCATTCATCATAGATCATCCCTGCTGCTGTCGCCGAGAAACCCCCCTCTTGCATTGTCGTGACAACTTCCATACAATCTGATTGGAATTCCACACGATTACAACCAATCTGTTGCGCCAACAATAAACCATCTCTCAAAGCTATTGCTTCAGCCATGCTGCGTCTACCACATGCGGAATATAACTGTGCGAAGCAGCAATGAAACCGCCTGTAGAATCTCTAATAACTGCTCCTGTACTACCAACTCCTTTAGTTTCATCATACCCTGCATCAACATTGATCATCAATATAGGGGCTTTCTCCATCCTTTATTAACATCAATAGATTTCTTTTTAGCCAATTTATAATTTGTTGTGATCGCAGCAATGGACAGAGCTGATCGCGTTGGCGACTGGACATCCTCGCCATGGACGGTTTGTTGTCGCTGCCACCAAATATACCAGCATCCTGTCAATATGAGTTTGGCTTTGTAGTCCTTGTTTTTCTTTTATCTATCTAATAAAAATACGGCAAAAGCTTTTTTGTCGCCTTTCTAAAAAAAACCCTTCCCCTTAAAGTAAGTATCACAACAAAAGTTGATCCAACTTATCGAAATTGTCTTCAAACTTTATTTATGGTGTTATCATTGAAGTGATAAACTTATCTATATCTCCTACATATATCCTTCATGCACCTGCGAACAAACAAGAACCAGCCCAATCATATGGAGGGCTTATAGCTGATAGGATTCCTAGCCCTACCCTTGATCTCTCGCAGCAAGTATGGATGAGCGATCGGTGGACGGGGGAGGCGGCGGCGCTGTGGCGCCATGGTGTGCTGGAGGCGCGGTGGCTAGGGCAGGGGGCGAGCAAGAGAGAGAGACGGCTATAGGGTTTAGGGGGACTTCCCGATCTCCCGGCTCCCTAAAGGAAGCCGGAAACAATAATATGTTTCTGCTTAATTGATCCAATCAATGTCTTTACAATATATAGACTCCTCTCATCTAATAATTAATAAAATACTCACTGGACTAATAATATTTCTAATATAAATAAATGACGAAGATAATTGGGCTCCTAGCCCATGTAGCCGGTCAGCCAGGAGGTTCTCCTAGCCACTGGCCGATCCCCTCCTTGTATATGCGATGCCCGTCATAACAATAGCAAACCACAAAACACTAGTTTTCGTCCTTGTTGTCGGTGGCATACAACACAATTGTCTCGATTCTGAGTCCGGGGCCAAGCCCTAACATGACCCCCCACCGGCAGTTCTTTTCCTCAGCGTCCTCTTCACCGTGCCGGCGGTGGCGTATCTCGTTGAGAACAAACATGATCGTCGCGCCCATCATGTTGCCGTACTCACTTAGCACGTGTCGGCTGGCCGCAAGCTTCCCCGGATCAAGACCGAGAGTGGCCTCGTAGCTGTCCAAGATCGCAGGGCCTCCAGGGTGCACCGCCCAGAAGATCCGGTTCCAGCCATCGTTGTCGTTAGCTCTGCGCCGACGATGACTGCACCGGCGCCGTCCCCGAAGAGGGCCATGAGGATGATCATGTCGTGGTGGGCGTCGTCAGGCGGGGCGAACATCAGGAGGTTGGTCTGAGTGCAGGCCACGAGCACGCGGGAGCCACGGTTGTTCTCGGCGATGTCCTTCGCGACGCGGAGCGCGACAAGACCAGCGGAGCAGCCGTGGAGGTACAGCAGGGTCCGGCGCACGGTTGGGCGGAGGCCGAGAAGCCCTGCAAGGCGAAGGTCGGTGCCTGGCTCGTTGGCGCCGATGTTGGTGGCGACGACGAGGTGCGTGATGTCGGCCGCCGGGCGGCCCCATTCCGCAATCGCCCTTGATGCTGCATCCACTGCGAGATTGGGCGCAGCGTCCGCAATGATGCCCAGCCGCGTTGTCAGCGACGGCAGGGCATGGTCGATCAACTCCGGGTGGCCGCCGATTATCTCGTCGGTGCGGTAGAAATAACGTTTCTTGATTCCTGATCTTCCACCTGTGTGGTAGAAACAGTATTTTTTATGTTCTTATATGTGAGATGTGTTCCCATAAATTCAAATTAATGAACCATGTTCTTACAAATCTTCTTCATCTTGGCCTTGAGCTCGGCGAGGTGGTTGCTCTTGGTGACATGAAAGTACCAGTCGGCGAACTGGTCTTGCAGCACACAGTTCGGCGGGTTTGCCATGCCGATGCCCAGAATGGCCGCGGGGCCATCGGCTCGTTGTCTCTGGTGGATTTCATGCAATACGGTGGCCGAAGGGGCACTGCTTCTCGCCATGGCTTTTGCCTGACCTAAAGAAGCTGAGCTTGTAGCGCTATATTTTTACGCAGTGACTCGTCATTTATATATATGCATATAATGATATAATGTGTGTTCATTCACGTGAAAATGATGCATATGCTTGTGCTTAATTAACAACGGCCATCTGCTTGACAACTTGTATTGTACTTCTTAATGTACAATTTAAGTAATTCTTGAGTCATTTACACGGACAGTTGAGCCATCTGGAAAAGGCCCAATAGTCCCATATTGGTCCTACAACAATCGTCAGAGAGAAGGAGACTTTGTTTTGTCCGCAAACCTTTGAAATGACCACTTCAATTCTCAGTTTTTTTTTTATTTTAGGCTCATTTTTAACATGAAACTATATTTCATTAATCCTGCAATCTTTTATTTTGGGCTCAAGTCCTTCGATGAACTATCAGATTGTATTTTAATCTTGAAACTTCCTTTGCTTTGGTGAGAAGTTTCTCGATGGGATATCCTATCATGATATCAAAATTTTAAATTTCAAAATTATGAAAATAATCAGAAATGGCCCCAATACCATCAAGTCGGATAGAGTTCTTGCGGAGAACACCCTTGTATTCTAAAAGAAGTCCGGAGGGACTCTTGATGAAAAGTTTGGATGGTACAAGGGGTTCACTTGGGAAGTGCATAGCATCTAGCAGTGATGATTAAGCTAAAAGTGGGGTTATAGAGGGCTTCTTTGAGAAAAGATTTGTTAGAAAATGAAACAGTTGAGAAAGTTGTACACAACTGAAACACCTTTGGAGAAACCTCTAAATCATTGGTTGCTAGGAACTGAAGTTAACTCCTTCACCGTTGTTTCTAGAAAGCATTTTCTCAGGGCACTGTTTTGGTCGAAGACCAAAAGTGTCAGATGATTTAGCTCTAACAATGCCTAGCAACTAGATCACGTTAGTAGAATCAGATGGTAGGGCACAAGACACAAATTTATACTGCTTCAGGCTGCGACATTGCTTAAAACTATAGAATTGTATTCAAATGTTTGGTTATAGGGGCTACTGCAGCTAGCTATGTATAGTAGATGGAATGAATGAGAAGGATCCCGATCGTGGAATCTCTACCCTCCTTTATATAGTCTAAGGAGGTAATGAGGGTGATTGGTGCTAACATATTGGATTCCTCATTTGTTACATGGAGTGTGTTGCAAATCGAGGTCTATGCTACTATCTAGATATGGTATCACCGAATATCCTTAATATGCCTTGAAATTGGAGACTCTAGTTTAGAAATAATTTTTAAGTTGCCTAACTCACCCCCCTATATGGTGTCACGGTCCCTGCATGTGCTATCAAAGCTAGATTTGCTCAAATATTGGATCTTCGGCTTCACCTTCGTTGAGCTGACACAATTTAAAGTGGGAAGCATGGATACCTCTAGACCTCCACATTTTGATGACAATAATTTCTCCTATTGGAGTGGTAGACAATGGCTTGCTACCTTGAGGCAGTAGATTTGGCTGTTTGGAGAGCCACTCGCTATGAGATGAAACCCCTAAAGAATATCTTGAAAACCCAACATCGAGTGATGAAAACCAAATTCATCTAAATGCAAGAGCTAAAAAATTCTTGTTTGAATCCTTGAGCATGGAAACTTTTAACCAAGTATTCACTCTATCAAAAGCAAACGAATTCTTTTTGAGGAAAACTGTGCAACATTCCTCCACATGGCTTATATTAAGAAACTAACACAATTACAATGGAGTTAGCTGGAGGCTAACCTATTACAAAGAGAGAAGAAAAAAAAACTCACCTATGGAATCTACCTAATTGCAATAGAAAGAAAAGACTTAGTCCGTGGCCTACTAACATAGCCGAACAATTACAAAGTGTTTGTCCAATTCATAATTACATCCTGCAAGTTACTGGGGATTCTAAACAGGTGAAGTTTAACTTCGACCTGGAATCTTTGCTTCCAACTCTTCATTGAGGGAGGTTTATGATTGAAAAAGTAATGATTTCTCTCTCCTTCCATTTGCACCATGCTATGATCAAGAAGAGATCCATGAATAAAGGCCTTGAGAATGTTTCGTTTTGCTGAATCAGCATCTGGTCCACATCTCCTTGCATATTCCGTTGCAAAACCCAATAGCAAAACCACTGGCTTTACTCGAGGAACATTCAAAGAAAGGTGATTTTGTTTAAATTACATGTGCTCCATGAAGGTACAACTAATGTTCATTAGCAAAAATATTGCTTGGCTAAACAAAGTTATGATTCTGTAGCTTTGTATTCATGGTTGATTCTAATTATCAAACAACTAATTTCTATAGGATTGACAAAGATAGGTGATCCCGACGCGGACATTGTGAGGAAGATCATCTCGGTGCCACCACATAACAAATATGCAAGCATTATCACCATTACCCTACACAAACATGGAGGACTTGAGCAACCTGACCCTGACAGTTGTTGTTGGTATGTTATTGGCATTTGAGATGTCACGAGTGATGGTTCAAGAAGAAGCCACTTCATCAAACAAAAGATCTCACAAGTGAGGAGCACAAAAAGATGATGGACAACAAGCAAGTAGCAAGGTCATCAAGTGAAGATGAAGATGAAGATAAAGATGAAGATGAAGATGAAGATGGGGATGACGATATACCTCCACCTCCAGAGTTGATGAAAAACAATCAAGATAATCCAAGGAGTGGAAACTTTTGATTTGCAAGTTGAATGTCAAGGGCGTGCCCATCCAAATTGAAGATTGCCTATTTATATTACCAACCAAAGTAGAGAGCAGAGAAAGAAAGGACACTATGGTTTTGGTAAAATGGGGGACTATGTGGAATATTGTCCAAACAAGCCCACACCCAAGGTAAAGATGAAGATATGCAAGGCCGAAGCCCTCACCATTATCAAGACTTGGGACGATTCCAAGTGAAGAAGTCCTAGATAAGAGGCATGGCCACATGAATTCATCATCAAGCTCTTCCCACGTGTGCCTTATGGCATGAAGTAACAAAGTTCTACCACAAGCTGCTCTAGTGAGAGTGATAGAGATGATGATGAAAAAACTTGTTATAAAGAACTTGTGGATAAAGTTCATTTCTTTATAAATTTGCAGTAATTACCCTGAGCCACCAAATTTTGAAAAATTAATTTAAATAACTAGAAGGGTGTCACTACTTCTTGCAATGATTTATAAAAATTGGACACCGTTTTTGCCATCATGTTTGTTTTATGAATGTGTTTGTGCAAACATAAGAAGTTGCAAAATAGAATGAGTAATATAAGATTCTTGTTTAAATGTGATAATCAGCTGACTAACTGGAACATGTACACAAAATATGATGGCTCCCACTGTACAAGCAATAAGATTACAAAAGGTTAAAAATACTTGTATGAAATTTTGTGGAAAAGATAAGTGAACCATTGAGGATCATGTGTATTGCAGACTCCAAAGCTACTCAACAATCAGGTGGGAGTGCGATTTTCATGAAATTGGGAGATATTACAACATCGTAGAGTCAATCCACTTTATAAAGAGTGTTGGTGAACACGCTTTGAATACAGTGAAAACCTTTTTTTCCTTAAAAATGGTATCACAACACAAGTTGACCCAACGCATCGAAAATGTCTTGAAACTTTATTTATGGTGCTAACATTGAAATAAAAAACTTATGACATATATACCCTCCATGCACCTCTGGGCAAATAAGAACCTTCTTTTTGCAAGCCTCGCTGCTTTTGAAGTGAATCGGCCAACATATAACTTCTTATAGGATTCCACGAAAGAACTAGTTTTCGTCGTCGCTCCAGGTGGCATGCAACACAATTGTCTCGATTGTGAGTCCGGGGCCGAGGCCCGACATGACACCCCACCGACAATTCATCCTGTCGTGGCAGCGGCGTATCTCATCAAGAACAAAGACGATTGACGCGGGTGCTTGTCTCAAGAATGGGCTAGATTTGGTGTTAGTTCTGTAGGATTTTTTTTCTAGTTGTGATGTGCAACTTTGCCTCTCTGTTCTCTGATAATGTGGTTTGGTGGGTGCGATTGCGACACACTGCTGCAATTGTGTCTCCTTATCCTTCACTAATAAATTAAAACACATGAACTGGCAGCCTAAGAGCTGCCACTATTAGATGCATGGTGTAGCAGAGCCATCAGAGAATTAGAGTCACCTATGACATGTGTTGTTTTGCATATTTCTCCACCTGTCAATTGGTTGTCCTTGATAGAACAAGAGATAGTCCTCTTTGGTGCTCTTATGGAAAGAGATGGTCCTCTCCATCTTTGTGGAAGTTCAGCCAGTGTCGAGTCAATTTCCTACCATTTTTTATATTGTCAATTGGTTGTGCAGTAGTTTTGTCCATATTGGTACCTTCAATTGGCAGACATGACTTGTCTAGGATGATGAGGATTTTCTTTGCCTTGAAAATGACTACAAAATTTTGAATGTTTGCTTTATGTATGACTGATTTGAATAATGTCACATCTGTAGGTATTTCTGTAAACTCTGTTTGCTCAGACTCTGACAAATTGGTCTATGTGGGAACAGTCTGTGTACTAGTAGTTTTCATGAGGTAATTAGAAATAGGAAGACTGACCCAAGATTGTGCCATTTGTATGGAGTACTCTAAAGGATTTGTCTGTGTCAGTCTTGGCAAATTTGTTTATGTATAAATGCTGATTACTAGTACTATTCATTGTATTACTAGATACAGTAATAAAATATATAATAGTACCTCAAAATGTTTGAAACTAGCACGCACAAGAAAATTTCCATTGCTAGATTATTTATTCTGTCAATTGGTTGTCTGATAGTTTTTCTATCCACATTGGTACCTTCCATCGGCAACCAAACATTTTTTGGGGCCAGTAACAAACTTATCTCATGTGCTGGCATGTCGATCATTGGCCCTAAATGATGTAATCCTAGCTGTCAATCTTTGTGTCAGTTCGGTGAATCGAAGCCTTTAGTTTCAGGTGTATCAGTTTAGTCAGTTAGCATATCAGATAGCGTCATATAGTCATTTCTAGTGATTGTGTCTTACTAGCCTTCAGGATAGTGGAGCCAGGTGCTCTCCTGTTAGTAGAGATAGTGGAGATGTTAGCACAATTACGTGTGATCTGAATGCACAAATGAAGCGAACATGATATGTATTATAGTTCTGGAGCAGTTTGAGCACCAATTTATGGGGTTCTGGACATGCCAATCTGAATGGTTCAGTCGGCAACAGTACTACTATTGATATTGTCTTCTATGTGTTCTAAGCTGCTGTTGATTTTAATTCTTCCCAGCCTTTAGGCTTTAGCTTGATTACTTGAACCTATTAATTAATATAGAATTGTTTTGTTCCTTTCAGTTGGCAATTTTAGCTTATAATATTTGACTTTGTCTATGCTTATATGTCAATTATTTTTTGGTCTTATTATGTGAAGTGTCGCTTGTTTTATATGCAAAATGTAACTTTCCTTGTCTTAAAAAAATTGAAGCATCTCACCCAGTGCTCTACTCATTGCTTTTGGCGAACGAGTGGTTAGATCCATCAATTAGTAATTATACTAGAACTTTTCTAATAGCCAGTGGAAATCATTTCTCCCTTTCATTACATTAGCTACACTTGCACGACAATGCTTAGTATTTAGCTCTTCAAAGATGATAGCAGATGCATAAGTGTCCTTCAGGATTGCCGTTGTTGTGTCATTTTAGCTCTGTAGCCCTCATGCAAAGCTAACCTCTGCTTTATTACCATGTTTCAGAGATTTCAGGCTACATCTCCCAATAATAAATTTACTAATTCTTGGTAGGAGGCTGTTAAAGATTTTAGACATTTATCTTCAGTGCTTCTCATAAACTTGCTACATTTGTACATTTTTTGATTGTAGATGTGCAACTAGTTCCATTGTCCTTTTAGAAAAAGGAAAAGTTCAGTGTCATTGTCCTTATAAACACCATTTCTTTTGGGTACTGCTCTGTTTTTTTCCTTATTTCAGTACTACCTAGCGCTGAATTAGAAGTGCAAAAGATCTGAACTAGTCTAATTTTGTTTTCCTAGTTCATCTATGTTATATTTCCTTTGTGAATTCTCTGAATTTTTAAAGTCCTGTGCATCAAAATGAGCAGGACTACTGTCCATTGCCAGTGGGTAATTTTTCTACAACTGGACCTATTGAAGGAAATTGTCCTTCTGTATGAATCTCTCTTTGTCTGTGCGCCGAGTAGTCAAAATAATTGGTAGCCGAGTCTTCTTCCCTTGTGCATGCAACCATGGAAATTTTGCATGGCTTCCATAATTAGCTTGATGATCTTTAGCCTCCAGCTTGCATGGGCGTTTCCTCTTGGTTATTTTGCATTGGTTTCTATCAGCCAAATACGTCCAATATGAAGGTGGAACATGCTTAGAACTCCATGGCACCCGCGGCAGCGATGTCCGCTGTGGACAGTGCCATAGTGGACATGACGTGACGGTGCATGTTTTCCTGCTGAACAGTCCTCGTCATCGGAAACGCCAGCTTTGGAACCTTCCAAGCTGCTCACAGATCGATGTGGGATTGTTTTCACTAATAGAATTGAGTTTGTGTTAGTAACTAGACATATGTCAGAAAGTATTAGAGATATGTATTATTAGACTGTAAGAGATTCTTGTGATCTGACTTATTTTCATTCTCAGCTACCCATTATGCTCTGGATTAAAGCATATACACTGCTATAATAAAATGTTTTTGTTTATCAATGTTCTGTGATCCTAAATCATAGCATTTTTATAATCTATGTTCTGTGATTTTGGTGAAGGCTCACCTCTGACCTGTTTTTGTTTATGCATGCTGTTGTTCTAAGGTAGAACCTAGAACCTTCTCCGGTGGAAACCCGAATCTACTCGCAGGAGCGGTGCTGAATCTACCACGAAGTGGTGCACGGAACACGAAATGGAACTTAGAACACAAGCTCAATGCTTTCCATTATATTCCGATCTCTTGTACAGTCCCATCAGGCAGATTTATAGGCGCCCGTAGGCTTTTACATGACTATAATGCCCTTGGGCCGCTCTCCTGAGTTCTCCCGCTCGGTTGGTAGCTGAGGCGAAGAAGTCTTCTTGGTGCTTTTCCAAGTTGCGGTCCGAATGGCCGACAACATCGTGCCCATGATCAGCGAGTAGTCCTCACAGAGCAGCGGCGTGACGTCCCGCATTGGAATTCCGCCAGCCGCCCAAAGGCTGATTCCGGCCAAGGCACCGTTCCCCGGCAGCGTGTGCTTCTAACCTTGCCTCCGGGCGAGCTAGGACCATTAGTTCACTCGTCTACGACTCGCATGACCGACCCGCTCGGTGCCGATCTGCTGTTCGACCAATCCGGGGGCCGGGTGCTGATTCGTTGCTCGACCGATCGAACCCGTCACTTCGGCGGGACGGTGCCTGTGTCCCGGTTGTCACCCAACAAAGAGCTCCTCGCCGATAGCCGAAATGGCCGTGTTCCACCCGCTAAGCCGCTGGGATTTCAGATGAGGATGACCGAAAGACCCAGCCGCCCGTCCCCGGGAGGACGATTTTTTTTGGGTGGCCTCGGATGCGTGGACCGACGCGCGACGGTTTGCCCGACCGCCGGCCGGGCTCCGCCGTTGCGAGGCTATAAAGCCCCCGCAGCCGCCTAGCGGTCACTTTGCCACCGCCCGCACTCGAGCCCCGCCACGCTTTGGCTAGTTCGCCGCAGATTCGGTCGACCGATTCGGGCGCTTGTCGAAACGCCGCTGAGCTTGCTTCCTCTTCCGCGCCGATTCTGTCAAACGATTCGGCGCTTTGCCAAAACTTTGTTTCGGCTTGCTAGCTCCTTGAAGCCGCGCTGAGCCTCGCTCTCCCCGCCGAATCACGCTTTCGGTTTCCTTCTTGGTGAGACTTACCGCCTTTCGTTTATTTGTTGACCGAGTTGACCGAACAACCTTAGTTGCCTATTCGTGCATATGATGCTTTGTGTTTTCTTGTTTTAATTCTCCGCTTTTCCTTTTTATAGTCGTGAGGGGTTTTTTCCCTTTCGTATTGCTAACATGTCAAGGGTTCCGTCTAGCACCGACACTCCGTGACCGATGCCGACCGTGATCAATCAGCTTCGGCTTCTAAGTCATCTTCCGGGTCCAAGCAGTGAAACTAGTGGGCAGAACATTCCGCTTGGGAAAAGGCCAATGCCGATTAGAGCCGTAGCCCCGAATCCGCTCCATGAATCTCGATGAAACCGAAACAGATGATGAAGAAGAAGTGGAGAAATATGTTGAGTGCTTTGACTCGTCGTAGGGTGAAAAGGAAGCTCGTACGTTTGCTTGCGCTGTTTCGGTAAAGGATGAGGGAAGCTCAGCCCCCTCTAACCAAAGAAGTAGCCGAATCCGCGCCTGCTCGACCGCCAAGGCCACCCCGGGGACCGAGGCATACCGCTGGACGTGTCGCCTTGATCGTTCTAAGGCAACAGCTAGCATGCTAAACCGTACAGACGAGATGGTATTCTAAGTGCTACTGAACGTAGCCGAAGCCGTTCTCCTGTGAATGAGGAGTATTCAAGCCCGAACCCACCGAAGCAGTGTGTTCAGGGATTATTTTAGAGCCGGCCTGCTTCTTTCCCTTGGAGGATTTTGTGGCACAGTGTTGGGTGCTTTCAACTTGCATTCACCATCTCGACGCCGAATGCTTTAGTGCGTCTTTAGCTGCTATGCCATGGCAACAAGATGATGGGCACGCACTGAGTGTGCCTGTGTTTGCTCGCACTAAGGAGACTCAATTGTACTCTACTTAGCGGGACCGACAAAGCCGACCAAAGAACTTCTGGCCAAGGGGTCTTATAATTTTGTCCTCCTTCCCGAAGCAACACAGCCTCTCCGCATAGTTCCGACCTTCAAGAACAAGTGGCAAGACCGGAAGAAGCATTGGTTTTACTATCGTGTATGTGAAAATGCCGATGTGAATTTGCCGAAGAACAAGGTCTGGGCCGAAAGCCCACCCTTCGTCTCTCGTATGTCTCAGATGGAAGGGCTCATTTCGGCTCCCGATGATTATGGGGGCACTTGACCATGCAAAGGAAAGCCGACCGTACTCGACAAACCGCCGAAAGGCAACCAACCCGAGACCTCGTTGAGGAGATGCTCTCCCTTGGTCAATGGCCACTCGCACCAATATGCGGTTTGATGGTTTTACATATCACCAAGGGGTACCGAGAGGGGCCTTCAGTCAATTGACTCGGCCACCGGCTATGAGTCGGATTCTGGACTTGTGTAGAAATGGAGAGGAGAGCTAATCACTCTCCGGATCCCTATAATGACAAGGAACATGATTTGTATGTCAAAACCTGATCCTTCGCATCTTAACCGAATTTGGGAACGTATGATCGTTTGAATACCCCGATCGGCTTCCTCCAATCAGGAGTCGAGAGGTGGAACCTGTCGGTCCATCCACTCGAGCCTGCCCATACCAATGTGGCACGCACATGGAGGCGTACGATCTCAAGGCCGTGGGCGTCCGAATCCACGCGGTACACGCCAAGCCGAAGCCCAACGACGCCAAATCGGCCGCAAACTCGGCCCCGTGAGGCCGAAGAAGTGCGGGTATGTCGATTGCTTGCCAAGCGGGAATGGGTGAAACCCATAAAGCAAAGCCGCCACCAAGTTATTAACCCACGCAAACTGATTCGTTGTTTCGGCCATACGGTAGAAAGACTTAGCTTTGATTCATCCTGCAGCTTTGTGCTCAGCCTAACTTGCTTTAGTTGCTTTTACATGTTATCATCGCATTTCGGCTTATAACATTCGGTTTATTTTCCGATGTGCAGAATTTGCCGAATCCAAGGAAGACACTTCTTCGATGGGCGGTAAATGAGGAGCGCCTGACCTCGGACGATCGATGACCAAACCCAACCATGAGCAGCTTCGTGGATGACTTCCAAGAAAAGGAAGGCTCCGGATTGAGGCCACTTCGGCTCGCACCTCGCATTCGCCTGGCAAGTGAGCCACCAATGGCTTAAGCCTTGGTGCCCCTACCGAAAGTGTCGCCCAGGCTGCCGAAGCAACCGCGCAAGCTGCTTCGGGTAGTATGCTGGAAGCTCAAGGCGGGCCCCGCAGTCACCTCCGCCGCCGTCCCGGTAGTCTTATTATGCCGAATCAACGCGCATGACACGGAGATGTCCGCGAATGTCTTATTCGGCAAAGGGATTTGTTTCCCTTGAACCGTCTAGCTTTCGATTCTACTCTATGAAGGGTATTCGGGCTCATGTTCACCGATGAACATATAGGCCCCGACTGAAGAGACTTATGAACTCGCCGTGCTTTAGGAGTTGACTCGACGCCCGTTTGGTGGCGCATGTGGACCCCCGTGAAGCCGGTATTCCGCCCTCTTCGGCCGCTTTGGCTTTCGGCCATGAATGTGGATCGCTCTTTTTCTACAGCCCAAACCGAATGCCTTTGCCGGGCGTATAGACCGGAATGAATCGTTTTCATCGCAGTTAACTTCCATGCTATTTCGGTAAGCGCGCCAATCTCTACCTTACTTATTTTCTTTTCGTAATTTTTACAAGCATGAATTGTTTGCTCGTGTGTGCTCGCAGTTTCCGGTTCTATCTCGGTGCACGGAGAAACAGGCCATGCTACTCTCGCCCATGCCGAAAAGCCAACTTCGCCTTGGGAGAAGGATGTTAAGAGGCCGGAGGCTGCTTGTGGACACCGAAAGCCTTCTAACCCAGGAGGTTGGTAAAACCGAAACGGCCCCGGGAAGCCCAAAAACAAGCCGAAGCCGCTCTAGAGGCCTAGAAACAACTTGAGCGCAACGCGCACCGCGGCCGAAGCCGCTCAGCTGCCGCCGAATGCACCATTGGTGAAAAGCTTGACGAGCTGGGCTCTGTTCTCCGCCGAGTGCCGAACGGCGTTGGGGGGATTGCGAGAGTCTCCCGCTGGGACCGAACCATCTTTGAGAAGATTCGTACTCCCAACAGAGATATCCCAGCCTCGACTATGCCATTCAACTGGCCGTGAGTATGCCGGCTTCGAGACTCCGTGCCTCTGATGAAGTCGCTGAAAGAAGAGGGCCGTGACCACTTTGCTAGGGCAACATCTTTGGAAAACGCTATGAGCTATTGGAAACCCGGGATGAGGATGTTCAGCTGCCGCCAAGAAGCGGTTCTTTGACGGTGACTCGGACCGAAGCCGGCGTGACTTGACTTTGCGTCGGGCCGCGTATGCTTGTGCCCGGGTAAATAACCTTATTGAGCTTAAGCCTTCGTTGTCATGTGCTTATTCGGTTGTTAGTGCCGAATTGAACATGTCTTATGTTGTTGTACATGCAGGATCCAAGCGAGAAACCCGCCATCAAAGCTGTGCCGAGGCCTACATAGAGGAGCGCGACGCGCGTGAAGGTTCTCCTACCGTGCGTATTCGGCACCCCGAAGCCCTCACCCGCCGCCAAGAGCCCGTCCCCGAAAGAGCGAGCACTTGGCACTCAAGAAGGTGAAGGGAAAATGCGGGCCCACTTCGGCTACCGACGCCATCGCCCCCCGTTTTAACCCTCTCGCATCGACACCTGGAGTTTGAACCACTTGCATGTGGTTGTGGAGATACTTTGAGTACTTCGTTAAGTCTTAGAACTTTGAGGCCAAAGATGTTGGCGTATTTGGTTGTGCCGAATGATACACACTTAAATTTGGACGTGGCTTCAAGTTGTGTAACCGACCGCCACGACGATAATTATGCCTTAAAATATTTTCTTAGGTAAGTGCATGCCGCCTTTAACTATTTCGAAGTCATCGCTGGTGAAATGCTTTGACACACTTCGGTTTTTTATATCTAATTGAAGCGTGCTTGAAAAGCGCCCCGCCCCTTCTTTTAGACCAAAGGGCGGTTGTTTGCTTAGCTTTACAAGACTTATTCGGTTGTTGTACCGGGAATATGCCCTTTACCGGGGGGGTGATTCCGGTGATTCCTCGTTAATATAGCCGAATGCGCACGCTTTGGCCGGGTTTGAACTTGTCGAGTGGTTTACTCGATGCCCTTCGGCTCCGTGTGTCGAATGCATGCTTTGAAAGCGTCGTCCCGCCCGTCCTTGGACCGAGGGTCAGCTTGGCCGCTAAATTTTGGGCTTTGTTATGTAGCCGAATCACCACCACCGACGGTAATTATGCACTAAGAGATTTTTGCACCGAATACACGGTTGTTTGTGCAGATTGGATTTGTTGAATCAAGGAGTCGTTTTTGATGCCCTTCGGTCTTTATACCGACTTAGTATGCTTGAAAAGCTACCATCCCGCTCTCCTTTCTTTAGGCCGAAGGGCGGTTTGTCGCTTAATTTTGACTTAATTCTTCGGCTATTGTGCTTATAGACTTAAAATTGTTCCGCCTCATCTTTTAGACTCAAGGAATAGCATCGAATAAAGAAAATTTTCCAACAATGGTCGTTACAATAGAAGTTTGCTTCTTTTGCAACACTATTTCGAGTTATAGTTGGCGCATAACCGCCCGAAATAGCTTCGGTCGCCAGGCATCAATGTGGCCCCGCACTTTGTGGCGGCCTTTGTTGCCGTGCGCACGTTGTTATTCGATAGATCATGTTCCAACACCACCCGCGTTCCGATTGAGAGTTTGTGGTGCCGAAAATAGCCGGAGTCGCAGATGGAGAAGCTCTCGTGGGTGGTACCGACCGTAACACTTCGGTTGCTAGCTTCGGTAGGGTAACCGCAGGCGCAACTAGGTCCCGACGCTGATATCGCGTCGTTGTACCATGACTCATGGAGACCACGCCTGGCTCTTACATCATCATTAGTTGGCACATGGCCGTGGCAGATCGAACGCGGTGAAAGGTTCATGCTTTTCGGCCGTTTGCCGAAGAAAGCCGACCACCTAGGACCGTGACTGCTGAAAGTATACCCCGCGAGGACAAACTTAATTATCCTCGCCAGAACACGAAAACCAGATGTGTTTCACTTGGCACCCTAATTCATTCTTTCCCCAGGCCTTCATGCCTATTTGGCAATGGTTTGCCCGACTCTCTAATAACACTTCCCTCATGGTTGAGATAAAATGTGCTTGATAGGAATGGCCTCGTGGGAAGGTTCGGTGCGCTTTATATAGGCCGTCGTGCCCATAGGGTTCATAAATACGTTGAACCACCTTGCTTATTAAATTTTGACAGTACTTTTTGTCATTTATTAAGCTCGCCACAATGCACATGGCAGAGGCCGAGGTTTCCGCCGTTTGGCGGGTTCTGGTTGCTGCAACCTTTTGATCGATGCCTCAATATATGGGCAGCGTTTTTTTGCCCGACCATTTTCGGTGAATGTATAGTCGATATGTTACCGCCTTTTTGAGTAACATAGTCATACAAGCAATTGTGGCCGACGCATTCGTGATGTTTGATATCTCCCTGTTTTCGTGAGTTCCCACTCTTCGGCTTTAGAGGTTGTTGACACTAGATACGCACACGAAAGAATCAAAGAGAAATAATCCGCAAGCGCACGGATATCGGTGAGCACTTCACCCGAGATAAGTCCCGAGTATCGTATTTGTTTTTATCCGCTAGAGAAAACGTGCAATAGACTAACCCAATCTTTACTACTACCCCCAAGCCGTTGAAGGTCAAGTGAGAATTAAGTCATATAGAGAGAACTCCTCTGGCTGTGGCCTTCTTCCAACCTATGGCAAGCTTTGAGACTACCGGTTCTAAGGGGTACCGAGGAAAAGACACCGCAAAGGATGCTAAACCGTGCACAAAGGACCTACCTTACCTACCAACGGAAGTGGATTACAAAGGTAATAAAGGATTGTCACTTCCCTCACTACTACCACGGTTCCGGCGAATAGGAGCATGTACATGAACCTAGCCTAAGCACCACGCTTATGCTAAAGAACGATTACTCTATTCCCAACGCGAAGCGACAAAAGTAAAACTTGTAAACCAAAGAACAATAATAACAACGAACTTACTAGTATTAGAAGTTGAATTGCCGAATGATTCTCAAACCAAGCCTCGGGTTAGAGACTTGATCCCGCAGTACACTCGGAGAGGAGACACCGACAGTCGGGGCTTCCTCCAAATCTACCTCCACTCTATACTCTCTCAATCTCTTGATACTAATACCCTATAGAGATAGATCCATTCGAGGGACCCTTTCTATCTAACTCTCTCTCTCTCGGATTGAAGTCTTGAATGAATTGGAGAATGAATTAGGTTTCACCTGTGGGCTGTGGGCTCGCTTATATAGCCCCCTAGGATTAACCACAGCCCCTCGGATCAAACCGACCTAAATGGACGATAATTATTGATCTTCAAAGTCGGTGGAGGCAGATCAAGGAAAGACTCCACCCGATTGGTGGGATGGGGAGCCTGCTGACTCCCCCTCCCGGTCGGCCGACCGTCAATGCCAGTGGGCCCTGTGTTTCAGGTGTTGCCTTCGGAGTCTTCTAGGATTAAACTTTTCACCCGTTCGGGGTCTTTCTCTTCTATGTAACCCGACATGTGGGCCATCTTGTAGTTTTCACCAAGCCACCTCAGCAGAAATAGATATTCACCAAAACTCGTGTGGGAATTGGCTGCTGGTAACCCTATATCTATTAAGTATTTATGAATAGGTCCATTTGCATGCTAAGTTGACTTAAATTTTGCATGAAAGCACCACCGTCAACAAACTCCCCACACTTGTCTTTACTCGCCTCGAGGAAAGGATGGATTACTTTAAGCATAGCCTCAAACTAAGACATCAACATTAGATTACGTCCCCATCATACCCGTATCATGTGATTCAAAGTGTCTACCATTGAACTTTGGGGAGTTGAAAGATGGAACAGTAGCCATGGCAGAGATCCTTCTTCTATCAATCCGTCACTCGGAGTTTTTATAACATTTTTGCAAAGAAAAACTTAGCTTTACCCTTCTCCATCATGTAGCACACTCGAATCACTCATTATATGTGGTATTTGTGGAACTCATCATTGTATGTATAGAGCACTCAAATCTCTCAATGTATGTAGTATTTTTGGAACTCACTTGAGGCATGTGAAAGGGTATGCCTCCTATTCTACTAAGGCTTATGTGGAGTTTAAGGTATTTCAAGGAATAGCATTTTGTGCATATTGATTAGTCAAAAAGGGGAACCAAGGAGGGGACCTTACTCTAGATCAAGTGTGTGCAAGTGTGTGGAATATTTGGTGGCTAAATTTATGATAATAATGGTCCTTCCCTCTCTTGCACACTCTTCTCTTGAACATTGCTTTGCTTTGATCTTCTCTTGAATAGCTCTTTGAGCTTCTTTGAACTTTCTTCTCTTGGGATCACAATACTAAGAGCTCATGGGCTATCTCTTTCTTTCTTTCTTTCTTTTCTTCTCTTCTTCTCTTTTTTTTAACAATAACAATATTTTTGCATAGCCCATGTCTCAATCTTGGACACAATAACTTTCTTTGAACATAATGATGATGATGACAATAATAATCTTCTTTCAACAACTGATGATGATAATAATCCTTGGAGCATATAGAAATCCTAGAGAAAATTAGCCATGTATCCCTTCTCCCAATGTAGGAGATGGATGAATGGCGGAAAGCATGTTTTTGCGCACTCCCGGAGTGTAGGGCCGACGGATATATATGTGGGTGTAAGTGCCATGATCATATGAGTAAGAGACCCTTCTCTAAGGCTCTAATCACAGCCAAGACTATTCTCAACACAAATAAAAAGCATGTGTTGGTCTTATAGAATTTACATCGACGAGGCTCTGGGCATTTATAACCCTTGAGAGGAGAAGTATAGCTAACATTTTAAGATTTTCGAAAAGAAATTCTCCAAGCAACTAGATATCAAGAAATTAGGTTCATGGTCATGCTATATCACTTCTGTCCTCAACAACTTAAGTAAAATGGGGTCCCTATAGAATAACGTTCCCAACAGCAGGGGATTCCGGGAATTATCATGGTGTGAGTCTATCTTGGGGTCATGATTAAAATAATCTACCTTCTCGTATATATAGCAAGTGATTTAATTCAAAGTGTTCCCCAAACGAATCGAAAAACGTGATCGGTATAAAATTTGGAACGTAGGGAAGCAAACCCGACCGTGGACGAAAGCCGGAGCCAAATGGGCCCACCCATGGGCGGCCGACCCAATGTGGTCGGCCGACTCTCGCAGGGTGGCCTCGGGGTCCGCTTTGTCGTGCGTGATCTTTACGTCGTATGTTCTCAAATATTTTTGCCGGTTCGCCGATATCCGTTAGTTTCACTGCGGTTGCCTCCCCCACACTAGATTCTCGTTATCTTCATTCACAACAAGGTGGAGACAAAAGAGGCAACACATATGCAATAATAAATATAACTAGAAACTTTATTTCATCTTCATTAAGGCCTGGATTACAAGTATTGAAAGGAACTAAGATCGAACTAAACTTTAACTAAGCACTCTTGCAAACTAAAACTTTAAACTAGCAATCTAAATCACACTAGGCCTTCTCGATGCTAAGATAAATCTCATCTAATCAACTCGCTTCTCTAGAGCGTCTAACCTCTTTTCTAACTTATCCGTCCTCTTCTAGCGCACGAAGTCTATCTATGAGAGTGACAATACTACCGCCTGGACACGTTGGGCGTTTTGCAGAGATGCAATAATGTCGCTACCGAGTTTCTAGCTCCTTCTCTAAGTTCAACGGTCTTGCGACGTCCTTGGAGCTTCGAGGCGGCAAGAGTCGCTTCGGGCTTCGGGAGGGACGAACTTCACTTTGCTCGGGTGAGCACGGACTCCCTCAAAATACGAGCGCTCTCCAAAGCTATACTTAGCACGATGATCTCCCCTTGCTTGTTGGTCTTCACTCCCATAAGCATCTCATTGTGCTTAGGAGGGAGGATCTTGGTGCCTTCGGGAGCTTCACAATAGGACCCTTTGGTGGAGGTCCATCTAGGAGCAAAGGCTTGGGTGCGGCGATGAATGGTTGGGCGAAGTAGCTATGGTCGTAAGCTTGAGGCTTTGGAGGAATAGAGGCGGGGTTTGGCTAGCAAGAACGATGGCCTTGGACTTAGGCTCCTCCTTTGGGATGGTGTTGAGATCAATCCCGAAGCGGATCAATCTCCTATCTAAATTTTCCGGCTCGCTTCACGCCATTGCCGCGTAGCAAGCTTGATGCTAGGAGGAGGAGGCTTTAGATGGAATGAGGTTGGCCCGAGGCCGGCTTTTTTATAGGGGGATGGAGAGGCATCTAAAGGGCATCTAAAGGGAATCTCCGAAGGAATAACGCGTCAACGTGATCTCAAAAACCCTAATCGGCAAAAATTCCGAAGGAAGAGTATGAAGGATCACGAATGCAAAAGAGGTGGCGGAATGGGGAGTCCATGAGGCGCCGACTCGGCCGGGCGGCCGACCCGCGGTGGACTCCCGCCGTGGTTTTTCGCAACCTATTTAGCGTATTTTTCATTCGAAAAATACCCCGGACCCCAAAAACGAAAAGTAAAAAGGTCGGGCCCAACTACCTAATTGAGAAAGAAGTTTAATTCATCTATTTCACCTATTTCCTCAATGGGCTCTAAAAATATTTTAAGGCGTTGACCATTTACCTTGAATATCGTACCTTCTGTTGCGGCGTAACGGCTCCATGCGATGATGAGCTTACTACTTCGAACGGTCCTTCCCATTTGCTTCGAAGCTTTCCTTGCCCGAAGAGTTTGACCCGGAATTAAAAAGTAATACCTTGTCTCCGGTGTGAACTCCTTGATCTTGATTCTCTTGTCGTGCCATCTTTTCACTCTTTCTTTGTATATCTTGGCATTGTGATAGGCTTTCTCTCTCCATTCTTCTAATTCGAGATTTGCATCCTCCTCTTCTCTCCTCGTTTCTAGATCCATATTCCACTTCTTGATGGCCCAGTGAGCTTTGAATTCGCCCACTCGGTAAGTGGCAGTCTTTCCATAGACTAGTTGATATGGTGACATCCCAATAGGTGTCTTGTATGCCGTTCGATATGCCCATAGTGCATCGGGAAGCTTGTCCTTCCATGCGCAGCTCCCATTTCATTCACCGTCTTCTCGAAGAATATTCTTGATTTGCTTATTTGATGTCTCGCTTGGCCACTTGTCTCGAGGGTGATACGGAGTAGCAACATTATGGCGTACTCCATGCTTCAATAAGTATTGCTCAAAACGCTTGTCGATGAAATGTGATCCTCCATCACTTATGACTATCCTTGGGACTCCAAATCTTGGGAATATTATTTCTTCGAACATCTTTTTGAGCTTGAACTATCTCGCCTTTTTGCATGGCGAAGCTTCGACCCATTTGGACACATAGTCCATCGCTACGAGGATGTATTCACATTTCTTCGATGGTGGAAATGGTCCCATGAAATCAACTCCCTACATCAAAGAGCTCGATCCGAAGGTTGTTGATAAGTGGCATGGCATCTCTTGAGTTAATGTTGCCATGTCTTTGACAAGGACCGCATCTCCGAATGAAATCTTTTGTGTCTTCATACATTGTTGGCCGAAAAATCCGCATTGCCAAATCTTCGCATGTGTACGGAACACCCCATAATGGCCTCCATATGGTGATGAGTGGCATCTTTCAATGATTTTGATTCCTTCTTCGCTTGGCACACATCTTCCGAGCAAAAGCCATCGAGCACACTCGGAAGAGGTAGGGCTCATCCCATATGTGAGTACGACTCTCCCGGATAAGTTTCCTTTTGTTGCCTCCCGGTGGTACGTAACCCGTAACCATAAAATTAACAATATCTCGCATACAGGGGTCGATCTGTTGATTCCGTAGAGCATGTCGTCCGGAGTGCGTCGTCGATGGGTAGTTCCTGTGGTTTCTCAAACCGCATTCTAGACAAGTGATCGGCAACAGAGTTTTCTACTCCCTTTTTATCTTTTATTTCTAGATCAAATTCTTGGAGTAATAAAATCCATCTTATCAAACGAGGTTTAGCATCTTTCTTAGTGAGCAAATATTTTAAAGCAAAGATGATCGTGTAAACAATCACTTTGGCACCCACTAAGTAGGATCTAAACTTATCAATAGCAAAGACAACAAACTAGAGCTCTTTTTCAGGTAGCATAATTAAGCCGAGGTCCAACAAAGTTTTGCTAGCGTAAGCTATTGCATGATGCTTCTTATCCTTAGTCTGTCCTAACATCGTCCTACAAACAGTAGTCACTTGCATCACACATAATTTCAAAAGGTAAAGTCCAATCGGGGGTTGAATGATTGGAGCAGAGATGAGCGCTTTCTTAAGGATCTCAAATGATTGTGTTGCAGCATCATCAAAGTCAAAAGGAACATCCTTAGCCAATAAGCGGGTAAGAGGTCTAGCGATGAAAGAGAAATCTTTTATGAATCTACGATAAAAACCAAGATGACCAAGGAAACTTCTAATTCCTTTCACATTGATAGGAGGAGGTAGTTGTTCAATAACTTCTATTTTGGCTCTATCTACCTCGATGCCTCTTTCGACACTAAGTGTCCTAGCACTATTCCTTCTCTAACCATGAAATGACACTTTTCCCAATTAAGGACTAAGTGTTTTTCCTCACATCTTTGTAAAACTCGATCTATGTTTTCAAGGCACTCATCAAAAGTTTTTCCATAAACAAAAATCATCCATGAAAACTTCCATAATCTTTTCAATCATATCGAAAATATAGACATCATACATCTTTGAAAAGAAGCGGTGCATTACATAACCCAAAAGACATCCTACGATAAGCAAAGGTTCCATAAGGGCATGTAAAGGTCGTTTTGTTTTGATCATTAGGATGGATAGATTTGATGATATCCTAATATCCATCAAGGAAGCAAAAGTAAGAATGTTGGCTAATCGCTCAAGCATCTCATCAATGAAAGGCAAAGGAAAGTGATCTTTTCTTGTTGCCTTATTAAGCTTTCTATAATCTATGCACATTCGCCATCCCGACGGTTCTTTGTGGGATTAACTCATTCTTCTCATTTTGGACAATGCTCATGCCTCC